>OY813002.1:21084126-21396626 GCA_963681545.1 Germaria angustata | reverse complement strand
TGCGCACTTAAAAGGCCATTGCAAGTATTTTTGTTCCTCAAATAGGTGAAGTTTCAAATCCGAATCATTTCTGAAACACATATAACAATGAGAACAGCGTGCGTAAGCAATTTCATTCACAGAAGGTGGTAGAAAAGTAGCACATTTTTTGTAATAGTTAATAAATTGGACGTTATTTTCATCGTTTCCATCTGGGAAGAAATAACAATAAAATCGGAGTATACGATTTATGCTACGTCGCATTTTTAAATTGTCTATATTCAGCGACCATTTGTCATTCATTATTTTACACAAATCTTCTACAGCTTCATAAAAGTCTTCATTGAATGGTTCGTCATCAAATTGCCATAGAACGGAATATCTTTTCATGTTATCTAGCAATAAATCGATTATCTCACATGGCGAGTATTCGAAGGTAATCTGTTAAAACAACATACTTTGCTATATAAATCAATTGTTACACAAAATATCAATTTGATTACCTCTGTGCAATTTTGTTCAACTACGTTATTAAGATCTGGTTTAAAACTCTCCTTGTCTTCTGAATTTATCCTTTCTACGTTTGTTTCTTTATGACAGCTGCTCAAAACTGCTTGCTGTAACGAAATGTTAATTAATAAATACGTATGCGTATCTAAAGTCCCCGATTGTATTCAGATCCGTGTTACGAATTAATAAAGTAAGTATGTATACACGTTGTTTCAAAAACATCATATTTAACACATAATCTTACCATTAATCTATTTTCTGTTTTATCAAATTTATCAAAAATATTCACACTGTGGGAAGTCGTCTTATTTTCATCTGGTCTATAATAAAAAGTGGGACTTAAAATCACAGTTTCAAATGAGTTGTGTGTAGTGTTCAGCGGATCCACTAAAGATGTAAATAGAGATTCATTGTTAATAGTAACCGGTTTTGAAACATCCATTGCAGGGGCTGGGTGTATGGGTGTGTAATCATGATCTTCAGAAACATATTTGGAAACTTTAAATGCTACTTCTAATTCGAAATGTATTTTCTTTAAATGGTTGATGAATTTTTTCCATTTTTCCAGTGGAAACACTTCAGAGCAATAGAAACAATTGAAGCGAAATTCATCTGCCAAGTCTGAAGTTTCTACTAATCCGCAAAAACGCACATTGGTTTGAGTGGTTCCTGCACAGGAAACTGATTTGATTATCGGTATTTGCATTATAGGTTCATCTTCCAGTTGTGAACTTGTGAAACTTTGACTAAATAATTCCCCTTGATTTTCAAAAATTGTATTTTCTTCATCTATGCCGGCAGCGACATGTGGACTTCTAAAACATATATGAAAATAAAATTATAAATAGCATAATGAATACAAAATTTTAAACAAATACAAATTGTAATTTAATGCAGCATGGTCTAATATTTCAAAGATTTCTACGTAATTTTTTTCAGAAATATGTCTCAAACTAAGCAGGAGTTATACCCACCAAGATGTTAATAACTCGCAGCTAACGCAATCTTCGCAAAATAATTAAGGTCTTCTCTGGAATTAATTACATTGTAATGAAGGAGCAATATTGTGTAATGTAAGTACATAAAAAATTACTAAAAATCATAAAGAACGTAGTATAATCTATGAATTTCACTATTAACTCCAAACCACATGAAATATACTTAATAAAATTACGGTATTATTTAATGGTTAAACTATTTTACTTGTAATTATCGATATTTCAATGCACACTGAGTATTATCTATCTTTGTTTAATAAACAAACAGAATTTTCTTGAATCGACAATTACAAATAAAATTGTTTAACCACTCTAAATAATAAAATGGTCTTCCATATAAATGAAAATGATTTTTTTTTAATGTGAAGAAAAATTCTGAAAAAATAATATCAATTAAATAAAATGATAAATTAAAAATAAATTGCATTTACATTGTTCTCAATTAAATTTGTATACATTTTCTCATTTCCGTCGGAAGATTCTCATGGGCTGAACATACAAAAATTATTACCCTTGTTCTATTTGTCGTCGTTGACATCACACGAAGCCAACACTACTATTATGGTAATTGTGGGATCGTTGTCGAAAAGAATAAAATAATATTGCTATTACTAATGCTTACGAAATGGCAAGTGGTCATCAATAATACTTTTCATGTCGACTTGATTAGACGACGATGACGACAATTGGAATAAGACGATTAGTTCAGTTTAGTAGGCATTTTTTAGTTAATCTTAATGCAATTTACCAATAAAAAATATGAATTCGCAAAGAATACCTATTTTGGTCTTAAAAATAATCTAACAAGAGGCATTTCGCATCTAACTTTTATATAATTTTGTTCGGAATAAGAGGCTTAAGATTTTCTCATTGAAAACTAAATATTGAGCAAGAACAATGTTGCTCAAGTTCTCATAAAATTTCCTTTTAATTTTAATTATAAATTAATTAAACAACTAATAATGAACAACAACAAAATATATAAGCGACAATCATAATAAAAAATGCGAGATAATTATTTGAGAAAGGCTATGATTTATTAAAAATCTCTTGTGAACAAAATGCCCGTAACTAGTAAAGGAGTAGACACATATGTACATTCATATTTTTTAAACATGTTGCTTACATGCTAAACTGCAGGTAAGCCCTTATTTCCGTTTCAAATTTAACTACAGGTGCAAGTTAGTGGGCGATTGGAGCTAAAAATATAAGCGAAAAAAACCAGTGAAAGCTAAACACACATACATACTACTATTTCATATGCAATGAACTTACATAAATACATATGTATATACCTACACAAAATCAAAGAAGAATAGCTTATCCATGCAAATATATTGTTAAAAAAATTAACTATTGAATGATGTATTCTCTTATGCGTTTTATTACTCAGAAATCCGTAAAAATGTCATTCATATAATCAATTTTAAGATCTTGTGCTTCGATATTGTCAACAGCTTTCATTATTTCATCTTGAATTGTAGAACTGTAAATTCTTTCTTCTTCAAAAAAAATTTCATCCGGTAACAACTCGGTTTTTATTACTGTTTCATTTTTAGATGTTGCGTTATCCGGGTCATTCTTCTTCTTATAAGAATTTTGAGCTGCCGCGACTAACTTATCAATATGCTCCGTTTCGATAGCCAACACTTGATTTAAATCTTCATTTTCATCTACCAATTTGTAAACTTGATAAACATGTAAATTGTGTTTTTTTCGATAGTGTCGTTTTAAGTTTATTTTATGACTGAATTCCGTAGTGCACATTTTGCAGGGCCACTTCGGAATGTCTTTATGCAACTCCTTGTTGTGTTCAACGATTAGTTTATAATTTTCAAAGTTAATATTACAGATTTTACATTGATATTTTCTCTCTTCTCCGCATTTTCTTTGGATTGGCCGTAGTGGACTTGACTTAATTAGCCTTCTATAATATATATGTCTCTTTTTTATTGGTGTTTCGACAATGCCTTCAAGAGCCACATGAACAGTTCGTAGGTGGCGTCCTAGACTCGATTTTCTTAGTTTCAAATTACATATATTACAAGTCACCTTTTCACCGGTATGTTTCTTCATGTGTCTTTTCAGAGCCGATTGAACAATAAATTCCTTTCCACAGACTTCACATATAAAATCATACTCTTTTTGGTGAGTCTTTACATGTAACTTTAGTTTCGAGTTCTCAAAGAATGATTTTGGACACAGATGGCACCTATGTTGTTTTTCCCCGTGAGTGTTCTTATGATTTCTTAAACCACTTATTGTTTGAAGTACTTTGTCACATAAATTACATTTGTAATTTCCAGGATAATTACTATTATTTGGATGGCATTCAACCATATGCCTTTTGTAATTATTACGACGAAAGAACGATTTATTGCATGGTTGACATCTAAAGATTTCATCATAGTGAGGCTGATGTTTGTGGAACTCATATTCATCAATTTCTCTAAAGCATTCCTTGCATTGTACGCATTTGTAAGGCCATTGCAAATATCTTTGTTCTTCTACCAGGTGAAGTTGCAAATCGAAATCATTTCTGTAACATGCATAACAATGAGAGCAGCGCGCGTAAGCAATTTCATTTATAGAAGAAGGCAGAAAAGCCGCGCATTTGTCGTAATAGCAAGTGAATTGGTCAATATTTTCAACGTTTGTATTAGGGAACAAGTAACAATAATATCGTAGAATACGATTTATACTTCGTCGCATTTTCAAATTGTCAATATTCAGCGAATACTTGTCATTAATTATTTTACACAAATCTTCTACAACTTCATAAAAGTCTTCATTAAATGGTTCATCATCAAACTGCCATAAAACTGGATAAAGTTTCATACTGTCAAGCAATAAATCCACTATGTGAGGTGGTGTATATCCAAAAGTAATCTGCAAAAAGGTATTTCGTGTCGAAACAATTAAAAAACGAAAAGACCAGTTACTACCTCTGTAGGTTTTTGCTGAACAATATCAATAGATATATGTGTTACAAATTCTTCTTCTTTTTCTTCTACATCAGATGCTTCTACCTCTTTTGTTCTTTTAAGGCAACGACTTAAAGCTGTTGTCTTGGCTGTGTGCTACAAAGAATAATTTTTAATTAGATTTTAATTTGTATAAATTATACAAATGTTTGTCTTTGTACTCACCCGCTTTGAACCTTCTAAGTACAAATTGTCAGAAGAATAAAGCTAAAAATAATGGTTTCTTTTAATTAGGTAACAATATTTAGATTTTTTGCGCCTTATTTGAAATATCGGCTCACCTTTGACTTAGAATTCTTTTTTTTACTGGAATTACTTTTTGAACGATGAAGTGAAATAGAAGCTCTTGCTGTTTCTTTATTGCTCTGCAGTTTATTTCTCAACGTAGACTCTGGGATTGTACTTAATGGACGTGCAGATTTAGCAAACTTAGTTAAAAATTCCTTACTGTTTGAAGCCTTATGGTTTTCCTCTGCTGCATAATAAGAACTTAAAACCATAGATTCAAATGGCTTAATTGTAGGTTCCAGTGGATCTACTAAAAAAGGCGGTAATGGTTTAGAATCAAAGACGGCCGTCTCAAGGGTATCTGCTGAAGTGGACGGTGGTATACTTATAGGAGTATAATCGTGATCTTCGGTAACATATTTGGAGGTTCTGAAAGCTTCTTCCATTTCGAAATGATTGTCTTTCAAATGATTAATGAAATCTTTCCATTTTTCCAATGGAAATACTTCAGAGCAATAGAAACAATTAAAGCGAAATTCATCTGCAAAGTCTGAAGCTTCTACTAAGCCGCAAAGGCGGGTATTGGTTTGAGTGTTTCCTGCACAGAAAACTGATTTGATAATCGGAATTTGCACTATAGGTTCTTCTAGTAGTTGCAGGGGAATGGAGTTGGTGGAGTTCAATATATTTTTTTCTAAATCTGCCTTTGGACTTCTTTCCAATACATTATTTTTTGGAACTTTATGTGTAGCAGAATAAGTATTTTTTCTAAAAATGTAATAAAAAAATAAGATCTCTTAAAAGTATTTTTTATTTAATTCAATAATTTTAAAAATGTTGCATAACCTTAGTCGTTGTTATCTTTTTCTAATTTAGACTAATAATTTGTTATGTTTTTAAAATATGTTAATAATACTAATATTTATTATTGAAATTTATATTTGGGATTCTCCTTTAATTGTTTATAGGATATTGAATATAAATTGTTTGTTGTGCAGTTTGCATTAAGACATCCTAAGCCTTCTATGATTATATATTTCGTAATTTTCATGTATGATTGAATTCTCATATTCTATATGTATGTGGATTTTGTATAAACATACGCGGTTGAATGCTTACAATCTTACAAGATGTACTACTAATAAAAAAAAACAAGTGAAAATCCTGATTTTGTGCACGAGTGCTTTTGTGATTTTTTTGTTGGCAAAACAGGCGTTCTATTTGACCACAACAAAAGGAAGAGGGACTCGCAAACAGAAACGATAACCATTGAGATAATTTTAAACTTTACTTTCCTATTTCAGATATAAAAGGCGATGCCAAACCCTCTAGAACCTACGTTACGACTAACCTAATACCTAGAAAGACCAATAGCACTATCGGAGTCGTGCGCAAACTGCTTAGTTTCGGTGACCGCAAACCCGTCGAGTACTTTATCATCAACAATAGATTTTGTTCATCAAGTTCAACCTATTGAGAACTAGAGGATAGACTACGACAATTTAGAAGAGCAATTTTAAATTGATTAATGCATGGGACAAAAATGTTACATAGGTAAGCACAACCCTGACTAAAGGACCAAAATTATCTCCAGTGGAACTAGGGAAGCACGGATGTAATAAAATAGAGAAAAACATACATAATTATAAAACATCCATAATAACTTTAGCGAGAATTGATTTGCAATTCATATTAAAAGAGAAAAACATGAGATCAAAGAAACAGGTTGCAAGACCAAGAATTTCATGTTATTTTGCAGGAATGAATAGTATATAGGCTACATTTTATCATGGGAAAGTACTTGGATTGACCACTAATGGACTAATTATGAATAATTGAAATTTCGTACACCAACTGGATTAATATATATGATACCTTTTATTACATGCTTACATTAGTTAGATTATTCTTTTATCTGCAGCTATATATATATATATATATATATATATATATATATATATATATATATATATATATATATATATATATATATAATTTTTACTTTTACTATTTCTTATTGCATATATGTGTGAATAAAATAGTGCATTACTTTACTGTTTATAATAATTATGACTTACATTGGCAATGATGATTGAGGTGTAGATTGATGACCCAATGATGGAAGATATGGTACCGCATTGGGCAATAATAAAACCCTGCGACCTGCATTTACAATATGAGAAGAGTTGAAGTGGTCTAAACAAATTCTATTTGAAGCTGAAAGTTTCTTTTTGCAAATTGTACTCCACTTTTCTCTTCTACTTTCGTCTTTGGGAACACAAAAAAATGTTCCATTTCCCGGCTGTTCCTTTTTATAACAAATACAACACTTTTTCATCTCTAACTTTTTTCTTCAAAAAGATATACGAAATACATATAAAACATATTAACAATTAATTAAGCATTTAATAAAAAAAAACATAAATTTACTACATCCCGTAGTATATAGTTCGCGGTTTCTGAAAATGTAAGAAATCATTAGTTTACTACATCTTGCAGTATATACTTCGCAGTTTCTGAAAATGTACATTTATTTTTATTATCATAAGTACGTTTTTTGACGGCAGTTTTAATTATGCTTTGCAGTTTTAAAATGCGAAATACATGAGCACCTGTCGATAATACAAGGTGGTGACGCAGACGAATTTAAATTGGCCTTCTTGTGATTTGTTGTCAGAAGCTGATACTTGGTTAAACTAAAGGCATATTCATATGAATTGCCATGAGTAAACTGGTTCACAACGGAAACTTTTGACGATTAAGTTTCAATTCAGCTGTGAGAAAGATAGAGAATGTATTAACTGTCTACGCTATCTTTCACAGCTGAACTAAAACTTGCCTTGTGTGAACCGAATGTTGCACAATTAAAATTGCCGAGTGAAAGCGAAGAGTATATAAACGATGTTGCTGTCGATTAAGAGAAATATGTAGTTTATTATCATTTTATGGTCAAAGTATATTGAAATTGCATGTTCAAAGTTGTAGCTTCACGGTAAGCATTAATTACAACTTAATAACTAATTTGGGAAATAGTAAAAAATTAAGTAAAATTAGTCTTTAGCTTTTTACCATTTACCTAGATATACATACATATACATATGTATGTAAATACATGTGATGTTTTTTACAGAAAGTTTTTCTTCATATTAACTGCTCTAGATATTTTAACTTATAAAAAATTTATGTATGAAGATCTACTTTCATTGCAAAAAAGTAACCAAATCGATAAAAATTTACACCAAGAAAGAAGAAAGTTGCCAATTTATGTTATACGTATGTATATATGTATATATCCAAAACAGTAACATTGTAAATATGTAACATACTTAAGTATATACATATGTATGTATGTATATAAAATTGGCAAACTTTTAATGTTTTTTTGTTTGTTTGAAATTGAAATTTTTTTAAATAACGTGTTGCAGTTTAGTTTAATTTGTTGGAAACAAAACTATGTATGTACACAGAATCGCTATTTTTACGACTCTGTTCTCATTGTTGACAGCGCGTTGTCCCTCTTATTCAGATATGTATTACGTTTCAACGATAGCTGGTGCTTTATCCTCAGTAGACGAAAATTCAAAATGGGAATAGATATAAGTATGTATGTATGTAGGTAGGACAAATCATAATTGTTTCTACATATAAATGAACGCTGCATAAAAAATAATTTTGTTGCACTGTTGAAACCGCAATGACCAACTAGAAGGAAACTTGGGATCGAAATGTGGAATTGAAATGACTGTGGAAGAAATCCAAGATTGTTCAGAAAATACATTGGCCAGTGTCTCGGGACAAGAACTGTTGAACACAGATCTACCTACAATCGAAGATGACGACAATAGTTGTTGTGTTTCATTCGAAGACGATTCACATCCAATAGAACACTATCCGGTTGCAACACACGAAAATTCAGATTCTCAACATTATATACATTCTATTAATATTTGGAGTCACTTACTCTGTTTGGGATTCGTTTTGTTTAAATAGTGGCTTTGAACGTTTTGAAGCTGCAGTGGACGTCAGTTCTTCATACGTAAAAAACCGCAAACCATGCTGGGATGTCCCAGGTAACTCGAATT
The DNA here is from genome assembly GCA_963681545.1 of Germaria angustata. Taxonomy (NCBI): domain Eukaryota; kingdom Metazoa; phylum Arthropoda; class Insecta; order Diptera; family Tachinidae; genus Germaria; species Germaria angustata. The sequence continues at coordinate 21,387,845 of OY813002.1, read as the reverse complement.
CTGCATGGCTTTCCATTTGGCTTCGGTTTACCAATTTGTCTGGGAGCATGTTACTGCTGAACACTGGTGTTTCCTCTTGCTGTGGCACTATAGGCATAGCCTTAGGCAATAACATACACCGACTTCCCGTTCTTATAATATCGGCCTTAGAGAAGTGATCAATACAAATACGGGTGCTTGTATTAAACTCCTTCTTACATAACTTAGCCCATTCTTCTCTTTTGCTTGGGTCCCGAGGAGCATTAAAGAATGTACCATTGTCGGGTACTGCCTGCTTGCGGCATAATATGCAGTAACGCATTTTTATACCTAGTTTATGAAACTTTAATTTTGAGGTAAAATATAGACACGTGTCTGCCGTCAGTTTATTTTATTAATTTTTGTTAAAACTAAATTAAAATGTTTAAAAACGTTAATAAAAACGCGTTTACAATTTCAATGACAGAGAGGTGGACTTTTTGCACACAAAAAACAACTTTGTCATAAGACTGGACAAACAATACCATAGGTAAAGAAAAAATTAATAATAATCAGCTGGCGTGGTAATACTAACCACGATTTTTTACATTTTTCATTTTGTTTGTTTATTTTGAAGCCACTTTATTGGTAGAAATCACAGAATATACACAGAATACCCAACTTTGACGTATAAAAAGGGTCCGAATCATATTTTGCATAAACTTTGTATAACGTGCATAAAGTTTGTGTGAAGAGATATCTATATAAAAACAAATAGCTTTGCTATCTCTTTTACACAAACTTTATGCACGTTTTCAAAGTTGTCGGGTCTAGGTAGTTTATGGTAGAAATTGCTCTGCAATTAAAAAATTATCCTGTTAAAAATGTCACTATGCAAATTTTTCAAAGCATAAAAGAGGTAAAAGTAATTGTGAGTACAACAAAAGATAAACACGATATGACGAAGTTATCACATCCATTGATTGATGCTTACTCAACTGACTCAATTATAGACTATTATTTTAAAATTTTTAGCAGTAAATTTTGTTTGAAATAAAGTGATGGTATATTTTATATATACATAAGTAGTATTTTAGAAGACTTTTCAAGACTCACTTTGGCAACTTAAGAATTATCAATTTTTCCTTCTGTTAAAAGCAGCTGTGTTGAAAATAAAGAAAACGTGCGAGAAAAAAAGAAACAGCAGGGCTTAAAACGTAAAGAAATACAAAGTGAAAAAGGAATGATGACTAAAAATGTACACAGAAGAAAAAGGTACACACTTTGACAAATATAAAATGTATGAACAGACCTTGAATCTGAGCATCTCTACAACAACAAAAATTCATTAGCTCGTGAAACTGCCAAACTATTTACATGGTTTTTCATATGTGGTTCGACAATGTCACGATAGCGAACGAGTTGTCAGCTGTTGAGTTGCATAGACTATAGTTATAGGCATTGAGAATTATCTTCGAAAAAACAAACCGGCTGAATTGTACATAGCATAAACTAGAACTAGACTCGACAACTTTGTAAACATGCATAAAGTTTGTGTGAAAGGGAGAGCTAATCTAGTTGTTTTTATATAGATATCTCTTCACACAAACTTTATGCACGTTATACAGTTTATGCAAAATATGATTCGGACCCTTTTTATACGTCAAAGTTAAGTACTCTGGTTGAGTACTCTGTGCTCTGTGGTACATAGAAAAAGTAAATCACGAGCATTGCCGATGAAAGCAAAACAGTTTTTTAAAGCAAGGAGTATCTTTAAATTCTTTTTTTATATTCATGCTTTTATTTGCATAAAACCTAACTTTATTACAAAAACAAGTATCAAACGCAACATCAAATGCCAGTTTTTTTTCCTGTTTAACGTATACTCGGTTCTAAATACGAACATCGCATTTAACGAACATTGAGTATAATTGAGTACCTTATATAACGAACAAGAAACTCATTTTGTACTCAGTTTAACAAACAAATAATATATGTATATGTTATGGTTTTTAAAAGAAATGGAAGTTATACAGATTCATATATTTTTGAATAAATTAATAAACAATAAGTAGTAGTTTAATGCTTTTAACGTGTTATTTTTTACCTTCTTTTTCGAGCTAGGACAGGCAAAAATAAGCTCGAGATATTTTAAAATTCGCCTTTTCTATTGAACAGCCCTTGTATGTAAGCTGAAATTTACTTAAATGGTAACTATTCCGGTCGGAAGGTGCTGCACAATTGGCATTCCGGTGTTCCAATTTCATTGTGAGAAGAAAAAGAATTCACCCTTTCGTTTTGAACGTTCCGAACGCTTTTTTTTATATGTAGTTTGAAGTCTCTATTTTTGAGAGGGAGAAAGAGAGTAAAAACCAATTCAAGCAAAAATTGTTCCGCATTAAATATACTCTCTTTCTCTCTCTCTCAAAAAAAAAAAAAAAAATAATAATAATAGACTTCAAACTACATATAAAAAAGCTTTCGGAACGTTCAAAACGAATGGGTGAATTCACCTTTACTTACACATTTAAGTTAATGATCACATGTGTAACACAACATTACAAAAATCATCCTATATACATACATACATATGTACATATGTACTATATTTACATACATATTTACATAGACATTGTATATACAATGCAGATTATTTCTTTACTAGACTAATTACAATTTTGCGAAAATTTTTATACCACAAAATTTACTCCGCAAAAGACACAGAGACAAAGTGCTCTGCATCACATTTCGACGTGATCTTATAAAATGAAAAGAGTTATAGTGATCCTGAATGGCTGAAAACCAAAGCGAGTTATGGCTTTGCTTTTCAAATCAAGCCTCAACAGTGGGTCATATTAAAAATTACAAAATTTTCAATATTAATGAGTTACTTTACTCAACCCCAGAATTTAGGTTGGATAATTTAAAAATGAATACTTATGTAAGTATATATGTATGTATGTATATACATACATACATACATATGTGTAAGGAAGTTGGCACAACATACATACCTAGTTCTAAAATAGGAAATAGTTAAATAGTACCATTTGCCACAGAAGTTTCCTTCTATAAGTTGGTAAAAATACAACGAGATTGTTAACTGACAATTGGTTACATTATACATAAAGATGAATTTGCATACAAACATATGTACATACATATGTACATATAACGTACAAAATAACACTAATATTGTTAAAATTTACTAATGACTACTTACACATTGGTACAGCATTCGGCAACATTTTATTACATCTGTTTTCTAACGTTCGAAGGGGCAAACTGCTCTAAATAAGCAAGTAAGTCCGGATAAGTTCAGACCGCTCTGTTGTTACTTGCAGTCCTAATTAATAACGTTGACGAATCTTCAGTTTACAGTTTTTTGTTTCTTTTTGCAAATTAAGCAGCACTTATTTTTTTATATGTACATACTATATACATACATACATACAGATTTTACACATTTTATGTGTTCTCCTTGAATAGCACAGTATGCACACATTCATGAAAATGTAAATTTATTCGGGTTTGTAGACATTTGAAAATAAATTATAACGATAATATTACATACATATCTGAAGAGGAACGAACATTTTAAATTTTATTTATTTAGTAGTATTACTTGCTTGTGACCACAGGTTCTTTTCTTTTTTGGACTTGCAGCGGAGCCATCGTTGTCGGGAGAACATATTTCGTTCAAATTAGAAAAAAAATAACGTACAAAAATTGGTGCTGGCCCATATTTTTTGAGTTATTTGCCTCTTAAATTTTAGTATACAATTGTGATTGTACATTTTTCCGATAGTATCCGGTCAATATTGGTATGATTTACATATATGCTAAAATTTTTGAAATTTTGTTTATCTTAGTACATACTTACAGTGTATGTAACTATATCATAGGCAGAGTTTTTAAGGCATATTATGCACATACATATTAATAATGGCTATGTACTCCATACTTCAAATATGAACATGTGAAATTAATCATTGTTCTTCCAGTTATTTTCTGTTTGGACAGGGATGGGAAAAATTGGCACTGTTATAAAATCCGAGAATGTTGCAATTGAAAAATTGCCCGAATTTTCAGTAGTTTTTTTTTTAAGTTTTGGGAACACAATTTAACCCAGAGAACGTGCTCAATGAACAAAATTACATAATGCTACCCCTACTAGTAAAAATGCTTTATAAAATTAAGACGGTGCAATTTTAAGTGCCGTCCCTGATGGAGAATATTTTAACAGCCGTTTTTCTAGAATATGAGTTCAGTTTGACTCTCTCTATGGTCTATATATACACCTACGTCAGCTACATTTAGCTTATAAGGTCTAATATTTTGATCATATAGTATTTATTTACTTATTCTTCTCAAAAGAAGATACTTACTCTGTGTTGGGCGCAGAGCAAACATTGGCACAATTGTTGACTTTATCTGGTCGTTTGACATAAGGCACTGCATTCGGCAAAAGAAATGCTTTTTTGCCGCTGCGGACAATACTTGTCGGTAAAAAGTGGTTCTCGCAAATGATATTTGTTGGCAATAGCTTTTTGCCACAAATTTCACTCCAATTTGCCCTTTTCATCGGATCTTGAGGCACTTTAAATAAACTTCCTTTATGAAATGTTTTCTTGCATATTGTACAATAGCGCATGTTTTTAGGTTTTGCTTTTCGTATACACTTCGTAACACTGTTTATATATACTTTTTAAAATGTTTAGGAAATAATTATTGTTTTCACTTATTATTTTTTCTTCACTCTACAATATTTATAATTTTAATTTTCGCAATATTTTTGTCTTTCATTTTTGTCACAAAGAGGAGCAGAAACTTTGACGTTTAAAAAATGAACAACAGATTTTGTTTGAATGCCGTAGCAGATAGAGACAAATATATTAAATATGCTTTCAGCTCTTCATCTCGTGATTTCTATTATCTACTCTATATATATACCTGATATACCTTTACAAGGTGGCAGCGCTAGTGCTACAACAATATAACAAAAGCAGGAATATTTTTTTGCCTAAAATACATTTACCAAATAAAAAGTCAAGCAAAAAAAAGACAAAACAAAACAAAAAAGAATAAATCTCCCATGCCAACAAGCCAAGTCACACATATACACAAATTGACAACTAAGAAAACTGAAAGGCAAAACAACAATCACCTGGCATTATAATGCCACCTTATTTGACCGTGGGCTACTTCGCGCTTCTGCACCAATGTCGACATACGTATTTAATATGTACAAACTTTAAAACTACTTACTCTTCCGCCTTTTGAACTTGTACAAAAGGTTCTGCGCTCGGCAAAAGCAACATTTTCTTTCCCGCGCATATAATACTCGATGGTCGAAAATGGTCTGGGCATATAAGTGCTGATGCTGCAAAATTTTTTTTACAAATTTCGCTCCACTTCATTCTTCGCCTATTATCTTTGGGCACGCTGAACAATGTACCACTTCCACTTTCAAACTTTTTCTTGCACAAAGAACAAGTACGCATTTTTAAACTATATTTGATTAATTTTCAAGGGTTTTGCTAGCATATACTTTTTTCACATATCAAGTTTTGACATCCAACAATGACAAAATTGAACACAAAGCATCAGCTGTGCTCAATATGTTCTAATTATATTATATGGGTGGAAACATTGTTGCAGCTGATATTTTTTGATTTACCGTTTTTAATGAGTCCAGATGTCAAAATCTCAATTGGTTGATACGTGCGAACTTGATTGTGCACTTAAAAGCACAGAATATAGTTTATGGTTTATGGGAGAAATAATTATGCACTCTTATGTATTAAATTATAGAATTCCAATATATTTATAATTATATATATATATATATATATATATATATATATATATATATATATATATATATATATATATATATATATATATATATATATATATATTTACTTAATATACAATTAGTTCTGCATTATCGTGGAACCTTCCTTTGTCATTAAAATGTCGTTAAATTTTATAGTCTCTTTACTTATTTGCAAAGTCTTTGATATTGTCAGCAAGGCGAATTCACTTGATTGCGAATGTACCCAATGTCCACTGATAAATGGGGCGTTGAATGTACCAATAAAAGAGAAATCTTGTTAAAACGAAAAATTTATTTACATTAGTTTCAATCATATTTATAATATGTAGGCATACACACGTACATACATATGTAATGTGATAATTATCAAAAATATTCTTCTTCACTATTAACTTCATCTATATATTCTTCAACCACAAGGGTTTCTTCAACCAATTCGCCTTCGATAAAATCATCAACCGTACTTTGTGTACATTCTTCTTGATCAAAATTATTAATTTTATTATCGTTACTTTCGATATCGTATGCCAACTGAACAATTTCGTCGGTGCAGGTGAGATGAGATGCGAGCTCACTTTTAGCCGGATTATTAACAATCTCGCCGTAGTCATAGAAATGCTCGAGGGTTTCCTTTTCCTCGCTGTAGTTGTGTTCATTGCTGTTGGTATACCCGTGTTCGTTGAATATCTCCACACCATTATAATCGTGGTCTATGATGCCGTCAATATATACATTTTCTTCATGTGTGGATTCTATGTCTATTTTGTTAGCTTCCTCGTCGAGTTGTTTTATGTTCGGTGGCGTCGGTAAATTTTGAACTGCTTTTGAAGTTTCGTCCACTAGAGTTTGTACGTTTTGAACCCGTTCCAAATTTTTATCCTTAAGTAACTCTTCTATGAGTTCCTTGTAGTTAGCACTGGCTTTTAAGAGTTCGATTTCTTCTTTGCTTAGCAAGTTGAAAATCGGTTTGGTACGCTTGACCAAACCGTCAATTTCATGCCAAGCTACTTTATGAATATCAGTATAATGTCGACGTGCGCAGTTTGAGTTAGATAACAGCAGTTTATTGGGCAAACACAGGAGGCAAATAACAGTATGTTCTGTGATTGGGTGTTCAATTTTGTTGTGGAGAACCTTTTCTTTGCGTGAATTGAAAACAATTCTACACTTACAACAACCATAGAATATTTCACCAGGTTTAAGTTTTTTACGCATCTCTTGGCGCCAGAAAAATTCCTGTCTAGCTTCATTAGAAAAAGGAGTTTTAGTATCCGTGCGTGCTCTGCTCTTTTTAGCTATTTCTTCCACTGTACCTAGTTCTACGATATGTCGCTTTTTCTGATGCTGCACTATGCGCCAGTTCGATAATGCTGTAAAATTACAAACTACACATTTATGTCTTTGATTCAAGTGCTTGTCTCTTTTGTGAGTGTTCAATGAGCCAATCGATCTATAAGAGGCACCACAAATTTCACATATCATTTTAAATCTGAATATCTTTTTTGGCCATATTTTTTTGGGCTTAGGTGTATCTGTAGAATTATCTTTGTCCACTCTCTTATACTTTTTATTTCTAATGTGAGAACATCTCTCGGCCCAATGTTTAAAATAGAACTTTTGTGAACAAAGACCACACTCAAACTCTGGCGGAAAGTGTAAAACTTTATGGCGTTTTAAATCGCATATACGTTTGTAAGTTTTACGACATATATCACATTCATAACATCCAACATAAACCTTTGTGCGCTTTTTCTTTTGTCCATCAATTCGACTGGTTTTTTTGTTTGTAAGTTTGGTCTCATCAAATTCTTCTAGCACTTCCTCGTCGCTACTTTCATTATCGTACAAAGTATCTGCATCAAATTCTATAAGTCCATCCGCACTCATTTCTGCATTTTGGGTATTTTCTGCCGTTGTTTTAGCAATCAGTGGAATAGTTGAAGAAGTTGTTATAGCTTGTGGCATTTCGAAATTTGTAATAGGCGGTTTAGATTTGACTTTGTCTGTTTCTGGAACCTTTTTATCTAAAGATTTTCGGGACTTCTCCATTTCGTTATCCATATTTGTGCTGGACTTAAATTGAGAAGTATGCGAAAAGGTATTTTCCCCTTGACTATCGGACGTAAAATTTTTTTGCAGTATTTTAAAGTATATTGGAAAATTTGGCTTATATGGTTCGGTAGTATTGGGATTTTTACTGTGTTCGTAGATATTCTTAAGCACACGGCTGTACCAATCCTTTACACGTTGTATACTCTGGCGCATTTCCAGTTCTGTTATATTAAAATCGAAACGACTATTTAGATGAAAACACAATTTCTTAATACTTTCATTGCAATTAGCGGATGCATCATTATTCCACTGCGAGCTCCACAACTCCGGAAAGCTTTTCAGCTTCAAAAGAAATTCAATGACTATCATTGAATTTGTCACACCAAATAATATCTTGCAAGATAAAAAATTAAAATATATGCATTTATGTTTCAAATATGCCAGTAAATTATACACTTACGCCTAAACCATTTGTAGCTTTTGGTGCAGAGACTTCGTTTTTATCAATCGAACTCTTATCGTCATAGTCAGTGAATTTAGCATCACCTTTATCGGGCTTCGGTATTTTCGTAAGAGTCATGCCTTTAGAAACATTTAAATTTGGAACCTAAAAAAGAAATAAATTTATTTCATTAGAAACAAATAAATCATCGGAGCATAGTTACCGTGTCTGTGGTCGGAAGTTTTATTATTTTCTTTACTACAAAATATCTTGGTCTAATGCAACCATTTGACGATGATTGTTCCGATGTTGGCTTGGGTATAGCTTTAATAACTTTTTGTATATTCAATTTAGAAGGTGGTTTTGGAGAGACTGTTTCCGAAGATTGTTTGCTGACCTTAAATTTCATAAAACAGTTTATTCCGTACTTCTTTTTTAATACATTTAAAACACTTACGTTTCTTGATTCCTTATGTAACATCGTATTGACTTTTTTTACTGTTATGTGTGGCAAAGTTGGTAGTACAAGTTTTACGTCATTAATGCGTGAAGCTCCGCTGTTCTAAAGGGGAAATACAATTAACATTTAATAATAGATAATACGCTATACATTATATATACATATACATATATAACTTAGTGGCATTTATTTACCAAATGAGATTGATTATTTGCAGTCTTCTTATTTGTTTCCAGCTGAGTTTTACATATAGAGTCCATATTTTGTATATCTAAATCGTTGTCGTCGCTATCCAAGTTTATGATTTCATCAATAAAATTTTTATTAAAATTAACATTAGATGATTTCGCCGGAGTTCGGGACTCTTTTAATTGTTTAGAAGGCTGAGGTGTGGTTTGCAGTGTCGATGATAATATATTTTCCGATTCTGTATTTATACGTTGTGTTATCAACCTAGGATCCAGTGGTAGTTTATTAAAAACTGTATTATTTATTGATTCTGAAGCTGAATTAACAGTTTCGGTTTGATGTGAGTTTACTTGGTTATACTCTTCAGAGTTGGAATTATCAATGGCTGCATCTGTATCTGATAGATTTTCCCTTTCTTCTACATGATGTACAAGTTTTATATGTTGTTTAAATTCCAACCACTTATGCAGAGGAAATATATCATAGCAATAAAAGCAATTTAAATTAAATTCACCGGAATCCACCAAACCACATATGGAACTGTTGCAAGTGAATCTTAAGAGGAAATGACAAAAATAAAAAAAAATGGTATCAAGTGTTATGAATTGATAACTTACTTAGTTTGAACCGATTTTGTGTGATATATTATTCTCTTTATAACTTCTGGCTCCTCTTGTTTTTCAGTATCTGATAGTTCCAAGTCCGATTCCGATTCAACGCAAGTTACGAATTCACAATCTGCATTATTTTCTTTTCTTGTTTGTTGTGTTCCTAGGGATTTTTGGTTGGTTGAGTTAAAGCTCGACATATTTAAAGGATCGCTTCCAGATGATGACTGATTGAAAAGTACAACTTTTGGAGATTTTACAATAACAGCACTATTTGCTCCTGATAAGTCTTGTGGTATTTTAAAAGTTCGAATGGTAAAAGTTCTCGGAATTGAGTTGCCTGGTTGATGAATAGAGGTTGATGTAGCTCTATCAATAACCATTGATTGATGAGGAATCTGGGCGGGCGTAATTGATGTCGGAAAAGCTTGCGATAACGTGGTACAGAGTCTTTGAGGGAAATTTTTATTGCCGGACTCCGAAGGCACTTGCATATTTTTATTTTGTAGTGGTGTTGATACCAGTATAGAACTTGGTTTGTATTTGTTATACATTGTAGTTGGTGCAACGGGTGCAACATGATGTGCAATATTTACTGGTTTATTAAGAATAACTGGATTTATAGAATTGGATACAGGGTTTGGTTGGATGTCATATTTTGTTATCACAACATCTGGTAAATTAGGTAAAGTGGTTATCACGGGTTTGTTTTTTAATCTTGTGGCAGCTATTCTTTCCTGAAGGTTACGTCGATTAGTTAAAGATCTTTGAGTGACTGAGTTTAGATCTTTCGTATTACTGATATTCGCTAGACTTGTTGCTTCTATATTATAATGAGGGTTTCTACTCGCTGGCAGAAAAATTCCCTCCGATGAGCTCTTTCTCGTTGTTGTTCCTTTTCCATCATTTGATGATTTACTACGTAAATTAGATGATGTTTTTATAGACCTGATAGGTTGGTAGTTGAACTGAAACTTTTTGTTCTGGGATAAGTTACTTTTTTTTACCACTGATTCCTTTGCTACGGCCTTTATTTTATTTACTAGTCTCAGTCTTTTCTTTTTATTGAGTATTTCTTTGAGTGGTTTATTCACATGCAAAGACAGATATTGACCAGCCGGAATTTGTTTATTTTTAATACGACCTGATGATCTGGAAGGCTGCAACGAAAGACTGTGAAATTACGCAAATTAGGAATAATACTTGTCTTCAATAAAAATAAGCTAACCTCGAAGACTGCTTTTTGCTAACAATATTATATTTTGATAAAATGTCGCGCGGTAATTTTTTTATCAAAACCCTAGCTTTTTTAAGTTTACAAAAAAGTGGTGGTGTCGGAGGGTTGCACTCATCCATATCTACTTCACTTGCGGATATTGTACTGCAATCGCTATCAACATTTAGAACAACCAATTGAGTCCTTTTCTCCTCGGTCTTAATGTCCATGATAAATTCTTCCTCTGGGTTCAACATTGTAAATGCTCAAATCCAATAGACAAAACATTGACGATGTAAGTATGTACTGCAAACATGTATTGCTATAAAACGGAGAGCGTAGAAGAAATGTTATTAATGTAAAGTGAATGATAAAATTAAGCAGAAGATAAAGAATGTTATGTTTTGTTATCAAACTCATTATATGCGGAGAATGCTGCCAACAGCTGACCATATTAACACTATGGTAACATTGTCACATCATGAATAAAATATAAACAAAATTATTCGTGTATAGAATTTGCAGTTTCTCGGGGTAATGAAATTACAGAGGTATTGTTGATGATATTGTATATAAAAGTATATGTATGTATAATTTTACATTGCTAGGACAACAAGCACAACGCTAGAGCAGTAAGAGATATTTGTTTGTAAATTAAGTACAATGTTTTCATTGTCACTGTGAATTCGTAAATAGTTAAAGAAGATATATTAGCACCCATATTTCTAAATATAGAGTTTGACATTTAAGGTGAATTCACCCATTCGTTCTGACCGTTCCGAACGATTTTTTTATATGTAGTTTGACGTCTCTATTTTGAGAAAGAGAGTAAAGGCCGTGTCACATAAAACTTTGTAGCGTTGCGTGACGTTTTTAACTTTGAGAGAAAAGCGTAACGCAAAAGGTGTATGACACAATGAAAACTTTGACACAACGCGCGCATTGTATGTTTACCAAAAAGGTGGTTATGAATTTTGCTAATTATTTTTTATTATAAAAATTAGAGTCAAAATATTATTTGCCTTTGTGTGTTTATTTTGTTATCACCTATTGTAGTTTATTGAAAATACACCACTATACCATATAAAGCTTTTTATTGTCACCAATTAATTTGTTTTTGGATTTTCAAATACATACATATGTATGTACTTATGTATGTATGTATTCATATAAAAAGGTAAAATTTTATTAATAATATGCTGCCACTGATTTTTTACAATAAAATAATCTTATGCTATATGTGTACTTACATATAGCATGCAAATACGTACTATTTTATAAATAAGTTTAAAAAAACAAGCTCATATTCTTCTACAGGAAATAAATTTTAAAAATAAAAAATAAGTATTTTTCATATCACATCACATTTTCATATTCTATCATATTCTAACATACATACATACATAACTTTGATTGTCAAAGCACGCAAAAAGTTGAGAGTTGCCGAACTTTTTGCGTCACGCTGCGCTAAAAGTGTTTTATGTGGCATGTTTCGTATAAGTATGTACATTTCAACTTAAATGTCAAAGCGAAGCTGTAACGCAACGCGAAGCAAAAGTTGTATGTGACATGGCCTTAAATTTAATGCGGAACAACAACAAAAATTTCGTTCAGAACGAATGGGTGAATTCACCTTTAGGTTCTCCATCACACAATTACAACACTAGTCGCAGGGATGGCTACTACATTATTACTTGCTGTTTGGTACGTTTTTTTCTTCTTAATCATGTAGCCATGCCGCACATTACAATGAATTGTAATAGTATCACAGAATATACTTATGTACATGATAGTATACATACTTGTATTTATACATACATATGTACGTTATAAGCAACGTTAACCTTTAATTAGGCGCATTAAGAAAATCACACAATTAATCGCATGGGGTCTCAAGAGTTGGGTTACAAAAATAAATTAAAAACGAGTATGTTTTGTTAAATTTTCAAAGTTATTTATTTTAATATTTCATAAAAAAACAAAAACATAAAATTTTTTTATTTAAAAACATAAAATATAAATAAAATTCAGTACTAGTTTCTTACAACTATTTTTAAACTTTAATTTCTCTGGACCCCATGCGCCTAATTACACACAAATGTTGCTTAAACGTGACAACATAAACTCCTTATAACATCCTTGTGCTTATGTACTACTTACATATGTAAAATGACATCTAAATAGACATTAAAGATCTTGAGGAATATACATAGTAAACCGTGATTTCTGATAATTATAACATAAAATAGTGTCAACAACTGAAGTATTATCCTTATGACATAGTATGTAACGCCGGCTAAGGATATGTAAAATTTTCTTTAATATCGAGGCCAATAAGGTCTGCAGGGCGAATTCATTACAACAAAGCCGAGAGCATAAACTCCTTATAAAAAAGTTGACAGATTCATTATTGTATAAAGTATCAATTCGCATTGGTGTCTCGATATATTTGTCTGAGTTCACCGGTCTGTAATTTGCTTTGCCAATGCCAACTTATAAAGTCTATGCAACAGCCCAGGTGATAAGTAAGATTATCGTTAAATTATGTATTCATATAAACAAATACAACAATTGTTCGGTCAATTACTTTATAAGGCTTTCGAGAAATGCATTCCCGACTTTGTTGTAATCAATTCCTCTTGCATAGACCTTGCACAAGGCGAATTCATTAACAATAATTCGCCTTGTATATAATTGATGTATATGTCCATTATTAATGAGCCTTGATTAAAGCGAATTGCTAAAAAAATTTACCATGTTAAATTAGTTGCTGCTTGCGGCCAAACGGGTTATAACGTTATGTTAGAATGCGGAGTGCATATAGACGTGTATTTTATTATTGTGAGTTTGTAGTGCAAAAATGCCTCGTAATGGGAAGCTTTAAAATTGTTGTTGAATTTAAACCATGAACACTATATTTTAAGTAAATAAGAATTAAGACGTTTTTGCAAAATCGGCCTTTCGTGTAATCTCAAATTTCGGTTCTATAACATGTTTACATGTTTAGATTTATGTCCATATCTACATGCTTATGTGTACATACATACAATACATACTTATTTAGATCTCAAAATATTCAGCAGGTCACGTTCACTCAATTTCTGGAGTATGTTGCAAAACCACCCAAGGTATGTATGTATGTATGAATTGAAATACTCTCTTCCAAAAGAAACCGGAAACTTTTATTTATATGCTTATACATATGTACATACATAAGTTTGTATGTATGTACATGTATAAATGTCGGTGATCGGTACTACCGACCAACTACACCCTTAAAATACAAAACTAGTGTAACAAATATGAAACACAAACGAAATATTCCTTCCAAAAGCCTCCTAAATGAAAGTTGAAAGCTGATTTTTGGGTTTTAAAATTGATTGCACAATACCAAAGTATCTATGTACATATGTACATACTTACTTATGTACATATGTACATATTTATAAATAGGAAAATGTAAAATAGTTCAGAACCATTTTCTCTTCAGTTCGTTCATAGATTTTTTTCTTTCCTAAAAAAAATCGCATATCAGTCTCACAAAGAAGCAAATTTCTCAGACTTTACAGGCGGCTTTTAGAAGTAAACGATTCAGGTTAAACCGGTACATACATATGTACATACATACATACATACATATGTATGTACATACGAAGTTAGATACATAAGTATGTATATTATTTGAATGAGTTCAACGATACGCATGCTTTACAATAAATCCGATCCGCTGTTGAATGCTTCTCTACTCATCAGGACCAAAATAAAAAGTGCGGTCAGCAACTACATACATACATATGTATGTACATAAGTATGTGTATGAAAATGTATGTATGTACATATGAATATAAGTACATACATAAGTATGTATGTACATGGGTACATAAATAGAGATTAATAATATTAAGGCGCTGGTGATTTTAACGTTAATAACAAGGTCTATTTATAAGATCTAAGGAAATCGAATTGATAATAACAAAGTCGAGAATGCAATACCTCTCATGTGGGCTGCTGCATAGACTTTATTACTGCCCCTTGCCTTCTGATAATGAATCAACTTATGGGGCCATAATATAATATTGAGAAATTAGGCACCCCATAACGCAAAATCATTAGACAATATTCTAAACATTCAAATTGTTGGTTTTATCAGGGTTTCATTTTTACAAAAGCAAAGAACGAAAATAACAATTGGACAAAACACCAAGAAACGGCGATTTTATAACAGCTGCTAATATTTTTGCTAAATTTTTTCGCTCCTCAATTTCAAAATTTTTTCATATGTTTTCATTTTCCTTTGCTTTTTCATTTTAATCTACTCTTTTTGAGATTGAGTGCAGAGAGAGAGAGAATGGGAGATAGTTGCAACCAGTGCTGCCACAACCAAGAAATTTTTACAACCAAAATTCGTTTTAAAAGTTACCAAATGAGAAAAAAAATTACCAAATTTCAATATGTATGTAGTATTTTGATTAAATAACAATTAAAATGCATACATATTTATAATGTAACGCATGTGATTTGAATACAGTTAATAATAACAATAACAAAACAAATATAATTCTTTTAACTACGTATGTAAGTATGTATATAATAAGTTAACGCTTGCACATGTATGTATATTAAAAATAACAGTTTTTTTAATATAAGGTAAACAAAACTTGCAGTTCACAGTATAATAGTTTGAGACAATAGATTTACTTATAAAAAATTCATTGCATTTTGTAGTGAAATTTCACTTGTAATGATAATAAAAACAAGCAAAAGAAATAAATATGTTTACATATGCAACATTTTCCATTGACTCCATTTCTGTACATTGATATTTTATCCCAAAATTCAACAATATCCATATTGCTCTGTACAGCAATATTTGAAAACTTTAGTAGTCTCCATTGATGTAATATTTTTTTCCTCATTATTATCCGTTAAATTCGGGAAAGACGACAATAACGGCTCAATTTTTATTTCTGAATTACTTAACGCTTGAGGTGGTGTTATGATATCAAGAATTTTAGTCTTTTCGTGAAAAATCAAAACGTTTTGAAATTTCTTTTAATAGTTCTATATAAAAAGATTGTATATTTTTTTATTTTATATTTTTCCAAGTGTGAGAACTTATTTTGTTCCATCCATTGTTCAGATTTTCGGCCGATAAAGGCGAATTTATAACAGGTGGCTGCACTAGCGATTTTAGTCACAACAGTTTTATTTTCAGGTGCCTTGGTAGCAATACTAAAAATTGAAGAACATAAAAGCTTAAAAAGTATAAAATTAAAAATATTTACATGTGTATCATTATCTTGGCAAAAAATAATCAATCAGAAAAAATATTCACATCTCCACATTAAAGAAAAAAATAACCACTTTTGGTTAGAAATAACCAAAAACGGCAGCCCTGGTTGCAACTAAATCAGCGGTGGACAAAATTGTTTTACACTTGTGTTATTAGTGAGATAATTTGAAGGTACAGTGACAAGCAAAGGGAAACAAAGATTTTCGTATAAGGAACTAAATTAAACGAAATCGTCTACATTAATGCTGTCATGACAGTTTCGTAAGAGCAGTATATGTTTCAAAGACGTGGAACTAATTTTTTTACGTTGTTTATTAAAAATTAATTTTAAGTCCGAAAAATTTTTTCACATAGGTGGTCGGAAAAAATTAAAGAATTTTGAAAGAATTTCAGAAAGTTCAGGATAGGCCAAGGCGTCCAAAGTTTTCCAAAATCATAACCTGTCTATTTCCGGAGAAGCTTTTAACTCGCTTCGTAATATTACAAGTTCTGATTGTATTTTGAAATCATATTTGGTAACATCAACATTAAAAGGGTTTTCGTAAAGTTCCAGAAGTTGTTTTATGTTATCTATATCCTCAAATCTATCTTTGAAATTGAAAAAAAGGTTTTCAAAAATATTAATATTATTTTAGGAAATTCTTTGAAGTCACCTAACTTAATTTGTGATAGCAAATGTAATTTAGTCTTGAATTTTAAATTTTTTCGTATATATTAATTTCCTTGCTCTGTAATTCTAATTTAAAATCAATAAGAAAGCCAGTCGTATCTACCAAAAATGCTAAGTCTGTAATAAACTGATAATTTTTGAGATGATCTGATAAGCTGTTAGCAATTTTTTCCAACACTGTAATTGAAAAAAATGTATAAGCATCAAGCTAACATGTGCTCTCGCCAAAGTCTGTTCATAAGAGCATAAGAAAAAAGGGGCGTTGCTTATAAACAATTGTTTGATGAAATGTCCACCGCTGAACTAAATACATGTATTTGTTTTACTAGTGAGTTTGCCTGGCTTGAATTCGATTTGCACAAAGCCAATAAAGTTGTTTTCATTTATTCTTTTAGTTAAAAGCCTTTAATTAAAATTAATTTTGTTACAAGTGAAGCCGACACACTTGTAACAAAATAGCAAAATAGTTATGTACATAAGTACATGTTTAACAATGTAATCAATTTTGAAAGTATTTTTTCTTATGTATGTACATACATATGTATGTATGTACATATGTACGTACATGTACTCGTAGTTTAAATCAGGGCTGTTCAGATGACTGCCCGCGGGCCGCATTCGGCCCGCTGCTTATTTTCCTGCGGCCTGAAACGCATGTTTTAAAGTGTAATGTAATCAGTATTGGACATAAATAGTTTGGATAATAGAATCCTTCGTCAAAATATATAATCAATATTTGGTATAATTTAGTTATTTTTAATTCCTGTCGTATGGCGTCATTTAAAAGTAAAAATATCTTTTACTATTATTGGGGGAATACCCGCGAAGTATTTCGTTTTTGTATACTTAGTATTATTAGTGTTGGTATTAGTTAAGCTTGTACTTTCACTATGTTCGTATCGCCATTTCTCGTATCTATAGCGCTTTGAACTTTACACATGATAAGTATTTAACAAGCAGTTTTGAGAAAAATACTCAGCTAACTTTATTATGTCTACGAAGAAATACAAATGATGAACAAAGTTTGGCTGCTTCTTATGAAGTTTGTTTGCAAAATGTAAAAAACCATTCAGCGATGGAGTTTTTATAAAACAATGCGCAGTTGCTATTGCTCATCGCTTCGTGAGGCAGAAATTATCTGTTCTGTAATCCGTTGCATTACCTCACCAAACAGTTGCACGACGAATAAATGATATGGGGGAGTATGTTTTGAAAAAAATGTGTAATTACATTGCAACATGTGAATATTTTTAATTATGTTTGGATAAAAGTACCGACCGGACAGATATCGCTCAATTAATAATTTTTATTCGCTGCATTTCAAAAGATTTTTCGAACATGGAGGACATATTAAATTTACTGCCACTGCATGGCTCAACTAAAGGCAGCGATATCTTTAAAGCTGTTAACAAAACTGCTATGGAATACGGTGGGTTTTCAAAGTGTTCCTGTATTGTGACCGATGGAGCCAAAGCTATGTCAGGAAATGCTACAAATTGCCCATTAATCCATTGCATCATACACCAAGAAGCGGATAGTCTTTGCGTCAGATGAATGCCATGAAAATGGTTGTTAAAATAACAAATCTTATTAGACGCGGAAACAAAGCTTTGATATCGATAAGATTGTTAAAGATAAATTAACGAAGAACAAATAAACGTATAAAGAAATGATTACCCTGAATTTTTTTTTACTAGAAAACTGAAAATATTTTTTTCTGCCGCCCTCCAGCTTTTGTAGTAATTATAATTAGCCCGCCAAGGTATACAGTTTGGATTTTTATTTATTTATTTATTCATGTCTATGGATAAATCATCCTTACAGACAGAAGTTTTAAATTTACAATTATGCAATTTGACATACAAACATACATACAAAATTAAAAACATTAAAAACGTAGACATTACAAAGCATTAAAAAAATTTAAAAATTTGATATTTAATTGAATTTAGATTTAAAGAAAAATCAATAATTCTGTAGCATTTGTTAAATTGGCTGCACATTCTCCGAAATGGATCAGCATTTGCATAGTTGGTCCTAAAGTATTTGATAGAAAGCAACTCATAGTGTCTTGAAGGTCGGTAAGGAACATTCAATGCAATATTGTTGAGTAGGAAAAATGAAGAAATATCACCACTAATCAGTTTTAAAATAAAAGATACATTTAACATAGTTCTCCGGCTTTTAAGGGTTGATAGTTTAATGAGTGCAAGACGACTGGTATATGGTGGGAGGTCTAGTGGATTCCAGTGAAGACTACGTAGACAGAATAACAAAAATTGTTTTTGCACAGACTCGATTGAGTTAATATGTGACCTATAAACTGGGTCCCACACAACGGATGCATATTCAAGGACAGGCCTCACTAAGGAAATATACAACTGCTTCGTAACGTATGGGACCTTAAACTCCTTAGCCCATCGTTTTATAAAACCCAGAATTCCACGGGCTTTATTCACAGTCAAAGAAATATGATTAATGAAGTTAAGCTTAGAGTCCAACAGAACACCAAGGTCCATGATTGAAACTACTCTCTCCAAACGATGGTTTCCCAAATTGTAGTTTGCGTTAATGTAGGAACCTCTGTAGAAAGTTATATATCTACACTTGCTAAAATTAAGCTGCATCAAATTTTTATTGCACTATATATTAAAGCAATCCAAGTCCTTTTGCAGGAGAGTGTGATCTATATACTTATCAAAGCTTAGGAAAATTTTAACGTCGTCAGCATACATCAAGATATTCGAGAATTTAATTACTTTTGGCAAATCATTTATAAATAAGGTAAAGAGAAGTGGTCCAAGATGAAAAAACATTTTTGAAACGAACACACTGCTTCCTGTTTGTTAAATAAGACTCAATCCATTTTAAACATCTGTTTGAAAATCCCATTAAGTCAAGTTTTCTTAAGAGCAACTTGTGGTTGACTTTATCGAAAGATTTACTAAAATCAGTGTACACGACGTCTGTTTGCTTGCGCTGAACGAAGCCTTGATTGACAACAGTTGTTAGTTGTAGTAAGTTTGTTGTCGTAGAGCATCCTTTACGAAACCCATGCTGGACAGAACTGAATAGAGATGATGTGTAATGAGAAATATATGGTATCAACAAGCCAGGTTTCAGTAAGGGTAACAATATGATGTTCAATGTTAAAACTGTCAACAAAAAGCGAAGACAGCTTAGTATTTAGTCCACGTACGTTTTGGTAAACAAAAGAAATTTTATCCACTGAAAGAGTTCTCTACACCCGAAAAAATTTAAGAAATTTACGATATGACCGATAAGGCCGATTGGAGATTGAAATTTCACTCCAACGATGAAATCATCAAGTTTGGAGAAACGTTGGACGAAGTGTACAAAGCTCAAAGCAGGCTATGTGGAAAAATAATATGATTTTTTTATCCAAAAACCTGTGTTTTATTCAAAAAGTCACAGACTTATTGACCCGCGCTCGCATATAAATAAATAAATAAATGTATATATATATATATATATATATATATATATATATATATATATATATATATATATATATATATATATATATATATATATATATATATACTAGCGGGCCCGTTGCCTGCTTCGCACGGCAAAACAAAATAAGAAAAGAAACACACTTGTTTTTAATAAATTTGGTTTTGTTCCCTATTATTCAACTTTTAATTCTAGTTTCTTACAATCTTAGACTATGTATCACTTAAACTATCTTAGAGCTCTTTCGTAGACAACATTTTTGGTTTTGCCATGAGTTGTTGTGTAGATAAAGAAAACTGAAGGCTTGCCAACACGTGAGCACGAAACATATAATTGGCCGTGTGAAAAGCAAGGATATTCTAAATCAATTCCACACAATTCCAACGATTGCCCTTGCGCTTTATTTATTGTAATAGCAAATGCCGACCAAAATGTATTCAATACTAATGAATGCTGTATGCGGTACAAAAAATGCCTACGGTAAAAACACACTCACTTCACATACGCACCGCACACACATGCGTTATCGGATTTTAACCAAACTTCATATAAACCATATATGGGCCACTGCCTACGTGTATAAGTTTGGTTGAAATCGCTCGACGCGTTTATGATTAGTTCGGCGACGTACATATACGGACTTATTTTTATATATATAGAAGATATATATATATATATATATATATATATATATATATATATATATATATATATATATATATATATACATACATACATACATACATATATATATATATATATATATATATATATATATATATATATATATATATATACATATACATATATATATATATATATATATATATATATACATACATACATATATATATATATATATATATATATATATATATATATATATATATATATATATATATTATATATATATATATATATATATATATATATATATATATATATATATATATATATATATATATATATATATACATATATCGGTATTCTCTACCAGATACATATGTCATAGGTGAAGTCTTGGTAGTTAAATTAATGAAAAATCAAGATTCATTCTCTGTGCCTTTCAATTATATTGAATTTTCTCATCGCCAAAAAATTAATATAAAAGAAGCGAGAAGCTGCAAGAAATTTTTTTCTAGAAATTCAATATCTTCCATCTCGTGTCATCTCTGGTCTACTTTGTGACCAAATTTTGATCACAGTAATACACATTACATACTAAGGTACTTATGTAGACACATGTGTACGTATGTACATATATATGTGTGTATGTCAGCAGATGTGTACTTATGTACGTGAATATGTATGCAAATATGTACATGCATATGTACGAGTACGTATGTACATAAAAGCATACATACATATTTATATATGCATCTTCTAATTGCCAGAACCCAATGTCGTTCAACTTTGCTGTGCTTTCATGCCTGAGAACGAAATAGGAAAACAGCAATAAAATAAAAAAGATGTGAAGATTTCTTGTAAATAGTGTCTACGCATATGTTGATGACAACACTTAACATTCCTGTAAACAATGACTACTGACATGACAATGATACAATGTAACCGGAAGGATTTCAAACGAAAAAAGGTAAGAAGAAATCTGCAGGCCAGTAAACCCTTATCTTTTGTTGTTATCCAGAAAATAAAAAGCAAAACTGTTAAGAATGAAAATATTGCTTAAAACTACTCAGAGAAATTGTCAATCTTTTACACAATAAACAACACGAAAACAAAACAAAAGAACTCCTACTGTTTCAAAAAGGACAAAGTGCAAACCTGCTGAGAAAGGGGGAAAAACAAGCGGCATAAAATTGATAAATATAAAAATATACGCAAAAGAATACGTTACTTGGAGTTAAATTTCCAATCCTGTGTGCTATGGTATCTGTTGTTGTTGTTGATAGTTTGAATTGACATTTCAGAATAAGTAGACTGAAGCTCACCGTAAACAGACTAATGTTTGTTTTCAGGGACCCGAAATAACTGTTATTTATTTTCATACGCAAATATGATTACAAAAGCAGAAAACAGTATTCAGATGATGACCCCTACTCATGAAATGCATTGTGCTGGAACTAGGAAAATAGGTTATGGGGAGAAGGATAGCGGACCCGTGAAGAAGTTTGTTGGTTAATATCGGAGGTATGGGTTAGTACTAGTGGTTGGGTTTCGAGCTCTGTTGCTGCAAATAGTTAGACATCTAAGTGCTGTTTCTAAATAATAGAAACCACTTCCTAAAAGCGTTGAGATAGCTCCAGCTCCCCAGCAAGGGTCTGTTCATGGTATATAGCTGTCATGTACAAAATTTACCACCTGTGTGCAGAGTGACGAACGCATACGAGTCCGGTGGTGGATGCATTGAATTCACATGAAACCAAAACTATTATCAAAACTTAAAATGCGTTTAAGGGTTAATTTCGTACGTATTCTTAATAGAAACTAATATTATTATCAAACAATATCCAGCATATTTCGGCTATAAGAGAGTGAATACTCTTGTCTTTATTAGGTTCTTTAATAGATACACATGTCTGATGAAATTACGCACAATGTTCATTGGATTCTGTTGCTAAATGTTGATCCAAGTAATAAATGTGAGAATTTATGAAAGGAATTTGCATTGACTCCATCTTTAGAAATAATATGTTTGCCGCACAGAAATCATGTCCACAGCTTTCTTTTGTATAGTGCCATATATTGTATATATGAGAAATATGTTTAATATAAAATAATAAACTAGTCTCGCAAATTTCACTTTTGTAGGTTATTTTAATACTTATAAAGAATACGTACGGAATTAACCCTCAAGGGCATTTTAAGTTTTGATAATATTATTGATGTTCAAGTTAAGCTTAGATCTTTGGTGTGTTCCGGGATCCATATAAAATCGCTGAATTGAAGATTGGATCCCTTTAAAATAAGGGTAAAAAAATGGCCCATACCCCGAAGAGTCAAAATGTTCCACAAAAGTGCTCCTCGTGTTGTTTTACATAAGTATTAGATACATCTTTTACCCACAACGTTTCGTTTACAAGATATTCTATGCCGAGTCATTATAACTACGTATTCCAGATGTAAACATTCAAAACACCGATACACGTACCTTCAACCAAAAACAGTTGTTAAAACCTTGTTATTTTGATTTTTTTGTTGTGTAGTGTAACCAACATATTCTTCTTTAAAAGAAATAGAAACTCCAAACTTCTCAAATCTTGGTTTGGAAATCCTTTAAAGCTGCTTTTGCTGCAAGAGAATAAGAGGATGAAATAAATGAACAACTTGCTAAAAATAAAACAGGCATCAGAAACTTTTTCATCCACAAAACTTTATTGTAAAAGTTTTGACATGTATGTATGTATGTATGTATGTACATATTAAGAAAGTGTTGTTGTATGGTGTGTTTATCCACTACTGTATGTTTTGTTTCAATGCTGCCAGACTTTTTTCCGGAAGTATATGAAAGTTAAAACCTTGGCTCCTAAAAATGGCTTCGCCAATGTCCTTTTTACACCATACAAAATCTAACAAGTTAGAACTGCCATTAATTCGAAATTTCTAGAAATTTAAAGTTATGAAATTAGAACTTCTGGCTCTAATGATGAAATACTAAAAAGGCTTAATATAGCCGTGCATGGAAATCGGTTAGCCCAAGATTTTGGTTTAATTGTGTTAAAAAAATGTTAAATGTTAATAAATGAAAATTCTTTTAAGTTGCCATAATTCGTTTAATTCTCTTCTTATCCAGAGATTAGATTATTTTAGATATTGGAATCACCCGATAAAGAAAAAGTATTCCTAAATCAATTCTTCAGCTTAGATATGTAAATGTATACGTATGTATATATTTAAATTTGAGTTCCAATTCATATTCATTCTAAATTAATGAACATATTATATTGATTAACGAAATAAAAACTGACCGCTCTCTTAATTATCGAAGCAGTTACATTCAGAAAATCTCCCTTATAATAATGAAAATTGGTATAATAATAGAATTATAATATTAACAGCCTGTTTCTATAAATTTCGTTCTATCGTTCCTTCGAAAAGTAAATAAAGAAGATTAAAATTAAGTGAAAATAATGAAATGTAAATAAAAATTCACAAAAACAATCTAATTACGAGTACATTCCTAAGAACTTTGAACAAATTCTCTAATCCACATTTTCAATAAATTGTAATCCCTGATTTGGGAATAAAAATCTCTGATATGACTCCACCCTTAAGTTCCTCTAAGTGCCACTTTATTTGTTTTCACACTTTTCTTTTTCTTTTTTTTTTGCTTCCTTTTGTATGATGCTTAAATAAAATAACTGCAACAAAGTAACGAAAAAGTTTCGTCGAGCTTAAGTAAAGTTGTTAATTAGCGTGCTGTTGGCATTTTATGTCTAATACTTAATGAAGAAATGCTCAATTTGAAATATTTTCATTGCGCTTTCCTTACTGAGTTTTATTTTCTATGTTTCAGCGAAAAACACAAGATTAATTTTGTTGGTGGGAAGTAAACCACACCAGGCCACCCAACTCTTGGCAATTTTACAGGAGACATAGTGCAACATAGATATATGCGGCAATTGACATTAATCGCCTAAGTCGACTTGAGTAATATAGTGTTTTTCGATAGTTTTTACGTTACTGGTAAAATATTTAAAGCCTAATATGCATGATTCTACTTTCATGTGTAGCAACTTCAAAACCCAGCACAATACGAGTACAGCATAAGAACACCAATCTTTCTTAAGTCGATTTAAGCGGTTAATGCTTATTAACACATATATTGATGAAAATATGTTCTCCAATATTCTCTTTACATCTACAAAATCAGAATCGCATCTGAAGTTAATCTAAAGTTATTTCAAAAAAGTTCCGGTATGGCCTTTAAATTAACTTATTATTAAATGCAACATAGTCATATTTTGAAAGCTCAGAATTCTGAAGTTGCCCATTAAGAAATGTCCCTCAATATCCTTCTTATATGTATTAGAAAAATCTAAATTATATCCGAAGCTAAACCAAAGTTATGCCAAAAAGATTCGGCGTTTTTACAAGTTTGACTTTTTTTGTTGAGATACGTCTATGTTGCACTAAAGGAGCGATATGTATATATTATTTACCTCTAATATTGTTCTTTTATATCTATGATAGCCTTAATAAAATTATGTTATGGCTTGGTGTCCTTTACTTCCCATGAGGGTTTTGAGTAGTACCACGTCTATTGAAATATGCAACACCAAGTTCAAGAGCAAAATGTTGATTACTTCCCAAAAACAGTAAAAGATTTACTTTGTACTGGCGCAGGCTACAGCCAAGACTATTTGCAGGCCAAGTGCATAAGTCATTGACGAGAAATGTGAGAAATGTGAGCTATGTGGCCAACGAAATTATAGAAGAAGTAGTAGAAGCAATGACTCCTAAGCAGGCCAAAACACAAATCTTTTAGAAAGAGAATGCAAGTCGCCAAGGAAATAAATAAGATAAGTTTCGTCATTGAGAAATAAGAAGTGGACCTGGTTTTAATGGCAGTTTACTGCACGAAAACTGTCAAGTAGAGTCTAGATGAACTTTTTTTTCACAATCGAGTATACCAGGGATATCTCCGTCATGGGACTCACAAGCTGCCGTTATCACGAGCGAAAGAATATGGGACTGAGAAGCGTTCCAAGGCAAGAGGTAAGAGGACATACACTTGGTGTCGTTTTTAACTTTTCTGTCCCATAAACTACTTTATATGGGACTTAGTACTGTTTATCACTCGATATATGTAGAAATTCCGATTTCATTAGTATGAAAAAATGTGCAGTTTACTTCCCACCTACAGAATTAATTAAAAAATCTAAATTCAAAGAAAATTTTTTGTAAGTTCTTCTAAGTTGCCAGCAAATGTCAAATTGTTCAATGTGTAAAACCTTGATTTGCTAATCTAATTAATATTAATTGTGTTACTATTTCCTCTATATTCCTCTTTGCGTGCAAAACTTAATTGTTCTTTCCTTTAATTTTGAATCGAGTGAATGAATTGATGGTTGGATGGTTGGATGGTTTGTTGTTTAGTTGACAGTTTTAAAATCAAGCTTGAGGAAATTGATTTTAGCCATTATCTTATTTGATTTCGGAAAACTTAGAAATGAAATGTTGTTTATTGAAAATTTTTTATATATTGAGTTCTTTATTTGACATCATTTATTTTATGTAAACTTTCATTTTGCGCCATTTTTGTGCTGCAACTAACAGAAGAAGGACATATAAAAAATGTAAAAAAGATCATCTGTATAAAAAATATAGCAAAGTAAGTTTGAACAGGGTTTTCAAAAAATGCAAATAGTTCATTCGCTACAATGAGTGGTTTTCCAAAATTGAAAAACAAATCCCACATAAAAGTGTGTCCTTTTTGACCAAAGTCCAACTCTTATTAATTGTTATCTAAAGAATAATTTTCGTCACATTCTATTTCGTTTTTAAACTCAGTGTTAGAATGGATAAGATTTGAATCAATATGATGGTTCGTAAAGATGGCAGGAAAAGTAAAAGTGCTCAAGGTACGGCGTAATACAAATTATTATTCGCTGACAACAAGTGGAAAGCAACAATATTACAAGACACCAAATTCCAGGTCGAGTGATCTTCCGTTTTAGAGATTAAAACTGGCCGTCCAAAGCGCCATATATAATAGCGGCGGACTTCCTCCTTTGGGGCTTTTTAAAATCTTGCGCATACTATAACAAACTACGGACCTTTTGGAGCCAAATGGGCGATTCAAAAATACTTATTGTAAAACGAACGAAATTATGCATCCACTCGGGAATTGGCCATTTGAGCGATATAATTTTTTTCCAATTAACGTCATCAATTTAACACTTTCAAATAAACTCTTTACGAAAGCAGATCTCTTTTTTTTGCCACTTATAACAAAATAGCAGCCAGTTTAAATTATGACGTCATTTTTGCGCCACCTCGTTTTGTGTACATGGTTGTTTGTAATTGTAGACATGTGAGAATTTTTTATATTTAATTTTGTAATTAAAGTGATGAAAATTTAATACAGTTGCATAATTTTTTTTAAATATCGTTACCGCTGCAAATCATTTTAGCTTTTCAAGAATAAATAAAAAATTATGGAAAAATTTTTAACGTGTAGTGGCATAAATTTTTATTGCTTGTAAGAAAAATCGTACTTTAATTTTACTTTTAGGTAATAATGGATGTAAAAATCAAACAAAACCTTGATCTCTGCATACGCAAACGCAACATTCTTGGCTTTACAAATGAATAATTGTCTCTGATTTGTTTCTATTTGTTTAAGTCTGTGCGATAATTACCATAATTATTTCCTCCATTAATTCTACAACTCTATTTCATTACAATAGTTAAACTCTTATTAACTGGAGAACGGAAAAAAACTAACTTATAGACAACCATACACATACACATACAGACATAAACGCATCACACCAGAATATGTAGTCGTGTTTTGATGGGAAACGGAAACAAATCACTGCCTGGGGTAAAATTTGCATGTGTTTTAGTTTTTATTGTGCTTCAATTTCTCCATAGTTCTTGAGTATTCAGGAAATGCTCAAACTATTAAATATTTATTCAGATTCCTTTTTGTTTTTTATTTATTTTTTATTTTGATGATTTGTTCAAGGAAGTAAATAATGTGTCCTTAAGAGCCCAATAAAAAGAATGTAGTTTTTGCATTAATTAAATAAAATTGTAGTAGACGAGAGCTTGAATGGTATATGAATATTAAAGTTTGTGGACATGTCTTTCTAAAATTTTTAGTTATTCAAAATTGTTAAAGTAAATCAAGAAAAATTGATTATTTGTTTAAACTTATTTTAATATAATTATTAAATTTTGCCCTTTTTTATAAAAAAATATTAATATAGTTTTCGGCTTTTTTCTAAGCCTTCATATAATATTTTAAAATTTATACCAGTTTTATTTATTTCGTCGGGTTGCATAATTGCAGCCGTACGATAATGAAAATGATTTCCCTTTGTGCATGATTTGGTGCCATCAATTAACTGATTCGTTAAATATTCCAGCTTGTATGTTGTTTGCACTTGTGTTTTGTTTGGCTTCAAATATTCATTTGGTATTTATTATCGTTCGTAGCCGTTAAGTGTTTGAATGGCATAAATCAATAATTAATTGACCGTCGAGACATATTGACTTATCATTTTACGCGCTGTTGTGTGTAGTAAAAGGTAAGTTCCGCTCTGTAAAATTGTTTACAATACAATATTATTCATACATATAAAATATGGGGGGTATTTTATGGACAAATTGCTAAGGTGTTCCTGGGCTAACGCTGGTTCCACATGTATATTAATTGCTACAGGGCGCTTGTCAATCAGCCTGCAAATATATATTGAGAAGGTGGGAAAGAAGAGTCCTTTCGTATTTATAAGTACAGGGAGTTTATTGCACTAATTTAAGATGGAATCATTTCTACAATTTGCAGTTCGATTCACTGGCATATTGACTATAATGGGTTTCGGTAACAAGTTATCAGTATCCCACATTGTGTTCATGCTCCAGTGAGTAGAGCTTCACCGTTGAGCTGATGTGCCCTGTCCTGTACGCACTCGATTAGCTTCAAACTAAATTTTGAAACACTGCCTCTGTTATAAATAGAACATAGTCAAGTTTACAAAATTGAGACACTTGAATACTTCTTTCAATCCATCGGGCTCCACACTGACGTTTTATGCCAAGAACACCAACAATTCCCGATTCCTCAATTCCGCAGGTATCCATTAATTTTCACATTCGATTTCATGAAATCAAGACTTTAAATAATTGATTATTTAAATGATTTTCAAAGGAATGCAAAATAAATACTTCTTTTCTACGTAAATTGAATGTCTGTGAAAATGTTGTGGATTAAAAATGTTTCGCGTATAATAAATTATTCAAATTAATTGAAAATTGCTCAAAATTGCAACAATGTGTTCTGAAATCATTTTTATGATTCAATATTTCATTTCCGTCTTATCTTTCTTTAACGCAGTAAAACTCCCCCGAAGTGACTCTAAAGAACTCTCCCTTTTTCTAAAAAAAGTAGTAATAATAAATAATAAATAAAATAAAATAAACTCCACCATTTACTTGATAAATGCTATCGTCGTCTATTTAAAAGTGAAAAATTTATTCGTTTATATAGTGTTATATTTCAAATTGAATGGCCATTAGTATAATTAGCCTGTCATTCAAATATTTTATAGGTGTACGTATGAGTTAATGCCTGTGTATACTCGTATAGTACATCACTAACACATACATATGTACATATACATACTCGTACATACATTTCTTAAATGCCCACCTAAGCGTTATGCCAGGTGTGTTGTTACTGTTGTTTTTTTATAGATTAATTGAAATAATATATTTGAAACTAATGACAGGTATTTATTCATAGTCAGACCGGTTTAAACAACATAAAGTGTAATTTATAGTTTGTTGTTTGAATTGTCACTTTTTCCATATTTTTTATCTTCAGTTTTATATTTTTTTACTGAAGTGCTTCCTTTGGAGAGCGTCATTATGAAGTTATTAAAAAAATATATATAAATTATGGTTTTAATTGAGAGGAAATGAATATGAAATAGTCAATTAAAAATATTTTTATTCGTATGAGACTATTTGAAACCATAAAAATATTATTCCCACTCTATTGAAAGACAAATAAATAATTCATTGCATACGAGTACATAAAAAAAATTTTCAATATTGAAAAAAAGGAAAATATGGTCATCTTGCTTATTGAATACAAGAAATCAAAGTAAATTTTACGAAAATAGATTTTAAATGGTTTCAATTTAATTTTCCCTCTCAGTAACTGTAGTATGATTAATATTAATTGCAAATACGCATTAAATATTACTCATACGTAAAGAGGGACCAATTTTAATGATACAGAGATATTCGTGTAAAGGGATTTTGTTTGGGAAATAAATTGCTGGGTATAATTGTTGGTTGTGCTGTTTGTATAACAGCATTCTAGGCATATACGATAGAGAATATTGTATTCGATCATATTGTATTTGATTTGTTTGGCCTAAACATAAATTAGGCTGAATGTTTCCAAACTGCTTAAATTCCATTGCCGATTAGGTTTAGCGACAAATGAAATGTCGGTATATGAACAGCTAAAGCCACAAAAAATAATATTGTTTAAACGATTACTTGGGGAGATGTCCCAAAATAATAAATTTCAATGTTAAATGCAAAGCATTTTTTGTAAAAAAAAACTTGGATTAACCAATATCATGTATTTCATATCATGGTATGATCGTAATAATCTTTTTTAAACATATTTTTTCTTTGCGTGTACCAATGAAAAAATACATTTTTAACTTTTTAGCTCAGATTTTTGATTCTTGTTTTCAGAACAAACTTTCAGTTAAATATACTTTCCTTTGCCATCATGTTACAAAAAGATTCTAACAATATCGATGGCAGATTTCATGACCAGAACAAAAACTTGACCACAACAGCTAATTTACATAAGTGTCAATGTGCACCAGCAAAACAAACACATGTCCATAAAATAAAACAGAGAATGAAAATTTTCATTATAAAGGCTATTCTTGAGAATAGAAAAAAAATAGTAAAAAATCTACAAAATTTTAAATAAGCAAACTATACGACCGAAAAACGAAGAAAAACGTTGAAATTTAAATATGAGTTTTGTTGTAGGGGGACTTTAAGTTCCCCGTATTGCAAATTGACACGGTTAAACACTATGAAGAACATTTTGTTGGAACAATTTAACCTCCTAACTATTTGTACCTTTCTCGAAAATGAGCTCCCCTTAAATAGTTATATAGCAGACTGAGTGTCCTACAAAAATGTTCGTCATAAAACTGTACCTTAAGCTGTCAAATGCACCACAGCTCAAAGTTTAACCTGAACGCCAAATGCGTTTAAGGGTTAATTTCGCTCTTAGACACAAATTAATTGCCAAAACTGCCCCGCAAAACCTGATTTCCGTAGCACATTTTTACAGGTAATTTTGTTATAAGCCACCATATAAAAAAATAATGAATTTAGTCATATTTCTAGCAGCTATGGACCTTATCGCCGCACCTTGGGAGGAAATAATCGTATTGTTTCTAAAAATATGTATTATATGCACGTTATTTTTGATCCTTACGATGTTTGAGTCTACACACCAATAGATATTAGAATTATCGATTGTAGCAAAGGGTTAGGTTAGGTTAGGTTAGGTTGATTGGAGGGGTGTGATAGCCCATGTCATACGACATACACTTAAGCCAGTGAAGGCTTGTTGTGCGCTCCCTTTAATTATCAAACACAACTGCCAGAGTTCTGCGCAGGATTCGAACCTGGGACCTTTGCACTACGAGTCTAGTACACTACCTTCTAGTCTACGAAGGTCAGTTAGCAAAGCGTTAAAAGTTTTACACATTGTAATGCTTTTCCTGTTGGTTCTCTGGATAGATTTTTCAATATCAAGTGCACAGAAATATTCTTTCTCTTCTTTCAGTTTTTTTCTAGCCTAGTCAGGTAATTTTGAAGATGTCCTCGTATGTGGTGTTTAATTTTCGACTGTTATAGACACATTTCAAATTCTAATACAAAGCACTTACATGTGTATGTACAGTATATGTATGTGTATGCATAAGAAATTTAATAAAATAAAAAAGAGAAAAAAATTAGCCATGAAGTTGTGAAGTAGAAAATATAAAAAATGCAGCGAAAGATTAAAAAAAAATATAATTATTTCATGAGACAATTGAGTTTTTGAAGTAAAATATTTTTGATTAATAATTTTTTTTTCCAATTAATATTGAAAAAATTTTTGTCGCAATTTTTTGTCAGATTGAATATTTTTTCATTTCATTTATTTACATGATATTAATCACCTACAAATACAAGATTGATACATAATATTACTAGCATGGCTACCAAATTGATTATTTAATCCAATTTTAGCTGTAATTTTTTTGTAATTACGGTCGTCTTTAAAGGCGTAAATAAATTTTTATAATGGCCAACTTATTTATACTCCGTCCAAAAGAGATTAAGGATTAAAAACTGTTCCGTTGGTATTGTGTGTATATGTGTAGGTAAATATATTAGAAATACAGGTATTTTTCAAAAGAGGGTGCGTGACTAACCCACTGTATGCACACAAAGAAAAACAGTTTAAAATTGATAACTCGTTCTTAATATATTCGAGTATAATTGGGAAAATAAAATATTTTTGATAAATCTTTTAATCATAATTAATTTGTTGATATTTTCGCTTAACAGTGTCTAACATAGACAAAACACAAAGGTGGCAAAATAATATCCTACGTATGATTACAGCCGCTCCCTGGTATATTAAAAATTCTCCCATTCATAAAGACCTGGACGTTCCCTTCGTTCAAATAGTGGTTTCAGAGCATGTAGATAAAGAATCTAGTGTATTATCTAAATTTCTAAATTAAAGGGGGCACATTCGGCTGTTAAGAAGGGAACACTCTTGCTCTTAGTCGAACACGAGAGATGGGAAGACAACACAGAAAACCCAGCAGAAACTAGTGTTTTATTTTTGTCTGTCATTGGCTGGACTGAAATACATAAATAATATCAGATGTCAGATTTGAATACTCAGTTTGAATTGAATAGTTTAATTTAAATCCAATATTCAATGAATAAATAAATAGTTAAAAAAACGTTTTGTTTTCTTCGAGCGGTTTATTGGATTTAATCTGAAATAAAAAAATAAAAAAAATATAAAAAAAATTAAACGGCGAAGGCAGTGTCAGGATATCGCTCAAATAATTGCTTTCTTCAGGAAGTTTCAGGAGTTTCTAATGGTGTCCAGAAACACTTTAATCGAAAATTCCGAAAAGTAACCGTAGGAAAAAGTCATAATGTAAATGAGGAATCATAAAATAAGTCAAGAAAAAAATTATCGTATGAAAAGGGACTAATTGAACGTATGAAAGAACGTATGAACTAAAATTCATTAAAAATAAGGGATTCTAAAATAAAAGATAAATTAAACGAAGTGTTTTGCAAGTCATGTCTTGCAAAATGCTTTAAACGTGCAATTTGTTTTAACGTTTTATCATGTAAAGTTATTGAATCATCTATTTCTACATCAAGCTCGTCTTCGCACTCAATTATATCCACAAGACCGCTTGATTTCCATATTGCAATACTGTAATCTTCATTGTAGACACTTTCATCGATTGTCAGAAATTCGTCGAAAGACATTTCATTGACCGAACACTTCTTATAAATTTGCATGTGTTGCCAGTGAAATATCATCATCGGTATTAAAATTAGGAAGACTATAATTTAGTGCTTAGAATCCATTTTTACTACGAGTTTTTTATGGTTCTATCTTCTGCTTGCAGTTTGGCCCCATAAATTTTAATGGGCAATTTCTTCTCCCGAAAAATTTACTATCGCATAACATCTCCATTTATAGACCGATTTTTAAAATTATTTATTTTTTTTGTTTGGTCTTATAATTTTTTTTTTCGAAAATCGAACGAGCACTTTACTTCCCGCCCCCAAAAATATTGATTATCTCTTAAGTCCTCCATATATGGACTGACTTTGAAAACAACTTATGTATGTATATTATTTGAGCTTGTGGTTTGGTTTCACTGAAATTTAAGTGGAGATCGGGCGAACAAAGTCAGCGCCTGATATAATGATTATAACATAAATCCGCCATAAATGGATTTATATTCAAAATTTTTTTATTTAAGATGGTATTTTAATCCTTTCTTGGAGTAAAATATAAGCTCGAAATGCATTACATCGGGTTTTAAACTAACCCATAGTTTTTTCGATTTTTTTAATGTGTTCGATTGGCCCTTTTTTGCCCGAACTATTTAATATTTTGTTCAAATAAATTAAAACGAAAACATAACATTTACTGAGATTCTCATTAACATACGAGTAGTCGGAATATTTTCCAAATTAATTGTTCCAAAGACTTGTTATTTATTATATATTCCTACATTTCGTTAACTCTAACCAAATCATCAGTACAATTCAGCCATCGTATTTGAAATGCATTAGAACACATATACTTATACAAATAACCACAAACACAAAATGAGAATTTCAATCATATTTCTCCTATTGTGAATTCCAAGCAGACTGTCACATATTAGTCTTTTGACTACACAAAGCTTAACTAATGCTGCGCACTTATACATTCATCAATTAAACGTTTAATTAAAACAATTACATTATTGATTAGGGAGTTTTTGTTTATTAATCAAAAAATTTCAATAACTTTTTTCTGTGTATATTGATTGTGCAGAGACATGAGAATATTTACACACATACATCTATGAACTACGTATATTTACATTTATATATGTATGTATATGTGAGGTTGTAAATTCTTAGTTTTGCTGTTGTTGTTGTTGTGTTTGATAAAGTGACATGTTTCATTTTTTGACATTTTGGCATTAAAGGCATAAAATATAACAAAAACAGACAAAGATCAAAATGGCAGAGAGCAGCAAAATGGACAAGAAATAATAAAACTCTTATTCTGATTTTTTCTGTGCTCTATTTTCTGGTCAAGTTAATTGTGTAAAAATTGTATACGTTTTATGTCTTTTTCTAGAAAATTGTACAAAACGGATGCACAAGCCAAATGAGCTAAATGGAAAAGGGTTTTTGGGGTGAGGGTGGGGGTGGTAAATAGAAGGAAATCTAAGTTAAGTCTTATTTGAGTGAGATAAATGTCTCGAATGTAACATTTAAATGGATGCACAGAACAATGTTTTGATATGTGATTAAGCATTTTGGACATCAAGTGGCTAGAGTGTAATCATATTTTTAATAATGGATTGAAATATTGATTTTTTGTATCCATGTGTATTTGTAATAAAAATATATTTATACATACGACTTCTGAATTATAAAAAAGTAAGAAAAAGCTGTTTCTACTGTCTGATTTTATAATTTTAATAGAAAGTTTCGCAGCATCCAAATCGATGAACTGAAATTATGGGTTTATTTTGCTTAGCAAATGCTTCGAATAAGTCGAAGTTTATTGATTACTAAATTATTAATAAATGATTTAAATTATTTACCTTTTGTAATATTATGGTGACTTTTATTAAGTTCAGCTAATATTCGAAATTATACGAATTTGCACTACTTTCGAATCATAATTTGTATGACATTTTCGGAGCCTTATTTTCATATTATTATGTAAATTATTAGGAATTCCACAAGATGGAAAGAATCCTTGGCGGAGAGGTGTTAAATTTTTTGGCCCTTTCCCACAAAGACAGGCCTATTTACGCCGGTGGTCTTAACACCGGGTGCATCTATCACTATAACCGCACGCCTGTTGCCACTCCAATTTACAGCTGGTAATTTTTTTATACATGTCTGCCCTCGCATTGGAAACCTTGACTGTTGGTAGCAGGAGAGTTCGGAAACCAGCCAAACCCCGCCTTCAACCAACAGCTTTTTTTACCATTTGAGTGTAAACCACAAAAACCACGTGATTCCCTAAGGAGCCGTACCAAGACAAGACAAGTCATGGGAGCTAGCAGTTTCCGTGGTACTATATAGGCCTTTAGTCGGCCGTGATTTGGATGAACTCAATTCCACAATTTTAGATCCAGGCGAGCAGGCATAAACCTACTTTTACTTTAGGCCAACCTCTGGAAATACGAGTAAACCGATTCGCACAGACAAAGCACAATGCAATGCACATGGGGCAGCCCTAACTTTTTGCTATCCGGCGACACTGGTGTTTAAAGTTGGTGCCACGATAGAAGTAAGATGTATTGACTTTCGCACAACTCATCCATCCATGAGCCCATAAACAAACGATATTGTCTCTGAAAGCAGAGGAAAAACTATTTTCACTAGTTAAGTCTAGGGCAGCGGTGGACATTTCATCAAACAATTGTTTATAAGCAGCGCCCCTTTTTTTCTTATGCTCTTTAGTTTAGTCGTTCAACAGACTTTGGCGAGTGCACATGTTAGCTTGATGCTTATACATTTTTTTCAATTACAGTGTTGGAAAAAATTGGTAACAGCTTATCAGATCGTCTCAAAAATTATCAGTTTATTACAGACTTAGCATTTTTGGTAGATACGACTGGCTTTCTTAATGATTTTAATTTAGAATTACAGGGCAAGGAAATTAATATATACGAAAAAATTTACAATTCAAAACTAAATTATATTTGTTATCACAAATTAAGTTAGGTGACTTCAAAGAATTTCCTAAAACATCCCTAATTTTGAACAAGCACGAAAAGGTTGAAAACCTGGAATATATTAATATTTCTGAAAACCTTTTTTTCAATTTCAAAGATGGATTCGAGGATATAGATAACATAAAACAACTTCTGGAACTTTTTGAAAACCCTTTTAATGTTGATGTTACTAAATATGAATTCAAAATACAATCAGAACTTGTAATATTACGAAGCGAGTTAAAAGCTTTTCCGGAAATAGACAGGTTATTATTTTGGAAAACTTCGGACGCTTTGGGCTATCCTGAACTCAAAAAAAAAAAGAAAAATTCTTTACAAATTCTCTAATTTTTTCCGACCACATGTGAAAAATTTTTTTCGGACTTAAAATTCATTTTTAGTAAACAACGTAATAAAATTAGTTCCACGTCTTTGAAACATATTCTGCTCTTACGAAACTGTCATGAGTGCATTAATGTAGACGATTTCGTTTAATTTAGTTCCTTATACGAAAATCTTTGTGGTTCGTTTTGCTTGTCACTGTACCCTCAAATTATCTCACTAACACAAGTGTAAAACAATTTTGTCCACCGCTGGTCTAAGGCGAAGGAAATTCGTATATGGAACTTTTTTTTCGGCTGAAGAAATTTGTCTTATTCGAGGCCTTTAAAAGTAATAGTCATCTCGTAAACTTTAAATAAAAAATAAAAATATCTGTTGTCATGAGCATTCCACATCATATACAATATAATTGGCAAAAATTATTTCCTTTAGCAGCGATGTATTCGCTTTTGATGTTTTTATTTTAAGGATTTTCATCTATATTTCATTTTTACAACAAAACCCACAACCAAAATTATTCGCATTAAGTTAGAACAATGAATTAAGTCGGTTATAATCTCATACAAACGCATTTAAAGGATGAACAGTAAAATGCAAATACATGTTAGGAAATTATACGATGGAAACGGAAGTATTGAAAATATCTGTGTAGGGTTTCCAACGCGAGGATGTGTGCAAATGTTGTGGTTAAACCATTTCACTTGTTATCGATAAGTGTGCGGTGTATTTTATAATGCACAGGTTGATATTAAAAAATTTTTTTAAATAATTTGATGCAAGGAATAACAATGTTTTTAATTAAGAAGAAAGAAAAAAATAAATTAGACATGGAAATTATTTGCGCAAGTGGTCACGTCTGTGGGGGAATTAATCTAATAATATCGTGTTGGACAAAAAAATGTGACCGACACAATTTTCGGTTTTAACTTTTTCATTGCAATCAATGATACATCAACATTAATGTTATTTCTGAAAACTTTTAAACCATTCAAAGTGTAATAAAAATTTTTCAGCCACAGCAATTTAAATGTCCCAATAAGTCCATCTTCATCTATTTCGTTCCTACGGATTACTTTATAGTCTGTAACTTTAAATGGACTGACATTATGTGGAGCAAAATAGTGTTTGAGTTTGGTTTCATGCTAAAACATACTTCTACTTCGCTCCCTGTAAATCTAGGGACCTGCCTGCATTTTATGTAAGCAAAATGGCGAACCAAATCTGATATGATTTTCAAACTCCCCAAATTCTTTTTATTGAAATGGTAAATATGGGACTCTACTTTCATGGATGAGTCGAATTCTAAATACCAACACCTATACACAAAAGCATCCTAACAAATTCTATAACGGAAATTATACAACAAAAGCAATCACCCTTTACAAATAAAATATTACACATTTTCATTTGCACAGTCTGTAATACAAATGATTTAAATAAATGAGTGTTGGTTTTTGTACAACGAGGCGCATCATTGCTGTGTGCATTTTAAAATTTTAAACACAGTATTTGAAATATGACAACAGACTTTCCAACAAATATACAAATGAAAACAATACTCTCACACACACACACACACATACAAACACACATACAAACACACATACGCACTTACGCAAATGATACACCTCGTTCAGAATTGCCATTATGCGGCACAAAGGAATGCGAAATTCATTCTCTCACACTAAAATGTGCATTGCATTGAATATTTAATGCACTAAAATTTCTCTAAAGCTGAATATTTTATAATAAATGATTGACTTTGTTTTTATTGGGTTATTATTTTCCTCCGAAATTACACTTCTTTATCGGACTTTTCAACATGATTTTATTTAAAATCTACTAATTAATGGAACACATTAATTAACTTTATTGCGTTTAGAATTTGCAACAATAATTGCAACTGAAAGGATTTTTTTTAAAATATTTAAATAGTTATAAAATATTTATTTTTGGCCTTTTAACAAGTGACACAAACACAGAATAGCAGAGATTAGCTCGCCCATTGAAAAACATAATTTAAAATTAAGGATGGACGATTAGAAAAAATTAAAGTATACAATTTTATAAACGTTATTTTTTCTTCGACATCTTTTTGCTCAATTACGTTAATTTGGCTTTTAAGTACTAAAATCAGTTTTTAATTATAAAATGTTGTTTATTCCATTATTTCTTTGCACTTTGTTTAACTTCTTCAGGGAATATGAATCATAACAGCAAAAAAATTGGCATCAAGAAAAAAATAGTTCAAAGTAAAAACTGAAACAAAAAGTTTAGTACGAAAAAGTGGCGTAGGACACAAGGTACACATCTGCTAATACATTTAAAAAATAAAATAAAAAAAAATCGTCAACATATTTTGTCATAATATTTAGTTTGATAGATTATCATCCTACATACGAGTAAACATCCAGCAATTTCTCCACAACAATATCGACTACTACTCGTATAAGAGATGCTGAAGAACCCACTGGGAGTCCCTCTGTTGTGAAAATGTATTATTATTGTATTTGAAATACCCATTAAGAGATCCATATTAATAGATCTTTTTCCATATTGATATATTCAGGTAATTATTGCCTACTATTTAAGGTGTTTCTTCTTTGGGAATGGGATAGTGTAGAGAGGACAAGTGGTCGAATGAGAAGAGAGAACTTAATTCTTTTTTGAATGTTTATAGCAATGCTGAAGGTGCCTCTGGTATTAAGTAGACGCATTAGTTTTCTTAGGCTGTATTTGATTTAACCTGAACAGGATTCTCAGTCATAAACTGCTTTATAGTCAATTCGCCAACTACTTCAGCCAACGTCACCCTAATTAATACAATTAATTATATACTTTGATACACAACACCATTAATCATATATACGAGTATATATGAGATAGTTGACCTACATTTGACAGCTCTTCTCTACATTGCCTGACCAATAAAGACTTTGTATTGAGAGATTTCAGAGACAGAAGTGCCGCCGGCTGTCGACAAATAATCCAATATTCCCTAGAATATTTCTGTCATAAAGCAAACTGCTTACTTTGTAAATGGCTTATATTGGGTGTTTTTTTTAGAGGTATAGAACTTCGAATTGAAATAAAACACAAGAAAATCTTTTTAATGTCCATCAATTTGGCTTTATTGGAAGGATAATTTTATGCCATTAACGTTTAAATATGATTTCGGGCATGTGGCCGCCTGAAATACTCTGTATCCTTTTGGGGGGACGATATGAAGTACTTATATTTATCAAGATCATCAGAAAATATGCCGAATTTTTGAGCCGTCATTATAAATCCTTACATAATATAACTTCCGGAGGAAACTAGAAATAGGGAGTAACGTAGTCAGAATGATGCAATTTTTAATTGAAGTGATAAATTTTTATATATTTCTTAAAACTAAAACATAATAAAATCAAAGTAATAAATTTTAATATTTTGCTGAAAATTATAAACAAATTAAGATGGTTGATTTACAAAAAGAAGCGTTTATTTCTTGGTATCATGATTCTGCTTGTTATTTATTCAAGAATTAAAACTGATTTGTGGCACAATTGCAAATAAAATCTCCCGCGCTTAAATTTCACAACAATTATGTTAATCCAAGTGGTATAAATTTGATATGATTGATTTCGAACGAACGACAGTGGAAGTAATAAAAAAAGTACAAATAAAATTATATATTACAACTACAATCGCAAGTACATTTTGCTAAATAAATTTATACAGCCAAAGAAATCACAGAAAAAGTTTAAAAAGAATAAAAGAAGACATAGCAAAATAGAGAAATCAATTCCAATACTTACTCTACTAAATAAGTATATACGTGGTCTGTTCAAAAGAAAAGGTGAATTTTGAAATATCTCGTGCTACGTGCATTCGATTAGCGAATTTTATTATGTTGGCACACTTGTCCCAAACATGTGTTCATAGTTGAGTTTGTTTGTGTCTAGGTTTGTTTGTTTGCGAGAGGCATAACAATTAGCCGTGTTTTGCTTGTTCGGCGATTTTTTGCTGTGGTAAGAAATGGATCAAAGAATTTGAATTAAATTAAGAACTTAAAAGCACTCGAAATGTTGAGAGTGGTAAATGGTGGTTGTGCTCTGAGTGAGAAAATTGTTTACAAGTGGTACAAGCTTTTCAAAGAAGGTCGACTAGATGTGGAAGCTCCATCACATCAAAAACCGATGAAAATATTAAGAAAGTGAGGAAAATTGTGATGGGGCATCTTCGAATCACTATTAGAGAAGTTGCAATCGATTGGCTCATGCCATAAATTTTTTGTGCAAATTGTGGGCATGAATCGTGGGACAGCGAAGCTCGTTCCAAAATTGCTGAATTTCGAACAAAAAACCGTCGAATTGGAATCGCTCAGGAAATGTTGAATGACGTTAACGACGATTCAGATTTGCTGAAAAGGGTCATAACTAATGACGAATCATGGGTATATCGTTATGACATTGAAACTAAAGTCCAATCGCCCCAATGGAGGAGCCAAGGAGAGCCAATACCAAAATCCCCGAACACGTCTAACTCTTATGCCTCTTACAAACAAACTAAACTAGACACAAACAAACTCAACTAAGAACATATGTTCGAGAGAAGTATGCCAACATTAAAAAAAATCACTAATCGAAATTGAAAAATTTCAATATTCACCTTTTCTTTTGAACAGACTACGTATATATATATATATATATATATATATATATATATATATATATATATATATATATACATATATGCAGAGATTTGTTAGAGAATTCCATAAAGAACTCTACTTAAATATCCCTAAGGTCGATTACAAAATATTCGTGCTGTACAAATTGTATTAATATGCTTCAGTTGTTAGATAAATTGCAAATAACAAAGTTCTTTGATTACATTATATAATATTACAAAGACGAAAATATTGATGGCGAATGGGCACAGAAACAAAGACAAAATACCCGGACACAAGTGCAAGTACATACATACACAAACACGCACACACGTATGCTCAAAAAGATGTTTGCACAAAATGAAGTGAAATGTAATAAATGTCAATTTATTATTATCATTTTCAAATAATAGAGTAGAAACACCTACGCACAACTCACACATATACACATCTAAACATATACATAAACGCACACACACAACAACACATATACTCGTACAGTCTAGTATTCCTGTGCTTGTGCCCAGTAGGGGCATAACTTTTTGTATGTTTTGCAAATTCAATATCGCAGTAAAAATGCTGATATACGAGTAGTTATTCGAAACTTTGTAAAAAAAATTAATGTAATTCTTAAGGAACAACATTTTCATCGCTTTCAAAGTACGTACCCATTGTAATTCTTCTTTATTAGGTTCTTTAATAGATACACATGTCTGATGAAATTACGCACAATGTTCATTGGATTCTGTTGCTAAATGTTGATCCAAGTAATAAATGTGAGAATTTATGAAAGGAATTTGCATTGACTCCATCTTTAGAAATAATATGTTTGCCGCACAGAAATCATGTCCACAGCTTTCTTTTGTATAGTGCCATATATTGTATATATGAGAAATATGTTTAATATAAAATAATAAACTAGT
This sequence comes from Germaria angustata, assembly GCA_963681545.1. Lineage (NCBI taxonomy): Eukaryota > Metazoa > Arthropoda > Insecta > Diptera > Tachinidae > Germaria > Germaria angustata. The sequence goes on along the minus strand of OY813002.1, from coordinate 21,345,502 downwards.
CTCGCAAATTTCACTTTTGTAGGTTATTTTAATACTTATAAAGAATACGTACGGAATTAACCCTCAAGGGCATTTTAAGTTTTGATAATATTATTGATGTTCAAGTTAAGCTTAGATCTTTGGTGTGTTCCGGGATCCATATAAAATCGCTGAATTGAAGATTGGATCCCTTTAAAATAAGGGTAAAAAAATGGCCCATACCCCGAAGAGTCAAAATGTTCCACAAAAGTGCTCCTCGTGTTGTTTTACATAAGTATTAGATACATCTTTTACCCACAACGTTTCGTTTACAAGATATTCTATGCCGAGTCATTATAACTACGTATTCCAGATGTAAACATTCAAAACACCGATACACGTACCTTCAACCAAAAACAGTTGTTAAAACCTTGTTATTTTGATTTTTTTGTTGTGTAGTGTAACCAACATATTCTTCTTTAAAAGAAATAGAAACTCCAAACTTCTCAAATCTTGGTTTGGAAATCCTTTAAAGCTGCTTTTGCTGCAAGAGAATAAGAGGATGAAATAAATGAACAACTTGCTAAAAATAAAACAGGCATCAGAAACTTTTTCATCCACAAAACTTTATTGTAAAAGTTTTGACATGTATGTATGTATGTATGTATGTACATATTAAGAAAGTGTTGTTGTATGGTGTGTTTATCCACTACTGTATGTTTTGTTTCAATGCTGCCAGACTTTTTTCCGGAAGTATATGAAAGTTAAAACCTTGGCTCCTAAAAATGGCTTCGCCAATGTCCTTTTTACACCATACAAAATCTAACAAGTTAGAACTGCCATTAATTCGAAATTTCTAGAAATTTAAAGTTATGAAATTAGAACTTCTGGCTCTAATGATGAAATACTAAAAAGGCTTAATATAGCCGTGCATGGAAATCGGTTAGCCCAAGATTTTGGTTTAATTGTGTTAAAAAAATGTTAAATGTTAATAAATGAAAATTCTTTTAAGTTGCCATAATTCGTTTAATTCTCTTCTTATCCAGAGATTAGATTATTTTAGATATTGGAATCACCCGATAAAGAAAAAGTATTCCTAAATCAATTCTTCAGCTTAGATATGTAAATGTATACGTATGTATATATTTAAATTTGAGTTCCAATTCATATTCATTCTAAATTAATGAACATATTATATTGATTAACGAAATAAAAACTGACCGCTCTCTTAATTATCGAAGCAGTTACATTCAGAAAATCTCCCTTATAATAATGAAAATTGGTATAATAATAGAATTATAATATTAACAGCCTGTTTCTATAAATTTCGTTCTATCGTTCCTTCGAAAAGTAAATAAAGAAGATTAAAATTAAGTGAAAATAATGAAATGTAAATAAAAATTCACAAAAACAATCTAATTACGAGTACATTCCTAAGAACTTTGAACAAATTCTCTAATCCACATTTTCAATAAATTGTAATCCCTGATTTGGGAATAAAAATCTCTGATATGACTCCACCCTTAAGTTCCTCTAAGTGCCACTTTATTTGTTTTCACACTTTTCTTTTTCTTTTTTTTTTGCTTCCTTTTGTATGATGCTTAAATAAAATAACTGCAACAAAGTAACGAAAAAGTTTCGTCGAGCTTAAGTAAAGTTGTTAATTAGCGTGCTGTTGGCATTTTATGTCTAATACTTAATGAAGAAATGCTCAATTTGAAATATTTTCATTGCGCTTTCCTTACTGAGTTTTATTTTCTATGTTTCAGCGAAAAACACAAGATTAATTTTGTTGGTGGGAAGTAAACCACACCAGGCCACCCAACTCTTGGCAATTTTACAGGAGACATAGTGCAACATAGATATATGCGGCAATTGACATTAATCGCCTAAGTCGACTTGAGTAATATAGTGTTTTTCGATAGTTTTTACGTTACTGGTAAAATATTTAAAGCCTAATATGCATGATTCTACTTTCATGTGTAGCAACTTCAAAACCCAGCACAATACGAGTACAGCATAAGAACACCAATCTTTCTTAAGTCGATTTAAGCGGTTAATGCTTATTAACACATATATTGATGAAAATATGTTCTCCAATATTCTCTTTACATCTACAAAATCAGAATCGCATCTGAAGTTAATCTAAAGTTATTTCAAAAAAGTTCCGGTATGGCCTTTAAATTAACTTATTATTAAATGCAACATAGTCATATTTTGAAAGCTCAGAATTCTGAAGTTGCCCATTAAGAAATGTCCCTCAATATCCTTCTTATATGTATTAGAAAAATCTAAATTATATCCGAAGCTAAACCAAAGTTATGCCAAAAAGATTCGGCGTTTTTACAAGTTTGACTTTTTTTGTTGAGATACGTCTATGTTGCACTAAAGGAGCGATATGTATATATTATTTACCTCTAATATTGTTCTTTTATATCTATGATAGCCTTAATAAAATTATGTTATGGCTTGGTGTCCTTTACTTCCCATGAGGGTTTTGAGTAGTACCACGTCTATTGAAATATGCAACACCAAGTTCAAGAGCAAAATGTTGATTACTTCCCAAAAACAGTAAAAGATTTACTTTGTACTGGCGCAGGCTACAGCCAAGACTATTTGCAGGCCAAGTGCATAAGTCATTGACGAGAAATGTGAGAAATGTGAGCTATGTGGCCAACGAAATTATAGAAGAAGTAGTAGAAGCAATGACTCCTAAGCAGGCCAAAACACAAATCTTTTAGAAAGAGAATGCAAGTCGCCAAGGAAATAAATAAGATAAGTTTCGTCATTGAGAAATAAGAAGTGGACCTGGTTTTAATGGCAGTTTACTGCACGAAAACTGTCAAGTAGAGTCTAGATGAACTTTTTTTTCACAATCGAGTATACCAGGGATATCTCCGTCATGGGACTCACAAGCTGCCGTTATCACGAGCGAAAGAATATGGGACTGAGAAGCGTTCCAAGGCAAGAGGTAAGAGGACATACACTTGGTGTCGTTTTTAACTTTTCTGTCCCATAAACTACTTTACATGGGACTTAGTACTGTTTATCACTCGATATATGTAGAAATTCCGATTTCATTAGTATGAAAAAATGTGCAGTTTACTTCCCACCTACAGAATTAATTAAAAAATCTAAATTCAAAGAAAATTTTTTGTAAGTTCTTCTAAGTTGCCAGCAAATGTCAAATTGTTCAATGTGTAAAACCTTGATTTGCTAATCTAATTAATATTAATTGTGTTACTATTTCCTCTATATTCCTCTTTGCGTGCAAAACTTAATTGTTCTTTCCTTTAATTTTGAATCGAGTGAATGAATTGATGGTTGGATGGTTGGATGGTTTGTTGTTTAGTTGACAGTTTTAAAATCAAGCTTGAGGAAATTGATTTTAGCCATTATCTTATTTGATTTCGGAAAACTTAGAAATGAAATGTTGTTTATTGAAAATTTTTTATATATTGAGTTCTTTATTTGACATCATTTATTTTATGTAAACTTTCATTTTGCGCCATTTTTGTGCTGCAACTAACAGAAGAAGGACATATAAAAAATGTAAAAAAGATCATCTGTATAAAAAATATAGCAAAGTAAGTTTGAACAGGGTTTTCAAAAAATGCAAATAGTTCATTCGCTACAATGAGTGGTTTTCCAAAATTGAAAAACAAATCCCACATAAAAGTGTGTCCTTTTTGACCAAAGTCCAACTCTTATTAATTGTTATCTAAAGAATAATTTTCGTCACATTCTATTTCGTTTTTAAACTCAGTGTTAGAATGGATAAGATTTGAATCAATATGATGGTTCGTAAAGATGGCAGGAAAAGTAAAAGTGCTCAAGGTACGGCGTAATACAAATTATTATTCGCTGACAACAAGTGGAAAGCAACAATATTACAAGACACCAAATTCCAGGTCGAGTGATCTTCCGTTTTAGAGATTAAAACTGGCCGTCCAAAGCGCCATATATAATAGCGGCGGACTTCCTCCTTTGGGGCTTTTTAAAATCTTGCGCATACTATAACAAACTACGGACCTTTTGGAGCCAAATGGGCGATTCAAAAATACTTATTGTAAAACGAACGAAATTATGCATCCACTCGGGAATTGGCCATTTGAGCGATATAATTTTTTTCCAATTAACGTCATCAATTTAACACTTTCAAATAAACTCTTTACGAAAGCAGATCTCTTTTTTTTGCCACTTATAACAAAATAGCAGCCAGTTTAAATTATGACGTCATTTTTGCGCCACCTCGTTTTGTGTACATGGTTGTTTGTAATTGTAGACATGTGAGAATTTTTTATATTTAATTTTGTAATTAAAGTGATGAAAATTTAATACAGTTGCATAATTTTTTTTAAATATCGTTACCGCTGCAAATCATTTTAGCTTTTCAAGAATAAATAAAAAATTATGGAAAAATTTTTAACGTGTAGTGGCATAAATTTTTATTGCTTGTAAGAAAAATCGTACTTTAATTTTACTTTTAGGTAATAATGGATGTAAAAATCAAACAAAACCTTGATCTCTGCATACGCAAACGCAACATTCTTGGCTTTACAAATGAATAATTGTCTCTGATTTGTTTCTATTTGTTTAAGTCTGTGCGATAATTACCATAATTATTTCCTCCATTAATTCTACAACTCTATTTCATTACAATAGTTAAACTCTTATTAACTGGAGAACGGAAAAAAACTAACTTATAGACAACCATACACATACACATACAGACATAAACGCATCACACCAGAATATGTAGTCGTGTTTTGATGGGAAACGGAAACAAATCACTGCCTGGGGTAAAATTTGCATGTGTTTTAGTTTTTATTGTGCTTCAATTTCTCCATAGTTCTTGAGTATTCAGGAAATGCTCAAACTATTAAATATTTATTCAGATTCCTTTTTGTTTTTTATTTATTTTTTATTTTGATGATTTGTTCAAGGAAGTAAATAATGTGTCCTTAAGAGCCCAATAAAAAGAATGTAGTTTTTGCATTAATTAAATAAAATTGTAGTAGACGAGAGCTTGAATGGTATATGAATATTAAAGTTTGTGGACATGTCTTTCTAAAATTTTTAGTTATTCAAAATTGTTAAAGTAAATCAAGAAAAATTGATTATTTGTTTAAACTTATTTTAATATAATTATTAAATTTTGCCCTTTTTTATAAAAAAATATTAATATAGTTTTCGGCTTTTTTCTAAGCCTTCATATAATATTTTAAAATTTATACCAGTTTTATTTATTTCGTCGGGTTGCATAATTGCAGCCGTACGATAATGAAAATGATTTCCCTTTGTGCATGATTTGGTGCCATCAATTAACTGATTCGTTAAATATTCCAGCTTGTATGTTGTTTGCACTTGTGTTTTGTTTGGCTTCAAATATTCATTTGGTATTTATTATCGTTCGTAGCCGTTAAGTGTTTGAATGGCATAAATCAATAATTAATTGACCGTCGAGACATATTGACTTATCATTTTACGCGCTGTTGTGTGTAGTAAAAGGTAAGTTCCGCTCTGTAAAATTGTTTACAATACAATATTATTCATACATATAAAATATGGGGGGTATTTTATGGACAAATTGCTAAGGTGTTCCTGGGCTAACGCTGGTTCCACATGTATATTAATTGCTACAGGGCGCTTGTCAATCAGCCTGCAAATATATATTGAGAAGGTGGGAAAGAAGAGTCCTTTCGTATTTATAAGTACAGGGAGTTTATTGCACTAATTTAAGATGGAATCATTTCTACAATTTGCAGTTCGATTCACTGGCATATTGACTATAATGGGTTTCGGTAACAAGTTATCAGTATCCCACATTGTGTTCATGCTCCAGTGAGTAGAGCTTCACCGTTGAGCTGATGTGCCCTGTCCTGTACGCACTCGATTAGCTTCAAACTAAATTTTGAAACACTGCCTCTGTTATAAATAGAACATAGTCAAGTTTACAAAATTGAGACACTTGAATACTTCTTTCAATCCATCGGGCTCCACACTGACGTTTTATGCCAAGAACACCAACAATTCCCGATTCCTCAATTCCGCAGGTATCCATTAATTTTCACATTCGATTTCATGAAATCAAGACTTTAAATAATTGATTATTTAAATGATTTTCAAAGGAATGCAAAATAAATACTTCTTTTCTACGTAAATTGAATGTCTGTGAAAATGTTGTGGATTAAAAATGTTTCGCGTATAATAAATTATTCAAATTAATTGAAAATTGCTCAAAATTGCAACAATGTGTTCTGAAATCATTTTTATGATTCAATATTTCATTTCCGTCTTATCTTTCTTTAACGCAGTAAAACTCCCCCGAAGTGACTCTAAAGAACTCTCCCTTTTTCTAAAAAAAGTAGTAATAATAAATAATAAATAAAATAAAATAAACTCCACCATTTACTTGATAAATGCTATCGTCGTCTATTTAAAAGTGAAAAATTTATTCGTTTATATAGTGTTATATTTCAAATTGAATGGCCATTAGTATAATTAGCCTGTCATTCAAATATTTTATAGGTGTACGTATGAGTTAATGCCTGTGTATACTCGTATAGTACATCACTAACACATACATATGTACATATACATACTCGTACATACATTTCTTAAATGCCCACCTAAGCGTTATGCCAGGTGTGTTGTTACTGTTGTTTTTTTATAGATTAATTGAAATAATATATTTGAAACTAATGACAGGTATTTATTCATAGTCAGACCGGTTTAAACAACATAAAGTGTAATTTATAGTTTGTTGTTTGAATTGTCACTTTTTCCATATTTTTTATCTTCAGTTTTATATTTTTTTACTGAAGTGCTTCCTTTGGAGAGCGTCATTATGAAGTTATTAAAAAAATATATATAAATTATGGTTTTAATTGAGAGGAAATGAATATGAAATAGTCAATTAAAAATATTTTTATTCGTATGAGACTATTTGAAACCATAAAAATATTATTCCCACTCTATTGAAAGACAAATAAATAATTCATTGCATACGAGTACATAAAAAAAATTTTCAATATTGAAAAAAAGGAAAATATGGTCATCTTGCTTATTGAATACAAGAAATCAAAGTAAATTTTACGAAAATAGATTTTAAATGGTTTCAATTTAATTTTCCCTCTCAGTAACTGTAGTATGATTAATATTAATTGCAAATACGCATTAAATATTACTCATACGTAAAGAGGGACCAATTTTAATGATACAGAGATATTCGTGTAAAGGGATTTTGTTTGGGAAATAAATTGCTGGGTATAATTGTTGGTTGTGCTGTTTGTATAACAGCATTCTAGGCATATACGATAGAGAATATTGTATTCGATCATATTGTATTTGATTTGTTTGGCCTAAACATAAATTAGGCTGAATGTTTCCAAACTGCTTAAATTCCATTGCCGATTAGGTTTAGCGACAAATGAAATGTCGGTATATGAACAGCTAAAGCCACAAAAAATAATATTGTTTAAACGATTACTTGGGGAGATGTCCCAAAATAATAAATTTCAATGTTAAATGCAAAGCATTTTTTGTAAAAAAAAACTTGGATTAACCAATATCATGTATTTCATATCATGGTATGATCGTAATAATCTTTTTTAAACATATTTTTTCTTTGCGTGTACCAATGAAAAAATACATTTTTAACTTTTTAGCTCAGATTTTTGATTCTTGTTTTCAGAACAAACTTTCAGTTAAATATACTTTCCTTTGCCATCATGTTACAAAAAGATTCTAACAATATCGATGGCAGATTTCATGACCAGAACAAAAACTTGACCACAACAGCTAATTTACATAAGTGTCAATGTGCACCAGCAAAACAAACACATGTCCATAAAATAAAACAGAGAATGAAAATTTTCATTATAAAGGCTATTCTTGAGAATAGAAAAAAAATAGTAAAAAATCTACAAAATTTTAAATAAGCAAACTATACGACCGAAAAACGAAGAAAAACGTTGAAATTTAAATATGAGTTTTGTTGTAGGGGGACTTTAAGTTCCCCGTATTGCAAATTGACACGGTTAAACACTATGAAGAACATTTTGTTGGAACAATTTAACCTCCTAACTATTTGTACCTTTCTCGAAAATGAGCTCCCCTTAAATAGTTATATAGCAGACTGAGTGTCCTACAAAAATGTTCGTCATAAAACTGTACCTTAAGCTGTCAAATGCACCACAGCTCAAAGTTTAACCTGAACGCCAAATGCGTTTAAGGGTTAATTTCGCTCTTAGACACAAATTAATTGCCAAAACTGCCCCGCAAAACCTGATTTCCGTAGCACATTTTTACAGGTAATTTTGTTATAAGCCACCATATAAAAAAATAATGAATTTAGTCATATTTCTAGCAGCTATGGACCTTATCGCCGCACCTTGGGAGGAAATAATCGTATTGTTTCTAAAAATATGTATTATATGCACGTTATTTTTGATCCTTACGATGTTTGAGTCTACACACCAATAGATATTAGAATTATCGATTGTAGCAAAGGGTTAGGTTAGGTTAGGTTAGGTTGATTGGAGGGGTGTGATAGCCCATGTCATACGACATACACTTAAGCCAGTGAAGGCTTGTTGTGCGCTCCCTTTAATTATCAAACACAACTGCCAGAGTTCTGCGCAGGATTCGAACCTGGGACCTTTGCACTACGAGTCTAGTACACTACCTTCTAGTCTACGAAGGTCAGTTAGCAAAGCGTTAAAAGTTTTACACATTGTAATGCTTTTCCTGTTGGTTCTCTGGATAGATTTTTCAATATCAAGTGCACAGAAATATTCTTTCTCTTCTTTCAGTTTTTTTCTAGCCTAGTCAGGTAATTTTGAATATGTCCTCGTATGTGGTGTTTAATTTTCGACTGTTATAGACACATTTCAAATTCTAATACAAAGCACTTACATGTGTATGTACAGTATATGTATGTGTATGCATAAGAAATTTAATAAAATAAAAAAGAGAAAAAAATTAGCCATGAAGTTGTGAAGTAGAAAATATAAAAAATGCAGCGAAAGATTAAAAAAAAATATAATTATTTCATGAGACAATTGAGTTTTTGAAGTAAAATATTTTTGATTAATAATTTTTTTTTCCAATTAATATTGAAAAAATTTTTGTCGCAATTTTTTGTCAGATTGAATATTTTTTCATTTCATTTATTTACATGATATTAATCACCTACAAATACAAGATTGATACATAATATTACTAGCATGGCTACCAAATTGATTATTTAATCCAATTTTAGCTGTAATTTTTTTGTAATTACGGTCGTCTTTAAAGGCGTAAATAAATTTTTATAATGGCCAACTTATTTATACTCCGTCCAAAAGAGATTAAGGATTAAAAACTGTTCCGTTGGTATTGTGTGTATATGTGTAGGTAAATATATTAGAAATACAGGTATTTTTCAAAAGAGGGTGCGTGACTAACCCACTGTATGCACACAAAGAAAAACAGTTTAAAATTGATAACTCGTTCTTAATATATTCGAGTATAATTGGGAAAATAAAATATTTTTGATAAATCTTTTAATCATAATTAATTTGTTGATATTTTCGCTTAACAGTGTCTAACATAGACAAAACACAAAGGTGGCAAAATAATATCCTACGTATGATTACAGCCGCTCCCTGGTATATTAAAAATTCTCCCATTCATAAAGACCTGGACGTTCCCTTCGTTCAAATAGTGGTTTCAGAGCATGTAGATAAAGAATCTAGTGTATTATCTAAATTTCTAAATTAAAGGGGGCACATTCGGCTGTTAAGAAGGGAACACTCTTGCTCTTAGTCGAACACGAGAGATGGGAAGACAACACAGAAAACCCAGCAGAAACTAGTGTTTTATTTTTGTCTGTCATTGGCTGGACTGAAATACATAAATAATATCAGATGTCAGATTTGAATACTCAGTTTGAATTGAATAGTTTAATTTAAATCCAATATTCAATGAATAAATAAATAGTTAAAAAAACGTTTTGTTTTCTTCGAGCGGTTTATTGGATTTAATCTGAAATAAAAAAATAAAAAAAATATAAAAAAAATTAAACGGCGAAGGCAGTGTCAGGATATCGCTCAAATAATTGCTTTCTTCAGGAAGTTTCAGGAGTTTCTAATGGTGTCCAGAAACACTTTAATCGAAAATTCCGAAAAGTAACCGTAGGAAAAAGTCATAATGTAAATGAGGAATCATAAAATAAGTCAAGAAAAAAATTATCGTATGAAAAGGGACTAATTGAACGTATGAAAGAACGTATGAACTAAAATTCATTAAAAATAAGGGATTCTAAAATAAAAGATAAATTAAACGAAGTGTTTTGCAAGTCATGTCTTGCAAAATGCTTTAAACGTGCAATTTGTTTTAACGTTTTATCATGTAAAGTTATTGAATCATCTATTTCTACATCAAGCTCGTCTTCGCACTCAATTATATCCACAAGACCGCTTGATTTCCATATTGCAATACTGTAATCTTCATTGTAGACACTTTCATCGATTGTCAGAAATTCGTCGAAAGACATTTCATTGACCGAACACTTCTTATAAATTTGCATGTGTTGCCAGTGAAATATCATCATCGGTATTAAAATTAGGAAGACTATAATTTAGTGCTTAGAATCCATTTTTACTACGAGTTTTTTATGGTTCTATCTTCTGCTTGCAGTTTGGCCCCATAAATTTTAATGGGCAATTTCTTCTCCCGAAAAATTTACTATCGCATAACATCTCCATTTATAGACCGATTTTTAAAATTATTTATTTTTTTTGTTTGGTCTTATAATTTTTTTTTTCGAAAATCGAACGAGCACTTTACTTCCCGCCCCCAAAAATATTGATTATCTCTTAAGTCCTCCATATATGGACTGACTTTGAAAACAACTTATGTATGTATATTATTTGAGCTTGTGGTTTGGTTTCACTGAAATTTAAGTGGAGATCGGGCGAACAAAGTCAGCGCCTGATATAATGATTATAACATAAATCCGCCATAAATGGATTTATATTCAAAATTTTTTTATTTAAGATGGTATTTTAATCCTTTCTTGGAGTAAAATATAAGCTCGAAATGCATTACATCGGGTTTTAAACTAACCCATAGTTTTTTCGATTTTTTTAATGTGTTCGATTGGCCCTTTTTTGCCCGAACTATTTAATATTTTGTTCAAATAAATTAAAACGAAAACATAACATTTACTGAGATTCTCATTAACATACGAGTAGTCGGAATATTTTCCAAATTAATTGTTCCAAAGACTTGTTATTTATTATATATTCCTACATTTCGTTAACTCTAACCAAATCATCAGTACAATTCAGCCATCGTATTTGAAATGCATTAGAACACATATACTTATACAAATAACCACAAACACAAAATGAGAATTTCAATCATATTTCTCCTATTGTGAATTCCAAGCAGACTGTCACATATTAGTCTTTTGACTACACAAAGCTTAACTAATGCTGCGCACTTATACATTCATCAATTAAACGTTTAATTAAAACAATTACATTATTGATTAGGGAGTTTTTGTTTATTAATCAAAAAATTTCAATAACTTTTTTCTGTGTATATTGATTGTGCAGAGACATGAGAATATTTACACACATACATCTATGAACTACGTATATTTACATTTATATATGTATGTATATGTGAGGTTGTAAATTCTTAGTTTTGCTGTTGTTGTTGTTGTGTTTGATAAAGTGACATGTTTCATTTTTTGACATTTTGGCATTAAAGGCATAAAATATAACAAAAACAGACAAAGATCAAAATGGCAGAGAGCAGCAAAATGGACAAGAAATAATAAAACTCTTATTCTGATTTTTTCTGTGCTCTATTTTCTGGTCAAGTTAATTGTGTAAAAATTGTATACGTTTTATGTCTTTTTCTAGAAAATTGTACAAAACGGATGCACAAGCCAAATGAGCTAAATGGAAAAGGGTTTTTGGGGTGAGGGTGGGGGTGGTAAATAGAAGGAAATCTAAGTTAAGTCTTATTTGAGTGAGATAAATGTCTCGAATGTAACATTTAAATGGATGCACAGAACAATGTTTTGATATGTGATTAAGCATTTTGGACATCAAGTGGCTAGAGTGTAATCATATTTTTAATAATGGATTGAAATATTGATTTTTTGTATCCATGTGTATTTGTAATAAAAATATATTTATACATACGACTTCTGAATTATAAAAAAGTAAGAAAAAGCTGTTTCTACTGTCTGATTTTATAATTTTAATAGAAAGTTTCGCAGCATCCAAATCGATGAACTGAAATTATGGGTTTATTTTGCTTAGCAAATGCTTCGAATAAGTCGAAGTTTATTGATTACTAAATTATTAATAAATGATTTAAATTATTTACCTTTTGTAATATTATGGTGACTTTTATTAAGTTCAGCTAATATTCGAAATTATACGAATTTGCACTACTTTCGAATCATAATTTGTATGACATTTTCGGAGCCTTATTTTCATATTATTATGTAAATTATTAGGAATTCCACAAGATGGAAAGAATCCTTGGCGGAGAGGTGTTAAATTTTTTGGCCCTTTCCCACAAAGACAGGCCTATTTACGCCGGTGGTCTTAACACCGGGTGCATCTATCACTATAACCGCACGCCTGTTGCCACTCCAATTTACAGCTGGTAATTTTTTTATACATGTCTGCCCTCGCATTGGAAACCTTGACTGTTGGTAGCAGGAGAGTTCGGAAACCAGCCAAACCCCGCCTTCAACCAACAGCTTTTTTTACCATTTGAGTGTAAACCACAAAAACCACGTGATTCCCTAAGGAGCCGTACCAAGACAAGACAAGTCATGGGAGCTAGCAGTTTCCGTGGTACTATATAGGCCTTTAGTCGGCCGTGATTTGGATGAACTCAATTCCACAATTTTAGATCCAGGCGAGCAGGCATAAACCTACTTTTACTTTAGGCCAACCTCTGGAAATACGAGTAAACCGATTCGCACAGACAAAGCACAATGCAATGCACATGGGGCAGCCCTAACTTTTTGCTATCCGGCGACACTGGTGTTTAAAGTTGGTGCCACGATAGAAGTAAGATGTATTGACTTTCGCACAACTCATCCATCCATGAGCCCATAAACAAACGATATTGTCTCTGAAAGCAGAGGAAAAACTATTTTCACTAGTTAAGTCTAGGGCAGCGGTGGACATTTCATCAAACAATTGTTTATAAGCAGCGCCCCTTTTTTTCTTATGCTCTTTAGTTTAGTCGTTCAACAGACTTTGGCGAGTGCACATGTTAGCTTGATGCTTATACATTTTTTTCAATTACAGTGTTGGAAAAAATTGGTAACAGCTTATCAGATCGTCTCAAAAATTATCAGTTTATTACAGACTTAGCATTTTTGGTAGATACGACTGGCTTTCTTAATGATTTTAATTTAGAATTACAGGGCAAGGAAATTAATATATACGAAAAAATTTACAATTCAAAACTAAATTATATTTGTTATCACAAATTAAGTTAGGTGACTTCAAAGAATTTCCTAAAACATCCCTAATTTTGAACAAGCACGAAAAGGTTGAAAACCTGGAATATATTAATATTTCTGAAAACCTTTTTTTCAATTTCAAAGATGGATTCGAGGATATAGATAACATAAAACAACTTCTGGAACTTTTTGAAAACCCTTTTAATGTTGATGTTACTAAATATGAATTCAAAATACAATCAGAACTTGTAATATTACGAAGCGAGTTAAAAGCTTTTCCGGAAATAGACAGGTTATTATTTTGGAAAACTTCGGACGCTTTGGGCTATCCTGAACTCAAAAAAAAAAAGAAAAATTCTTTACAAATTCTCTAATTTTTTCCGACCACATGTGAAAAATTTTTTTCGGACTTAAAATTCATTTTTAGTAAACAACGTAATAAAATTAGTTCCACGTCTTTGAAACATATTCTGCTCTTACGAAACTGTCATGAGTGCATTAATGTAGACGATTTCGTTTAATTTAGTTCCTTATACGAAAATCTTTGTGGTTCGTTTTGCTTGTCACTGTACCCTCAAATTATCTCACTAACACAAGTGTAAAACAATTTTGTCCACCGCTGGTCTAAGGCGAAGGAAATTCGTATATGGAACTTTTTTTTCGGCTGAAGAAATTTGTCTTATTCGAGGCCTTTAAAAGTAATAGTCATCTCGTAAACTTTAAATAAAAAATAAAAATATCTGTTGTCATGAGCATTCCACATCATATACAATATAATTGGCAAAAATTATTTCCTTTAGCAGCGATGTATTCGCTTTTGATGTTTTTATTTTAAGGATTTTCATCTATATTTCATTTTTACAACAAAACCCACAACCAAAATTATTCGCATTAAGTTAGAACAATGAATTAAGTCGGTTATAATCTCATACAAACGCATTTAAAGGATGAACAGTAAAATGCAAATACATGTTAGGAAATTATACGATGGAAACGGAAGTATTGAAAATATCTGTGTAGGGTTTCCAACGCGAGGATGTGTGCAAATGTTGTGGTTAAACCATTTCACTTGTTATCGATAAGTGTGCGGTGTATTTTATAATGCACAGGTTGATATTAAAAAATTTTTTTAAATAATTTGATGCAAGGAATAACAATGTTTTTAATTAAGAAGAAAGAAAAAAATAAATTAGACATGGAAATTATTTGCGCAAGTGGTCACGTCTGTGGGGGAATTAATCTAATAATATCGTGTTGGACAAAAAAATGTGACCGACACAATTTTCGGTTTTAACTTTTTCATTGCAATCAATGATACATCAACATTAATGTTATTTCTGAAAACTTTTAAACCATTCAAAGTGTAATAAAAATTTTTCAGCCACAGCAATTTAAATGTCCCAATAAGTCCATCTTCATCTATTTCGTTCCTACGGATTACTTTATAGTCTGTAACTTTAAATGGACTGACATTATGTGGAGCAAAATAGTGTTTGAGTTTGGTTTCATGCTAAAACATACTTCTACTTCGCTCCCTGTAAATCTAGGGACCTGCCTGCATTTTATGTAAGCAAAATGGCGAACCAAATCTGATATGATTTTCAAACTCCCCAAATTCTTTTTATTGAAATGGTAAATATGGGACTCTACTTTCATGGATGAGTCGAATTCTAAATACCAACACCTATACACAAAAGCATCCTAACAAATTCTATAACGGAAATTATACAACAAAAGCAATCACCCTTTACAAATAAAATATTACACATTTTCATTTGCACAGTCTGTAATACAAATGATTTAAATAAATGAGTGTTGGTTTTTGTACAACGAGGCGCATCATTGCTGTGTGCATTTTAAAATTTTAAACACAGTATTTGAAATATGACAACAGACTTTCCAACAAATATACAAATGAAAACAATACTCTCACACACACACACACACATACAAACACACATACAAACACACATACGCACTTACGCAAATGATACACCTCGTTCAGAATTGCCATTATGCGGCACAAAGGAATGCGAAATTCATTCTCTCACACTAAAATGTGCATTGCATTGAATATTTAATGCACTAAAATTTCTCTAAAGCTGAATATTTTATAATAAATGATTGACTTTGTTTTTATTGGGTTATTATTTTCCTCCGAAATTACACTTCTTTATCGGACTTTTCAACATGATTTTATTTAAAATCTACTAATTAATGGAACACATTAATTAACTTTATTGCGTTTAGAATTTGCAACAATAATTGCAACTGAAAGGATTTTTTTTAAAATATTTAAATAGTTATAAAATATTTATTTTTGGCCTTTTAACAAGTGACACAAACACAGAATAGCAGAGATTAGCTCGCCCATTGAAAAACATAATTTAAAATTAAGGATGGACGATTAGAAAAAATTAAAGTATACAATTTTATAAACGTTATTTTTTCTTCGACATCTTTTTGCTCAATTACGTTAATTTGGCTTTTAAGTACTAAAATCAGTTTTTAATTATAAAATGTTGTTTATTCCATTATTTCTTTGCACTTTGTTTAACTTCTTCAGGGAATATGAATCATAACAGCAAAAAAATTGGCATCAAGAAAAAAATAGTTCAAAGTAAAAACTGAAACAAAAAGTTTAGTACGAAAAAGTGGCGTAGGACACAAGGTACACATCTGCTAATACATTTAAAAAATAAAATAAAAAAAAATCGTCAACATATTTTGTCATAATATTTAGTTTGATAGATTATCATCCTACATACGAGTAAACATCCAGCAATTTCTCCACAACAATATCGACTACTACTCGTATAAGAGATGCTGAAGAACCCACTGGGAGTCCCTCTGTTGTGAAAATGTATTATTATTGTATTTGAAATACCCATTAAGAGATCCATATTAATAGATCTTTTTCCATATTGATATATTCAGGTAATTATTGCCTACTATTTAAGGTGTTTCTTCTTTGGGAATGGGATAGTGTAGAGAGGACAAGTGGTCGAATGAGAAGAGAGAACTTAATTCTTTTTTGAATGTTTATAGCAATGCTGAAGGTGCCTCTGGTATTAAGTAGACGCATTAGTTTTCTTAGGCTGTATTTGATTTAACCTGAACAGGATTCTCAGTCATAAACTGCTTTATAGTCAATTCGCCAACTACTTCAGCCAACGTCACCCTAATTAATACAATTAATTATATACTTTGATACACAACACCATTAATCATATATACGAGTATATATGAGATAGTTGACCTACATTTGACAGCTCTTCTCTACATTGCCTGACCAATAAAGACTTTGTATTGAGAGATTTCAGAGACAGAAGTGCCGCCGGCTGTCGACAAATAATCCAATATTCCCTAGAATATTTCTGTCATAAAGCAAACTGCTTACTTTGTAAATGGCTTATATTGGGTGTTTTTTTTAGAGGTATAGAACTTCGAATTGAAATAAAACACAAGAAAATCTTTTTAATGTCCATCAATTTGGCTTTATTGGAAGGATAATTTTATGCCATTAACGTTTAAATATGATTTCGGGCATGTGGCCGCCTGAAATACTCTGTATCCTTTTGGGGGGACGATATGAAGTACTTATATTTATCAAGATCATCAGAAAATATGCCGAATTTTTGAGCCGTCATTATAAATCCTTACATAATATAACTTCCGGAGGAAACTAGAAATAGGGAGTAACGTAGTCAGAATGATGCAATTTTTAATTGAAGTGATAAATTTTTATATATTTCTTAAAACTAAAACATAATAAAATCAAAGTAATAAATTTTAATATTTTGCTGAAAATTATAAACAAATTAAGATGGTTGATTTACAAAAAGAAGCGTTTATTTCTTGGTATCATGATTCTGCTTGTTATTTATTCAAGAATTAAAACTGATTTGTGGCACAATTGCAAATAAAATCTCCCGCGCTTAAATTTCACAACAATTATGTTAATCCAAGTGGTATAAATTTGATATGATTGATTTCGAACGAACGACAGTGGAAGTAATAAAAAAAGTACAAATAAAATTATATATTACAACTACAATCGCAAGTACATTTTGCTAAATAAATTTATACAGCCAAAGAAATCACAGAAAAAGTTTAAAAAGAATAAAAGAAGACATAGCAAAATAGAGAAATCAATTCCAATACTTACTCTACTAAATAAGTATATACGTGGTCTGTTCAAAAGAAAAGGTGAATTTTGAAATATCTCGTGCTACGTGCATTCGATTAGCGAATTTTATTATGTTGGCACACTTGTCCCAAACATGTGTTCATAGTTGAGTTTGTTTGTGTCTAGGTTTGTTTGTTTGCGAGAGGCATAACAATTAGCCGTGTTTTGCTTGTTCGGCGATTTTTTGCTGTGGTAAGAAATGGATCAAAGAATTTGAATTAAATTAAGAACTTAAAAGCACTCGAAATGTTGAGAGTGGTAAATGGTGGTTGTGCTCTGAGTGAGAAAATTGTTTACAAGTGGTACAAGCTTTTCAAAGAAGGTCGACTAGATGTGGAAGCTCCATCACATCAAAAACCGATGAAAATATTAAGAAAGTGAGGAAAATTGTGATGGGGCATCTTCGAATCACTATTAGAGAAGTTGCAATCGATTGGCTCATGCCATAAATTTTTTGTGCAAATTGTGGGCATGAATCGTGGGACAGCGAAGCTCGTTCCAAAATTGCTGAATTTCGAACAAAAAACCGTCGAATTGGAATCGCTCAGGAAATGTTGAATGACGTTAACGACGATTCAGATTTGCTGAAAAGGGTCATAACTAATGACGAATCATGGGTATATCGTTATGACATTGAAACTAAAGTCCAATCGCCCCAATGGAGGAGCCAAGGAGAGCCAATACCAAAATCCCCGAACACGTCTAACTCTTATGCCTCTTACAAACAAACTAAACTAGACACAAACAAACTCAACTAAGAACATATGTTCGAGAGAAGTATGCCAACATTAAAAAAAATCACTAATCGAAATTGAAAAATTTCAATATTCACCTTTTCTTTTGAACAGACTACGTATATATATATATATATATATATATATATATATATATATATATATATATATATACATATATGCAGAGATTTGTTAGAGAATTCCATAAAGAACTCTACTTAAATATCCCTAAGGTCGATTACAAAATATTCGTGCTGTACAAATTGTATTAATATGCTTCAGTTGTTAGATAAATTGCAAATAACAAAGTTCTTTGATTACATTATATAATATTACAAAGACGAAAATATTGATGGCGAATGGGCACAGAAACAAAGACAAAATACCCGGACACAAGTGCAAGTACATACATACACAAACACGCACACACGTATGCTCAAAAAGATGTTTGCACAAAATGAAGTGAAATGTAATAAATGTCAATTTATTATTATCATTTTCAAATAATAGAGTAGAAACACCTACGCACAACTCACACATATACACATCTAAACATATACATAAACGCACACACACAACAACACATATACTCGTACAGTCTAGTATTCCTGTGCTTGTGCCCAGTAGGGGCATAACTTTTTGTATGTTTTGCAAATTCAATATCGCAGTAAAAATGCTGATATACGAGTAGTTATTCGAAACTTTGTAAAAAAAATTAATGTAATTCTTAAGGAACAACATTTTCATCGCTTTCAAAGTACGTACCCATTGTAATTCTTCCGAAATTAAATTGATGAAATATTGATTAAATTACTTTTTTAAAATTACTTTCATAAATCTTCGCTACTCTGCTTAAGTTTGAGTAAATACTTGTTTTCATAAAAGAAATTTCTTATAACTTCGAATTCAAACGAAAGCGTATTTTATACGGGAGAGAATTGTTCCGAAAATTTGTTTCTATGAACAAACAACAACACCCTTTTGCGAAGCGTTTTTAAAAAATAATTTTCTTTTAAAGGTATTTTTTAGGGAATGTTTTTGAAAACTTTTTCTTAGAAAGTAGTTTAGGAAAACAATTATCCTTCTGGAAAGATATACATATATAGGAAAATAGTCCTCTCGGAAGTAAATTTTTTAGTTGTTTTAAAAGAAAATTCTTTAATAAAAGGATTTTAATCAAAATTAATTAAAGTTTTTTTTTTAATCACAAACTTTTTTTTTAAATGTAATTTATACATATCAAAAAAGATTTCATGCTAGGAGATTTCTTAAACTACTTTCGTATAATGTAAATAAATACAAATCAAATAAAAAATAATAGATGACATTGTTGTCATCGTCACATCGTTGTCATCGTTTCGACAGTTTCTTTTTACTGTCAATTTATGTTGCCCCAACTGTATGAATTTTTTAAATATGCCTTCTCCTGCTTTTAATATCAGACCCTTGGAAATTCCGTTTCTAACATTATGAATGACTCAGATGTTTCAATGAAACTGCCATCTTCATCGACTCCATATTTATTGGTTCAGCGAATAGAAGAGGATGAGCAAGAGAGCAAGAGTCTATTGATGTTGATGAGATTTAAACAACAATTCAATAGTAATTTACACACTATTTTAACAAATTTTTATTCATCTACTTGCTTTCGGTATTATTGTTTATTGACGCACCAATACCATGACAACAAAGCGTTATTCCTTAGTGCATAAAGTTAAGCCAAAATCCTGTTTAAGTATATTTCAAATGTATACAAACAGCAATTGCTCGTTCCGTTTATAATACACATACAAACACACACACACATATAAATTTATAATCTAATATACTTATTAGAGAATTCGTATATGTATGTGTTTCTATCAAAATGATTATGGAAATGGACCCGACCACATGCGTCGATACTATTCAGTAGATTGAACTAAATTTCAATTCGATGAGGTTTACAAAAGACTTTGCTTGCAGCATGACCGTTCGTTCGTTCATCATCTATCGTCAGAAAGTGTTGATTTTGAATGTTGTGTGGTTGTGGCGTTGGCAAAGAATGTCACGAAATCTCACAGACACTTTGCCGTCCTATTGAACATCCATTGCATACAAAATGCGTAGGCAAGTGACACAATCAAAAGTATATTTAAGAGCACAAAATCCTTGCACAAACAATATGACCATGATTACTAATGAAGGTATTTAACAGGAAACAATTTCGACAAATAATGAAAGCAGACCACAATTCAAGAGATCGAAAGGGATGAACGGGAACGCATTTACTTTTTTTTTGTTGTTTTTGGTAGACTAACTTCTTTAAGAAAATTTTAAGCTTAAATTAGAAATGGAATACTAAGGTCAAAGAATTTTAAAAAGATTACGTTCTACACAACAATTACAAAATGTTTGAATACTTTTCAAAAATGATGCATCTAGATAATACTAAAGATTGCATCATTGCATTGCATCTGAAGAGCAGCACGCTCCGAAATGCAAAGCTTGCAAACCTGCAATATCATTAGTTCTAAAATACATCATAGAAACATATGATGCGCAAAAAACATCGAAATCGCCTCACAAAAATTACTGAAGCATTCTATGAGCATAATTTTTTTAAGAATAAATTTTCCTTTTTCTTCTCAAAACTTTTCGCAATCGCATTTTTCATATTCCATATCAATATATAAACAAATATTAATTTATCCATTTTAAAGTTGTAGCACTCGAAATTGTAAACAAATGAAAAATTTTTGTCAACGCATCATACACGCATCAGCATTAGATGATTTACCTCAGCAATGCAAACTAATTACGGATGCGCATCAGATACAGCGAAATGATGCATTTCCAAATGAACTCTATATTATTACCTTTTATAATACGTGAATTAAAAATTTTACACAAATATATAAAAAATTCTTTAATTAATTAGTTTCAAAAGTTCTTCCAGCTCATTTTTATTATAATTTATGTTTGTCATAATCATGAAGCTCTTAATTACAACTTGCAACATAATTTCAAAATCACTCAACAATGATTTCTTGTTAATTAATCGTCGAAAATCACAAACATTGAAATATCGTAATTATCATACGAGTATAAAAAAGAAATACAAGTTAATAACGATGGCATGGTGCGCAGCAGAAACGATATAAGTGTTAATAAAACTTTCATCCTTATGCACAACAAAATCAAGTACAGCAACAACCACAATAGAAAAATAATAAAAGCAATTTCATGAAAGAAACATGTCCTTTTAAAACTGAGAAATTAAGAAACAAAAGAATTATCCCACGGCTATAGAAATGTATGTACACGCAAATGCAAAAGTTCTAATATTCAACATTATAAAGCAATTTAACTTTTTTGCAACTGCTACTTTGAATGAATACTTTCAACATGTTGAGAACTCCAGGCAGGTGTGAAAGTACGACTACAGTGTCTTAATTAATCGCTACATACGAATTTATTTTATTATTTTGGAGTTTTATACTCGTAAATAAAAGAAATCGTAAAGCTTTTGACTTTTGTTAAGGAAGATTTTCTTAAAAATGTTACTGTTTTGAAAGGTACTTTTCAAAGCGTTACTTTTTTAAAGGTGCCTTTTTTCAAATTTGTATTTCTTAAAAAAAACTTTCTTAAAAGGTACTTTTTTTAAAATGTACTTTAAAAAATCTTTTGTTTGAATGTACTTTGCCCAAAACTGTACTTTTTTAAAGGTACTACTTTAAAATTCACTTTTTAAAACTTACCCAAGAGGTAGTCTTCTCAAAATGTACTCTTCTTAAAAGCTACTTTTTCAAACAGTACTTTTTTCAAAAGGTATTTTTTCGAATCATATTTTTTTCAAACGGTACTTTTTTCGAATCATACCTTTTTCAAAAGATACATTTTTAAAAAGTACATTTGGTTGGAAGGTACTTTTTATATGTATTTTTCTAAAAAGATATTGTTCTAAAAGTTACATTTTGTTAAAACGTACTTTTTTTAAAGAAAAACATTTTTTAAAGGTACATCTTAAAACTTCTCTTAAGAGGTTGTTTTCCAAGCGTAATGTAATTTTCTGTGAATTTCCTTTAAAGGATTTTTTAAAGTTATTTCCAGTTGCTACTATTTTTTTTTAAATATATTTGAAAATAATCTTTTTGAAAAGTACTTTTTTTAATAAGATATTCTTCTCAAAAAATTGTATTTAAAATGGCTCTTTTCTTATAATTTTTCTCATAAATTTCTTTTTCAAAAATAAACATATTGAAAAGGCTATACATATAAATGCACCTAATTTTTCCAATTGACACTTTTTGTATAAATTATTTATACAAAAAGTATTTATTTTAAAGAAACTTCTCTGGAAAGGTATTATTTTAAAAAGGTAAATTTTTAAAAAGCATATTTTTAGAGGTTACTTTTTTTCTATAAATTTCTTTTATTTGAAGGAAATATATTTTTAAAGTTTCTTCTTTTAAAAGAAGGTTTTTCAATACGTATTATTTTTTTTTTAAAGATGAGTTCTCATGAGAAAAATTTTTCGAAAGATGGTTTTTTTGAATATATACTATTTGTTCAAAGTGGTTTCATTTTGTAAAACATTTTTTAATTGATATCTAGGTACCAATACTTACACGTTGCAGCGCAACTGTGCACTGTCTGCTGGCGGTTCAAAGTAATAAAATGTAACAAAAGTGCTACAACCGTGAATGTATGAAAAAGTTTTTAAATTACAATGTTCTAAATTTTTTTGATAACAAAGTTTTTTTAGTACTCGTAGTAGAAATGTTTTTTTATAGTATTAAATTTTAATACTTTGCTGTAAATATGTAAACAAAATTTAAGCTCACTGTGAAAAGAGGGTTGCTAATCCTTTTTATTGAAAATCTATTCCCCACGACAATTAAGTCTAAATGAATCATCTTTGGCTGTTATAAGTTCCTGTTTGTTTGAGGAATCCATTTTTGCTGTTATTTTTGGCGTTGTCTAGTGAAAATAATTTGAATAATCTAACTTTTGTGGCGACGTTTGTTTTAAGTTATACACAGTAGTTGTACGCCATTTTTCATTTATTCAAATTCTTATATCTGTATATGTGTATGTCATTTTACTTCTTTCATTTGTTCAAAGCGGAAGCAGATTTTTTCTGTTTGTTCGTTTGATTTTAATTTTTATTATTAAGTATTAGGATTGTGGTATTGTAAGATCTTTAAACAGATCTATTTTTTTACATAAGCTGGCAGATTGTTAGATACAACGCAAACAATAATTGAAATTTATTTTTAATTTGTTTTTATAATTTCCTTAATCTATTAAAATATTAAAAATAAATTAAAATAAAATTCCCAAAAATATTTTTTTAACGAAAAAATACTATTTCATATTAAGCCCAATCATATCAACTGAGGGAAGGGGCACTTTGTTCATCCCCAAATCACAAGGGAATTTTTTGCTGAAATACAAATACTTTCTTTCTAAATAGAAAAGGTTTCGGCAATCTTTGTGGGCACAAATAAACGACAGTTTCATTATTCAGTGGCCTTATTGGAAGTCAATATAGGAACTTCATGTAGGTTGCGAATAATACCTATATTTTCAAAACGCATAGTAAAAATAGTAGTAATTGCAATTTTACTCGTATACCAGTAAAGATTGTGGCAACTGAAGTGTGTGGGATACAACGAGCAACTGCCTCCTATTAATTCCTTGATTCCTGCATTTTTGCTTTTCTTCAACAGAAATATTCGTAAGTCAATACTATGCATTTTAACTGACTTCTTTTATTGAAAATACCAAGTAAAATTTTAGGTTTTAACGATTGTAATTAGAAAAATTAAACGTCTTTATACTAAACAGTTGACTTAATTTTCCCAGTCCTTTTTTCATTCGCGCAGAATTTATAATAAAAGGAATTTTCTTTCCAGAAATAAATTTCTAGTGATTATTTATGATTGGGCTGATTAAACATAAAGCGAAAAATGTTTTTCCCTTTTGATTTAAACTTTCTATTTTAATTAACACCTTGTTAACACATTTGCAACCCCTAATCATTTAGTTGCTTCATGTTGGCTGACAAATTTTTGTGACAGTTCGGCCACACATTTTAGTCATAACTTGCATTTATGATTTGTTACAATGTAACAAAAATGAACATAAAAACTATACTTGCTTTGATTTATTATTTCGGGGTGTGAAACACAATTCTCTCCTTTTTCCACTGATGTGTAATGACCATTGCTTCTTTTGTTGTTTAGAGGTTGTAATTCAAATCGCATGGTTTTTATGGTTTAACTCAATATTTGTTTGATGTTTCTATTTTGCTGGAGAAAGTAAGTTGAACCTGCTTTGGGTGAGACTAGAAATTTGTGGCCAATAAAATAAAGATCTTAAGGGTGAGCCATGTAAGTTTTTTTAAGGTTTCCTTGCACATTTGCTTTTCCTTTCGTTTCCCTTTGAAAGGCAGTTTTTTTTGGAGATGTCGGATACTTTTAAAAAAGTAGTAATTTGAGGTGCTTTTCCAAAAAGAAGTTATTCTTAAGGTGATTTCTTAAAGAAATACTTGAAAAAAGTTAGTTCTTCCAAAGGAATTTTATTGAGTAGAAAATTTTTCAAAAGGTACTTTTTTAAACGACTTTTTTTAATGTTTGTACAGGGATGACTTTATTATTGAAATGGGCTTTTTTGTCAGAATTATTTAAAAGGTACTTCATTTTAAAATGTGTGTATTTCTGACGGGGTTTATTCAAAAAGTACTTTTTCGAAAGAAAATTTTTTCAAAAGGTACAATTTTCAAGAGGTACTTTTTTTAAAGTATGCTTCTCAGAGAGTATTTTTTCAGCACAGAAGGTAATTTTTCTGGATAGTATTTATTTCAAAACGTGTTGTTTCAAATACGTACTTTTTCAAGAGGTACAATTTTCAAGAGGTACTTTTTTAAAAAGTATGTTTCTCAGAGAGTATTTTTTCAGCACAGAAGGTAATTTTTCTGGATAGTATTTATTTCAAAACGTGTTGTATCAAAAACGTACTTTTTCAAGAGGTACTTTTTTCGAAAGGTAATTTTTTTTCAAAAAGTTCTTATTTCAAAGGTACTCTTCATCGAAAGTTTCCTTTTTCGGAGAGTATTTTTTTTAATACAGAAGATAATTTTTCAAAAAGTACTTATTTCAAGAGGTATTTTTTCGAAAGGTCCTTTCTTCAAAAAATATATTTTCCAAATGTACTCTTTTCCTAAAGTTACTTTTCAAAAAAATGTATTTTAAAAATGTGATTTTACAAGAATTAGAATTGCGATTCCATGAAGCTTCTTTATTTCAAAAATTTCCTGTATTAGAAGGTATTATTGTAGCTCCTCTGCTTGTACTCCGCTTCTTATTGCAGTCGTCTTACAATTGTCATAAGCAACTGTGTGATGCTGTCACGACCATTCAGTAGCCATTTATTTGTGTAACATGTAAAAGACTCCAACAGCCTTTTTGTATTTACAACTCAATACAAACATTTCTACGAGCACATAATAAAAGGCAAAAAATTTAGTGAAAGATGAAGTGAAGCAAAAAAAAAAGAAACTTTAGAGGGAAAATAAAATGAAATATGACTTTGGCCAACAATATGACAAAACGTTTTCATATGGCAACTGACAAGCAGTTGAAACACAGTTTTCCCACAGACTCTATTTTTCATTTAAAATAATCTTTGGATAATGTTTTTTATATGAATTTAATTTTCTGTAGTTTTTTTTTTTGTTGCTAATTTCGTTAAGGAAAAATTATTGTAAGTTGGGCTTGACAACAAACAACATGATTTTGCCGTTGAGAGGAAAAATCGGGTAACTACAGTTGTTGAAATTTTATTAAAAACATATACATGTAATTAAAAAAAGTGTCTTCTGAAACAGGGCGGGCACATTTCTTGTTAGATTTTTTCCAAGGACAATTTCTCTATTCGTACATGTTCACATTAATTACGATAAGGAACATTCGGTAGTTGATTTCTCTGTATTTCAACAAATATAATCAAATTAGTTACCATTAAATTTAACACCTAAATACTGTAAAATGGGTTATAAAGTTGATTTAACATGCATTTTTTAAGAAACAATATTAATAAATTTCTTAAATAGAAAAAAATATTAAATTTGAATACCACCTATTTGTACAAAGTGATGCAAAAGTAAGATCATAATTTGTACTGGCTGCCATTTTGTTATCAGTGGAAAAAAAGAAGATCTGTTTACACAAAAAATTTATTTGAAAGTGTAAAATTGATGACATTGATTCCCGAGTTAATTAATAATTGAGCTCGTTTTACGGCATTTTGAATTATTACTCGCGAAAAATTTGGGTCCAAATGGGCGATTTGCTTTCCAGAATTGCAAGGTACGTAATTTGTTGTTGTAAATGGGAGATTTTGAAAAACAGCAAAGGAAGAAGTCTGGTGCTGTTTCACCTGGTGCTTCTTGCACCAAGTTTAATGGACTATAATGGAAAGTTAACATTGTCCTACGGTCAGTAGACAATTTGCACTTTGTTAGGGAATATTTTCAAATATTTCAGCAAAAATTCATTATAACGTACTTCTGCTGATGCCTAATTGTGTACATCGTTTCGATGGTTTTGGATTCTTTCTGACATTGTCAGCAACAGCAGGAATGTTCTTGGTCGAACGAGCAATTCGAGGCCGACCACTTCTTATGACATCTGTAGTGGACCCGGTTTTCACGAGGCGCTCAGCCAAACGCTTAATTGTTGAAGCATATAGACCACGACGACGAGGAAAACGTCGGCGAAATTCACGCTGCGTTAAAACAACAGACAACATGTGAAGGGGAAAAGGTTTGTTGAAGGTAGGGAGAGAGACACATGTTGGAGGAGAGACACAAGCAAACGAACAACGACGAGGGAGTGACGCGGAAAGGTAACAATATGCACATGAGCAGACAGACAAAGAAATATGCAAGGACAATGAGGATTTGTTAAGAAAAATAATGCTGGAGGTAGCACATGGGCGAAACCGGTGTATTTACAAACCAAATTTGACGCAGGATGGCGGAAATGCATTCCAAATTTAAAATTTTTTTTCATTATTATTTTATTATTATTTTGTTTAGTCATGGCAAAACGGTATCTCTTTTCTCTCCTGTTGCACTTCTTTGCGAATTTTCTGTTTTTTTTTGCTGTTTTGTCATATTTCATAAAATATAAAAAAAGGGGGCTCACATTGTACATAAACAATTTGTTTCAGTGTTTTCTTTAAGACCGTCGTAATGCTGTTATTTGCCCCTATTTTCTTCATTGGGAATGGGTCGACAGCACATGAGTTTTGCTCAAAATCATACGACATGGGTACATTCTTGTGAAGGGAAAGATTCTACTAAATTAAACTTTATTGATTTTTATCACTTTCACTTGCGTGAAGTCTAAAGAGTGCGAGTGAGAGTGTCTGTATTTAATCTAGTGCAGTATAAAAAATTTTCTAATTCGTACTGTAGTTGTTAAAAATTCTGTTATGCTGAATTCGAGTTGGAAAAGAACTCCATTTGTAACCTGTGTTTCATCAGCCACTATTTAGTTCTCTCAAGCATTGGAATAGTAGTTCGTTTATTTTCGCAGTTCCTTTTTTATTTGCCTTCGAAACAGTTTTCAGGTTGCTGAGGTTGCTTGAGTGTTTCTTTTTTTTGCTGGAAACCTTTCTTGTTCGCTTTTTTTTTGCTGTCGTGCTTGTAACATTAGAAATAAATTTATAGAGCACAATTTATTAGAAATAATGTACACTTTTTCTATAGATATACAAAGTTTATTTTGTATCACTTTTATGTTTTCGTCAAATGTGCCAGGAGATTGTGCGGCGGTTGGTACAGGAATTTCAGTAAAGGAATGAATTCTTTTTCCTTCTTCAACATACGGAGACGATATTTTAAAACAAATAAAATAAAATAAGTTTATTCTTTGGAAATGACACCTAAAGCTGTTGTAAAATGTATTTTTTTTGGAAAAAAATAAATTTGTTTTATTTAGGTTTTTAAGATTTCTCTTTATTTATGAACATTTTCCTTTTGTTTGTGTTTTTATTTAAATTTTAAATTTTAATTTCTTTACGAAATGTTGGGTTTTAATGGGGAGTCCATATTGGAAGAGAATATTTATACGATAAAGGTATTACAATAATGCAGGCATTTTGCAATTGGTTAATTTTCGGCATAATTAGTTTTGTGATCTTTATGATCTTTAACGACATAGTCTGCTATGAGCTCTTCCAAAAAATAATATTTGTGGAGGTCATTAAAATAGATACTTGTTTATGAGATGATTTATCATTGGAGTAAAATGTCTTTCCGTCGAGCCATTTCTCCAGATTTTGAAATAAGAAAAAGTCATTCAGGACTAAATCCGAGGATAAAGTGGCTGAGGGAGCAATTTGCAACGTAATTCATGGAATTTTGCCAGGGAAATTGTACCTGTGAGCACTCTTAGATTGTCTAGGTGGTTCTTTCAAATCCTCATTAAATCGATCCAATATGTTGGCATAATATTTACTTTATTGGCTGACAAGCCACCTTGAACTTCCTTGTCACCGATTTACCTTGTGAAACCGACTGTTTTAAATGCTGTTTTGTCTCTGCTGTATTGTGGTGGATTCACGTTCGTCCACGATTACGAAACAGCACAAAAACTTATCCATATTGCGGTTGAACAACGCCAAATACTTCTGCGAAATTGTCACACGAATGTGTTTGTAGTCGATTGTGAGCAAACGCGGCACCCATCTTGTGTAAAGCTTTTTCATACCCGTCCACAATCTCTTGCACCAGATCGTGCATTTTTCAATTGCTTCGGGTGTAAAGACCTCAACTGGGCGTCAGAACGTTCAGTATCTTCCGCCAATTAATAGGTGGGAAATTTCATGGCATATAGACTCTCCGCCCTCGCAAATCAGCTTGCAATTTTTCACAATCATCAACTTGAAATATTCTAGCGAATAATGTGAAGTTATCGGAAAGCATAAGACATTTTGAAAATTCCAAAGTTAGTGGCAAATCGCTTATGAATATAATAAAAACTAATGGCACAATATGGGTTTCCTGAAGTGTGCAAGAATAAGCATCAATTAAAAAGGAAAAGCTTGCGTTAACGATTTGAAGTATTAGTTTTCTGTCGAGCAGACGTTTTTTTTTAAAAACAATAAAAGAAATTTCGACTACCTGATTCGGGAAAGGTATTGTCGGTGAGCTATTTTGGCTATTCTTATTTTGTTAGGAGAGCCGAAAGATGTCACTCTGGAATCGTTAGAACTTTGAGCCTGGTTAGTATAGTAGCAACGGTGCAAGACGGCCACAGGTTGTAGATGTCCTCTAATGAAAACAAATATGCTAGTGTATGGAATTTCATTCAATTTTATCACTCTCAGGTAACCATCTTGTTTTATGTTTGAAAAAAGTCCAAGTTGTTCGGCTCAACGATTTAGCTCCTTTATATCTCTGCCACTGAACAAATACACATTTGAGTTGGTTACAAAAACTGTACAAAACCTATAAGAAGTTCTTTAATCAGCTGTGCCGTTCGAACGTTCTCTGTAGGAAATTTCAAAACGCACTCCGAAGTCATTGAAGTCTCACTACGAGGTATTTAATTACCCAATTAATTCAAAATGTAAGAAATGGATTCATGTAAGTTTCATAAACTGGTTGCTGCCTGGGCATTATTTGCTGCTGTTGGTTGCAACACAAAAGTTATTTTTCCATTGTGTCATAGTGTAGAATGATAAAAGGTAATCTGCGAACCATAGAAGCAGCATTTGTATTATTTCATTTGGTACAGTTTTCATACAATTTCATTCTAGAACTTTTAGGTTCATTCCATTGCACTTAATGCCATTCAACCCAAAACTAAACTCATTGTGTTTGTGCCAGGCTTTCCTATTTGTGTTACTTGCAACAGTAGACGGAATTGTAGGAGCATGTCGTTTTGTTGTTTTATTTTTTATTTTTACATTTGTATTTGTTTATTTGTGAACACAAGTATTCTTTATTTTATTATTTATGAAATGAAAAAGAAAAAATTCTCAGAAAATTAAATACAAAATTCTAACTACTCTATTTTCAGAGAATTTTAAAGTTAAGAACCATTTGAAATAATGCTTTATTTATCTTCAGGGAGTTGCTTGTGCCTGCAGGTTTCTAGAAAAACTAGAAATAAGTTTGAATGAATGAAAAAAATAAGTGCAGGTAAAAGGTAATCAAGCAAAATTGAGTTGTACACGTATATTTCTTAATATTCATTTTGAATCATGTTGCATATACGAAAACTTACAACTGGTCAACTGGTTGGTTGCACGAGTAGTGTGTGACCAGTGGTGCTAAACATACGTTTTCTGTCGTTAAAATGGTTTAGATTCTCTAGAGAAACCGTTTCAGAATCAGAATTAAACTTGCAAGTTCTTACACATGAGTTTCACTTTTAAAAATGCCATGGGTAGACCGACCCATCATTGTACTTTATGTATACAGATGCGTCGTATTTTGTGTTAAGGGTGTCGAAGCGATCAGCTATTATCATTTTCTGGATGTTTGCTGGGCAATATATGCACAAACACTTCCATTTACCACGAAATATGCATCAAAAAATAAAATAATATGCAAATATTTCTTATTTTTTTTATTAGTATATAAAACAAAATCAATTTAGGGATTCACGGGCCATGCTATCAGACACATTGTCGTAATGCTATAAAATTTTTTCCATTGTTTTGTTATTGTGAAAAAAATAGTTTGAAAAAACTTTATAATACGAGATTTATGACAATATCACCGATAGCATGACGTGGGAGTCCCACTTGCAAACTATTTTAAATAAATAAGACTCATTTACGGAGCTGGTTTACATGTGTATACAAAAATAAAAATAATTTATTAGCTTTCAAAATTAAAAACTAATTCCCTTTAGACGCAGGAAACTGTTGTATACTGAAGAACTGCGTTCCACTTCTACTTCAGTTATGGGAGATTATTTCAGTAATGACACTTTCTATCGGAGCAGGAGAAGGCTTTCTAAATTATTTGAAACCGTTTCAACTGTTTCAGCAATTTTTTTCAAAGTATTGCAGCCGGTCTTTATCCGATCCGAAACTTGTCGATCTTATTAATTTCTTTGGAAGTCTTTCTTTTGCTGGGATTGTAAAAGAAACAATAAGCAATGATGCCATTTGAGTGAGTTTTGGGCCTTTTTGATTTCTTCTAATTATACATTTTTCTCAATATCCACTTTTGACAGTGTTAATTTCAATATAAATATTTATTACCTTCCTGGGTCATAACGAAAACAATTTTTTTTCAAATATTTTTCTACTTCTTTATCATATTAAGTCTTATTCTAGCTTGTTACGCTTTTGCTCCTGTACATCTATCTTCTTAAACTAAATTGAAAAAACTGCTTGCCACAAATACAATCTGACACTTTTTATTATGCATTTGTATGTTTCAATTACGAACTAGGCTTCCTTCCATTTCTCTCACTTACTTTATGTCTAATTAAATTTATGTAAAAACTTGCAAAGTATTTCAGAAACAGGCAATAAAAGAAAAACAGATTTTTTTTCTTCTTTTTTTAGATACATAAGCATACAAAAGATATGAATAAATTTGTCTAAAAAAAGAAAATTATATAAACCCCAGTAAAAGCAAACAGAAAAAATAATGATACTCGTACTAGAATAAATACATTAAAAAATATTTTATAAATTCTTGTTAAAGTATGAAAATATAAAATTTGCCTGGTTGTTGTGGATGTTTTCTTAGCAAAAAAAAAACATCTTGATTGCCACTATTAGCAGCTCGTTAAGCACAAATGTCGCTTTACCACATTCTCAAACTTGCAACACATTTATATATGTGTATGCGTGTATGTAAGGGTTTATGTATTTCTAACGCCATTTACAAATTACTTGTTCACCCATACAAGATTATCTTTATTAAACGTGTAGTTTTATGCCTTTGTGTATGTGTGTCTGTGTGTGTGAAAATTTCTTTTTGAAAAGCTGTCATGTTTGCCAAAGAAAACTTGGTTAGACACACGAACACATTTACTCGCTTGTACTCAAATTTCAAATGTAATTTATCAAGCGGAAGTTAAGTAAATCAAAAACAATTTAAGTTATACCATCTGCTTTTCTTCCTCTATTGAGCCACGTTTGTTGTTGTTATTGTTATTTTCGTCATACTTATTTTGTTTATTTAACAAACATGACTGACAACTGCGTGCGTGCATTTAAGTTTAAGTGGGTGTGGGTGTGAGTGTGAGTGTAAAAAAGTTCAGTGGAA
The DNA here is from genome assembly GCA_963681545.1 of Germaria angustata. Classification (NCBI taxonomy): domain Eukaryota; kingdom Metazoa; phylum Arthropoda; class Insecta; order Diptera; family Tachinidae; genus Germaria; species Germaria angustata. The sequence continues at coordinate 21,312,842 of OY813002.1, read as the reverse complement.
GTGATTTATTTGTTTGTTACGAACTAAAAATGAGCGTTTGTGAGTGAAATGAAATAAGCAAGTAGGAGAGTTGTGTGAGAAATGTTCGTATTTTCCTAAATTTAATACAGAAAAGTAAATAAAACTAGAAAAGAGTATAGTAGAGTAGAGTACAGTTGAGAAGAGTAGAATACAAGAAGAGTTCAGAAGAGTAGAGTAAATTTGGGAAGAGCAGAGTAGAGATTAGCAGAGTAGAAATGAGTAGATTAGTGTAGAGCACAGCATTGCCAACTTTGAAGTTTCAAAAAGTACTGAGATCGTGAAAAAGTGCATATATAAGTATAGTATTTCCGAAAAAAAAGCACCAAATTAGGAATTTTATACTCTATGAATTGTCTGTAGGTTAAGCACAGACTGCCAAAGAAGGCCAACTGAATACATAGAGAGTGCAAAACTTTAAGTGAGAAGTGGAGTAGAGTATAGTAGAGTAAACAAAGTGGAGTATATATATAGAGTATATATACTAAAAATACTATATTAAGGGGCCATTATTATAACCTGGCCTTAATTACCCTGCTTCAACCTAAAGGATCGATAAGTTAAAGGCAAGTACATCTTTTTTTTCTTTTTTTTTTGAAAGAAAAAGAAAGAACTTATACTCAGGCAATTAATGCCTACTACTTAAATTAAGGTGTTAATTCTTTTGTGAAAGGGATAGGGTAGAGAGGACAGGTGGTGAAATTACATGTAACTTTCAACGCGAAGCTAAGTTGCCACATTTATAATGTCTTTGGCATTAAAAACTTTTCAATTTAAATTTTCCAATTTGTTTTACGCAGACATAAAGCAAACAAAATTGTTTTAAAGGTAGATTGTAATAACAAAATTAAGTTAAATGTCACTTTATGGCTGACTTTAAAGTAAAGTCACCTTTAATTACCGGAAACTTTAAGGCCAAGTTGTAATAATGGGTCCAAGTAACATGAAATAGGACTAATGCTTTTTTACATTATTATTTTTTACTTTCAAAGAATTTGCAGTCAACAACTTTGTACTCCATTACAAAAAGTATAAGTTTTGTTCTCTTCTCTAAACAAAAGGTGGAAAGTATAGGTTAAAATAATCTGGTTGCAAGATGCCACTGAAAAAGAACAAGCTTTTATGTAAATTGAAATCATTGTCGACATCTTCGACATTGTTTTTTAAATGAACTTGAAATTAAATTTCCTGGGGCTTAACACAAACAAAAGGTCTCAATGTCATATCCTTTTTGCATTTGACTCATGTTAGAAAATAATCAATGCTCAATTGTGGTAAAAGGAATCTATAAAAGGAATTGGTATTCTAACCACTCGTATAACAAAACCGCACACTTATGCAGATAGATTGTGATAAATTTTTTTTTAGCATATACTCATATAGTAGTGCAAATGTATGTTCATACGTGCGGAAACAGGAAAGGGAGGGAGGGAGGTAGTAAACGAATAAGTGATACACATATGACCACATTTAATTTCCTTTCAAAAAACTTATTGCTGTAGTATAAAACAATTTTTAAAGTTAAGTTGCAAACAGAATCTTTCTCGATTTTAGGAGAATGTGGGGATTAAGGGGGAGGTATACGAGTATTTGAAATGAAAACAAAATCCTGTTTTAATATCGAAAATCATTTAAATGATTTATTTTGCATACAAATGACAATTTAACAAAAAAAAAAAAAAAACAAAAAAAAAAACAAACAAACAAATTGTGTATGTTAAGACTCTTGAGGAAAATAATATTGAGTCCAGCTTGTACCACCATGTTGGGAACCCACCTACAGAATCAATGAAATGGATTCTCTTACATCCTGTTAAGCAAGAATTTTATACGTAGTTTGGTTTGAATTTAGACAACAATCTATTTTTATTTGTTTGTTTTTCTTTAAATTACTATGAGAATATAAATGAAATAAATCGTAGAAATAGAAAAAAGAGGAAAAAAACGAAAGGAACCCTTAAAAGGGCATCATTGATGAAAAATTATAACATCAAATTGTAATAAAAACGATTAGAATTGAAAAATCAATTCGTATTTGATTGAGAAGTGCAAACGTATCGATAAAACATAACGAAAGAATAAAAAAGCAGAAGCAGCGGATACGAATGGATAAGAATTAAATGTGTTCCCAATGTGTTGCTAAAATGCTTGCAGTAGCAGAACTTAATCGAATAAATTAAATAAAATTAATTCGAATACAATAATGACAACTACAGTAGAATAAATTTCTTTAATAAGAGAAGAAATTCCTAAAAGGAAGAGAGAAAGAGAGCGGAGTTTAAGAATGAAAATATAAAAACACTTGCCCATTCAGACCGTTTATTAAGATATAAGAGATAAATCTTTCCAAGCTCGAAGGAATTTAAAATGATTATTTCAGATGAAGTAAAAAAAATTGGGGAATAGAAGAAATTATCTTTTAATTAAAAAATGTTTTGTAAAACATATCAATATATAAAAAGGACTAAAATAATGAAATGAGATATTCCTATAAATATAATTATAGTCCACCGATTCTTGAAAAAAAATATCTTTTAGTATTAAATGAAGAGATTGGATTCTCTAACCCATATGTATCATCGTCGACTATTTTCCGGTATTTTCTTTTTCTTGTCCACAAGAATTGAGCGTCTTACACACAGTTCTGTACAAGCAGGTCACATAAATTTTAAACCGTAATTGAGAAGTATATAGAATCGATTTATTAAAGTCCACCTGGCACTTTTCCCATGTGCCACAGTGAAGAATTATAAGACGCACTTTTGACATTATACACAAACGCCTTCCTGCTCCATCGTCGTAAGTCTTCTGGGTGCTGTTTAAAATTATGTTGGAATGCACTGACTCGGGATATAACGACTTTTTCCATTAAAATCATAATGGGGCTTTTCCAAAATTGCTTAAATGAAAGTCACAGCCTAGAGCGCGCATATGATCATTGGACTCTATATTTCCATTTATTGTTTACCTTATCACCGTTGAAATCGGCGCAATGAAATGATGAGGTGGATCAATTAGAGAGCACGATCTCTCCTGCTGCCCTTAAAGGCTCATATCGTTGTAATCACTAATTAAAGGTAATGCACTTTGTGCATCAATTGGAGGTAGGTCACGATTCACCGGGCAATCTAAAGCACTGATTAACGACTCTTTTAAGCGTTTCATCTTGTGAGTAACCATTTTTAATATTCTACCACTCACGTGAGCGTGCATAAGCGTGAGCCTTAATAGCTTCTTCATTAGCTCTAATGATCGCAATAAAAAGGGAAGTCCCGATCCTTTCTCTACACATCTTTACAACAACAATTTATAACTCATTTCTATTTTCGCTTTTATCTTCATTCTTTCTAAAAGCTTTAAGAGAAAAATCATAAATCAAAGTGTCAATTTATTATTTTTATTCGTTATGAGAAGTACTTGCGATAAAAAACAATAAAAATATAAACAAAAAACTTGAAATATCTCCACTGGGTACGTTTTACATGTTCTTTTTCTGAAATCTGTCTAAGTTGCTTTTTAATAATAATAATAATAATAAAAAACCATTTTTGAGTGGAGAAGAAAAGATGATTTCCCACAAAAAAGTTCATTTTGTTGTTTTAACAAATAAAATGCCTGTCAAAATTTTTGAAATATGGTTCTCAATAATACAAGTACGAGCACATAGAGGTGGCTTTAAACTAGAAAAAAAAACTAGAACGAACTAGCAAAAAATCTGGCAAAATAAAGAAACAAGAAAGAAAGAAAGAAAAACTTAAAATCTTGTTTTTTAAGAGAACGTGCACTCAGCCTTGTATTTGTCTATGGAAGTATGTACAGTTGCATAAATGGGACCACTTGTACTTGTATGTGTTGTTGCATGCATGTATAAGTTGTTAGACAAATATGTGTGACTGCAGTTGTAGTGGTATTGTTTGTATCAGTATTGTGGTGGTATGCAATTTGTTTTTCCTCCTTGTTTTGTCCAATTGTTTTTATTTTGTTGTTGTTGTTGAGTAGTTTGTTGTTGTGTGCTTGTATTGATCGTTTTTATTATTAACTTTTGTTTTGCTTGCATCGTCTATGTAGTGAAATAAATTTTTTACGGATAAGTTTTATGCAGCTTGTGTTCTTTAGATTAAATTTTCTTACAGGGAACTTTAAATTGTTTCATTTGTTGTATGACAGGAGTAGTCGATTTCGGAGTACATGCTTCATAATGATAACAATATGTTTCATAATGATACTTGAAAAATGTATGATCAGTAAAGGCCTTGATCGTAACATTAAAAAATTAAAAAAGGAATGTGTATTCATATTGACACCGATTTCTTAGCAGTTCGAGATCCTTAAGTTAAAGTTTTCCTTAATAAATATCCTTGGACAGATTTGAAATATAGTATTCACAAGTCGTTGTATTTCGGCTTAAATGTTCTTCATTTGTTTTTATTTTAATTTTTTTGTTGTTGAATTTATACTGTTTTATTTTCTGTGTTTCATTCAAGGATTACCTTATGTTATAAATTGACATTTTTTCCATTATTTCAACAATTGTGTGAATTGTTAAAAAAGCAAAATAACAAAAAAAAGCAAATAAAAAAGTTGTTTAGTTTATTGGTTTGGCATGACTGGCCAACTTAAGAGGTTTATACATATAAATTTTGTGATTGTTTTATTGAGTTTTTCGAAAAAGTGTGTAAAAATGAATTAGTTTTTTATAACATTCAATTGCTTACAAATATGAATAGAAATAAGAAATGAGAATATTTTTATACATTTGTTTATAAACATATCATAGTTTTTTTTTGATTATTTAAATTCATTTTCTTTTTGCATCTAAGTATGTTTTGCCCAACACGATCTTGTCTTTAATTATTTATAAATATACGTTTATTTTAATTTGGCAATCTTTAAACGTTTCCAATTTATTTTACAGATGTTTATAATATCTCCGCTTTTGCTGATTTTCCCTACTTTCGGACATTATTTACAGTCTAGTGACTTTAAATGAATTTTTAAAACTATTCCTTATAAATTTCTCGTGGACTTACTACATTTTTGCTCTCATTGTTTTTTTTTTGACACATAATATATGTATTAATGTTTTGTATTCAACTGTTATCAATACCTAGTAAAAGAGGACTTTTGAAGAAATCTATAAAATCCAGAACTGTGATTTGAAAATTACGCAGATTTGGTTTGATTTTTAAGTTTTTAAATGGGGTTTTCAGTGCAGACATGCTTTTCTTTTTGCACATTTTAATTGAACTCACCCTGACAATTATTTCATGGTCAATGCAATATAAAAACTGCAATATAAAAAATATGCTTTTAACAAAAATATATGCAAATTTATGCTATTGAAGGCAAATTATGTACAAAATCTTTTTCAACAACTTGAAGTCGAAATTCTAAAGAGGTCCTGAAATATATAAGTAACTACTGCTTCTACGACATACAGGAAAGGGTATTTCAAGGTTTATAAAGTTTACCAGGTGGTCAAATTAGGGCCATCAACTATGATAACAAAAACAACAAGAAAAGAAATAAATGCATTTTGTCATCCGCATCCCATTTGGTGGGTGTGTTAACGTACACACCTCAATTACATTCATATACTTTTTGACATTCCGATATTATAATTTGCTTTTGCTTTCGCAAATGTTGCCCTAATAAAACCGCTGCCAGACGCATATTTTTTCACGTCACACGCACTCGTCACGTAGAGCATTGAAGAAAATCGAAGTGCTTTAGATCTTCATGAAAAACTTCAAGCAATTTGACGTAATGTGGCACTCTTATTGACAATCTTTATTTCATTTTATGTGTCTTTCAAGTGAACTTAGTGGAATTTATCCGCGTGCGCACGGTCTTTGGCGTAACTCCACAAAAATGTCTAATGGCGTCATATCGCATGATGTTGTCGCCAAAACAAGTAATTACGCGTTCTGAAAACGTGTAGTAGAGCCCAATTTGGTCATGTTGTGTGGCTCGTGGCACCATCTTCTTGAAACCACATATCGTCCGGCTCATAATCTTCAATTGCGGTCAAAAAAAAGTTAGTTATAATACGGTAACGGCTCTTCCAGCGGCATTTTCGAACCAATACAGTCTAATGACACTTGCAGACCATAATGCCTACCAAAAAGACACTTTTTCCGGAACGGCTTGTTCACAATCATTTCTAAATTCTTCGAGCTCCATATGCGACAGTTTTGTTCGAATGAGAAATAAGCTTTATTGAAATTTCTTTATAATCTTGTCTATTGCTTGTACAGTAGGGCCGTTATGACGATCATAATCACCCCGTAATGCATCGCTTTTGTAGTAAGTTTTAACTATTTTTACGCTTTTTTTGGCCCATATTCGTATGTGGCAAAGTTTTTCTTAAATAATCAATATTCAGCTCGCAGCCTTGTTAGACCATCGGTTTTGAAATCTTAAAGGGATAACCCTATATATGTTTAGAGATCGCCTTGTATTTATTTTGTACAGAAGCATTTCAACAAAACTTTAAGTATTTGCAGAAGAAATACAACAAGTTTAGCGGACATATAATGGTTTATGTACAGACCTCATGCCAACGGCCTGCTAACCCAGTTTAATATTCCAGTTAACAACTTGTTCTACTTAGTGTAGAATCAGTGGGTTTTGTCTTCAATTTTATTTCAAAACTAAAGTAAGTCTTTGTAGTAAATTTTTTTTTTCAATTATATCAATAATGTTTAATAAGCTTAGAAAATTCCTTGCGAAAGTGCTTTGTGAACATGGGAGAAAATTTAGGAAATATTTGGCTTTAATTTAATTAACGAACTCCCCCTATCAAATAAGTTTCACATTTTTTTCACATTTCTATTTCTAATAATTTCTTTCAGGCGATTCCTACTGCAAGGGGAAATTATGAAAACAATAGTATTTTTAAATGCATAATGGGGCCTAGAAACGCTTTAGGATCTCAATTTCTCAAACCTACACAAATTAAAATATGAGAAATAATAATAAAAGAAAAAGAGGGCGAGAGAGGCTGAAATAATTGCATTTACTCTTGTTATTGTTGTTGCTGCTGTTGTTATGTTTTTACTTTCGCCCCGGGGACTTAGTCATGTTTTTGCATTTCCTGTTCTTGTTGTTGTTTCCTCCTTGTAGCATTTGTTGTCTAGCAAAATGAACAAACACAAAAAAATTTCCATAAAATAATTTCAAATATTTACCTTTTGATTAAAGTTAAATATTTTGTTACAGAAATATTTTAAAGTTTTAAAGGAAAATTCGAGTACAGCCCCCTCATCAGCTGTTGTTAACATGTTTTATTATTATTCTTTTTTTGTTGCTTTTCTGTAAGAGCAATTTAAAATATAAAAGTTTTAATATAGAGAGTTTTGTAAATACTCTACTTAGTCATAGACTAGACTAATGTATGTTGAGTACTGAGTTGTTTTATAAAAGTTTTTGTAATTGCAAATGGTTGCATATTTGGAAGTAAAATTTCATTAGTTAATATTTAAAAGGTATTAGAAATGGAAAAGTTATTAAAAGAGAGGAGTAAATAAGAGGGGAATTTTGATTTGCTTTTGAGTAGTAATAAGAGTAATAACCTCTTTTTAAACAACAGTGGCAACATAAGCTAGAAAGCGAGAGTTGTTCAACAGCAGTCAAGAATTTTAAAAATTAACTAGCAACTCAATAATGCCCTTTTCATAACAAATATCTCGGATCTATGAAAGAATTATCACACAACTTCTCTTAATTATGTTTTCGAGGCTTTAAATTAATTAAAATGTAGAACATTTATCTTCTAATAGTTTAGGATGAAGAAATATGGGGTAAATATGAGAAAGAACAACGTGTTTTCACTTTCTATTTGTCTTCGCGAATTTCATACAATATATGGTTCCAATATTGATTCAACTTCATCAGCAATAAAAAAGCAACCAAAAAACCCAAGCAGTTCAAAAACAATCTGTAGCAGTTCTTTCGATAAAAAGAATATGCAGAATGATTTTAATATATAAAAAAATGGCTACAAATTTGATGAAAACAATAGTTAAGGACATTGAACGCAATAATCATGGGTATTAAAAAAATATGTAAGTAATTGGCCTGAATTACTTTAAAATTAAAAAGAAAACTTTGTAAACAAAAACACATAAATGTGTATTGTATGTGTCTATATCAATTTTTTTTTTTGAAATCGTGTCCTAATCATCAACGTCATTGCCGTTTTTGTCAAAGGAGTCGTTTGTATCTATAAATATTAAGCAATCTGAAGAGTTTCGTTGTCGTAGCTACTGCCACCAGATCATTTCAATGTAAATCTATAAGAACAACATCTTATTAAAATATGATATAGTCAGATAACTGACATTGGATGCAGCTTGTTTCTTATTTAAGATTTAACAAGGTTAATTTGACTGAAACCACTCTCTACTTCTGCATTTGGCCATGCAAGAGAGATTAAAATTAAAGCAAAATTTGAATTAACTTAAAATTTTTATTTCCATGCGCATTCATCTCTGTACTCAAAAAGTTCTTTCCCACTTGCATTTATATTGATTATGTTACTCCATTGTATTGTATATGGAAAGGACGCAATAAATGGAACATTTATATAAATAATAAAGCCGCGAATATAGCGGCTTTATTTCGCTAATAGATCGCCAAATGTTTTATTCTATGGGTTCAATTGTCTCTTGTTTATCGGTGTAGACAAGCGACTTGACATATTGCCATAAAAAATTATATAATGGGGCTAGATCGCACGGTTTAGATGGATTATGGATTAGACCATTTCATGAATTTATTTATTCAGATAATTAATTTCAGTAATTTAACTGATAAATTAATAGTGTTTAACAATTTGCAACCGTTGCTTTGACTTGAGTTTATTCGTTATAAAATGGCCTGCAGATCTAACCATCAAGCATCTGCTAGCTGTCAAATCTGTTGTCAAACAAAGTAGTATTACCAAAAATATGAACGTCTACAAAAGTCCTTTATAACGATAACTTTACTACGAGCATAAGAAAATTATTATAATTTTTTTTCATATTTCAGGTCTAATAATTTTTTAGTTTCATTTGATCCTTTTAATTAATATATATAAACTTAATACATATACAATTAAACGTATGGGTGTTGAGAGAAAAATAAAATAGACTCACGTTTAGTAAATTGTTTGTTGTGTTGGTTTTTATAGAAACATTCTAAGCCTACTATGATTATGTATTTGTTGTAATTCATATGCAATATTGAAATTTTCATATTGTATTTGATTTATGTGGCATAAACATCCGAAGTTGAATGTTTTCAAACTGTTTAAACTTCACTGACAATTTGGTTTTAGCAACCAATGAAATATCGGCATATGAAGATCTAAAGCCACAACAAACTTTTGATTTTTTCTATGCATTTTGCAAAAGCTCTAATTGTTTCTAACGATTAGTTGGGGAGAATATCCCAAATAATGAATTTCAATATTAAGTACTCAATAAAAAATAACAAAAAAAAAAAAAAAATACATCCGAAATAAACACTATTACAAGTTCATCAATCATCAAACATCTTTACATCAATTTCATTGGCAAACGTTGCTGCTGGTGTAAAAAAAATCTTTGTATGTTAACGAAGCGATGCAAACAACACACCTGTATCAATGCTAAACAACATGGCTACAATATTGCAACCCATTATGTCCTCCACTGATAACTACAGGTTTTTGCATCTCCTGTAAAGCGCCCTAAATATTTGTCCAGCATCACTAGACCTCAATTGAATACAGAGTTAATACATTACGCTGCATGCAACCAGAAATAACTGGATAATGCATCAAATATCACTGTGATAATGTTGTTGTTGCTATTGCTGGTATTTTTACTCATGTTCATTTGAGAAAAACAAATTTTTCCATTTATGTATCATTCATGTAGGGCGTAATAAAAATTTTGCAATGTATTTAAGTTATAAACGTATGAATGCATTTTTTTTGTGATATAAAAGTAGTGAATTTGTGTGTGTGTGTGTGTGTGTGTGCTTTTGCGTGTTAAATATAAAACATGTCTTCCAACGCCACAGCAGACTCGAAGGCTGAGTGTGCAACGTAAATAAAAGTTTAAATGAGAAATCACGTATAAATGAATCAAAATACACACAGATGAAGTAAATTTGCGAGGGCAATCCAGAAAGGCCACAAAATAGCTATTATTTCAAGTATGGCGTATAAAGGTACAACAAAGTGAAAGTGTCTTCTTAAATATTTTTTAAATTTTCTTTTAAAAAAGTACTTTTAGAAAATGCGCATTTTAAAAATATATCCCTAAAAAAGTACTATTTTAAAATGTAACTTTTAAAGAAGTATTTTCAAAAAGTATCTTTGGAGGAAGTACTTTTTGGGAAAACTACCTTTTTTAAAAGTACTCGTTAAAATATTCCCTCTTAAAGAAGTACCTTTTAAAACAATACACTTTAAAAAACTCTCTTGCAGAAAGTACATTTTGAGATCTTTTAAGTAATATCTTGAACATAAACTATTTTTAAAAATGGTACATACTTTTTCCGTGACACTTTTAAAAAGGGACTTTCTATGAAAGCAAATTTTCAAGAAAATGTTTCGAAAAAAAAATACTTGTTTGAAAATCTTTTTTTTTAACAAAATAATTTGAAGAGTCTTTCATATCCTTAATAAAATGCTCGTGCATATGTATGTATATAAATGGAATTGCACATGCTTATATACATGCATAAATATGCAAGCACTTATGTACATACATACATACATATGCAAGCACTTAATAGAAATACTTTTGCATATTTACTTAATGTTTCAACGAAAATGGTTCACTGATGATGACGAACTGTCGCCATCTTTTCCCTCGGATTTATGGAAGTTTTTGTGGAACTATGTATGTGTGTGTGCATTCTTGTTTACTGCTCGAAGTAAATAGTTTTCTGTGCATGTAGGAGTATGTTTGTGTGTGTGTGAATACACAAGTGTAGCTGTGCTTTCAAATGACTGCGGGTGTATGTGTGAATTGCATATGGCTGCTATAAAATGATTACAAATTTTTATTTTTTATTTTTGTTGTTGTAATGTTTTCTCTTTATAGCTTAAAGCAAAACTCAATATTTATTACTTAAAAAAAAAACAGATTTATTGATGTTTGTTTATGCCTTCCCTTTGAAGTTATTGCAAGTGAATTTGATTTTAATATTCTTTCATTTATTTTTACTATTTTATGCATCGGCTTTAATTTAGTTGTAATAAGGAACGTAATAAGGTCGTTTTTAAGGAAAATCTGAATAGAATTTGATATTTTCCAGTGTATGTTGTATTACACTCTTCGTTTAGGCTTGTGTTTCCGCTTTTCCTTTTGCTTTTGTTTTTGTTTATTAAATTATCAACTATTAACACTGCAATTTATGAGATTGTATCAGGGCGAGCAACATTTCTTTTACGACTTAATCATTAACATCAGCTGTTACATGAGCGGTAGCAGAGATATCCTTTTTGATTATAGGGTAACCCAAAGAATGTAGCTGGCAGATTTAAATTTAAATGTATGCATGTATGTATATTAAAGAGTTACCCACCACACAGTTACCCATCTTTACACCTGACAGCGATGTCATGATAATAAATATCACATGTTAGTTGTCAAAAATTTTGATAATTGTCTATTGCGTGTAGAAAAAAAAAAACAAATAATATTAATGGTAAGTAAGCACTTGCAAGTTAGTTATTACAACTTGCAACTTGCCGTAGTTTACCTTTGCGTTATCAGACTCTTCCATTTGGCATTCCATTCCAATTGGTGCAAACCCTAATTATACACTCGAACTCCATTTGCTTCGCACACAGATGTTCTATAACTTACTTTGGCAATGGCCATCAACAGCTATCAACGCACTCAATAACTTAGTAATTTTATTAAATCAATAAATAATATATATATACACATATAAACAAACATCAAAACGAATCCACATACACAGACGCACACGCACACAAAAGCGTGTACGATAGTGTTCCACTCCAACTACTCCAACCAATCTATTGTCACCATCATCAACAATTGTTATCATTATTATCACAAGTAGTTTTTATTGTTATCATTGTTCTTATTGTTGTTGTTAATAATATTTGTTTTGTTTGTTTTGGCAGGGTCATTAACTGGATTAAGTAGAACCATCAACAGCATATGCTGCCTTTGTTTACACACTTTGTATCTCTTTCTTTACACACGTCTCTTTAATTTTTTATTGTTGTTCGTTTTCTTACTTTATTTCCAGTGAAACTTTGGGTATAAAAATTTTTATAAAATCAAAGTGTCGTATCATTACTTCTCGTGCAACAGCAGCAGCAGCAGCGGTAAGTGAAAATAATTTAATTTTATTTTATTAAATATAGGGAACTTTTAATCTTATAAGAGGTTTGGGATAAACGTAAATTTTTAATAAGCGTTATTTTTTAGAAATTTATTTAATAACGAAAGAATTTCTAAAATTTTTCCATGTCAAATACTGCCTTCTCCACATCAAACTTTTCATTTCCTGTTGTGTTTGTAAAATATTTTTGCAAGATAATGTAAAATTTCCTTAACAAATACATACATACATACAACAAGAAATTAATACTTAAAGCAACAGCGACGGCAACATGTCCAATTTTTCGCTTCCATACAAAATCGAGTTTAACTAATATTTCTTGCTGCTCAAACAACATCCTCTTTGCTCATCGTAATAAAGTCGTCTGTATGAGAACGAGTGTGTGGGTGTGCGTGCAAATAGAAGTAATAAGTATCAATGTATTCAAGTTATTTATTCTATATGTATTTTTTTTTGTTGTTGCTAAATATATTAAACGAATGCCACTATGGCAAGAATAAATTTATCTCTTAAATATAGATTTTGATATTGTGTTATTGACATCAACAAATGAGTTTAAATAAATAACTTGCAGCTCAATGAATTGAAAATTCATTTCTTTACAAAAAAAGAATAACCGACAAGGAAGATACTCCCCTTTATTAAGACACAACAACAACAACTAGCACTATTGCAGACACTCCTCCTCTAAATATCAGAGTATTTCAAATAACTGTAACATTTTAGTCATGCCACTGTCGTTCCATGATTTAAACAATTTATTTAAAAAAAATCTTCATTTAAAAAATACATTTTGTTTGGGGCTAAAAAGTTCTTGCAAAAAGTAAAAAGATTGTTAAGGGGTTTATATGGCTGAATGAATAGTATCTGTTGTGATTTTGCCAACTTGAATGTGTTTATAAATAGAATTTTCCTTTTTCATTTTACGTTTCAATTAAATACGTTTTATTTTCTTTAAGTTGCCATGTACTCGCAACTTATTTCATACTGTCTGTGTGTGCATGTATATTTGAGTGTGTGCGTGCAGTGAGAGTTACCGGTTCGTTTGTGTTTGTGAAAAATGAAAGTATTCGTTTTCATTTTAAATAAAATTTATTACTTTTGTTTTTTCTTCATAATTTGCTGTTGTATTTGTTGTTTGGGCCGATTGAAATTGAAAGTTTTAGAAGAGAGTAAAGGCTTCGGACAATGGTTTGTATTGCTTTCATACAAACTGATCCGTACGTGTCTTTTTTTTAATTTAAAAATCCGTCTCGGACAGCTAAGAAAAATTTTGATGAAACCTGGACAGCAACATTCTTCGTTATGTCACCTTTTTTTTAAAGAAACATTTAGGACACTATTCTCTAATGTGCAATTCATTTTAAAACACCGAAATCAGCTTTAAGGTTTTATTTGCAACGAAAATATGATTAAATGGCTTACGGAGTGAAACAACCCTAATTTTAGTAAAAATCTATCGATTTCAAAACGGTTTTGGAAATAGATTTTTGGGTCATTCCCGAATGGTGTAATTGAAAAGGGCAAAACAAAGAGTGAAATGTGAATAATAACAGGGGAATGGGAAAGGAAAAAAACTTAAAGAACTTTAAGAACTGTCAGAAGTTTATTTGCAAACAACAATCGGAGGAATGAAATGTACCATTGAATTCCAAGAGTGAATTTCACAAAAATAAATTTTTTCCTGCTGTACAGGGGTCCGCGCTCGAAGTGTTAACAATTAAAATTAACTAATTAATTTTTATTTGTTTATTTAAAACTTGTCAAAACATTTTAAATCTGAAGAAGAATTTGACACTGTTCGATGCAGTCATCTTCGAAGCGGATGATAATATCGGACCTGATCGAGAAGGGTTCACACGCTGCTGACCTTTCGAAGAGTCATTTTTAAGGCGTTGACCGCCTCATATTTTTTAGTTGACAGTTGGGCCTTCAGAATGGACCATATTAAAAAGTCTGGATGATTTGGCGATCGTTGGAGTGAAGAAATAAAGGTGGTAACTTTTTCTTGTAAAAAAAAGTTGGGTTTCCCCGACTTTATACGATGGTGTCGAGTCTTGTTGAAAAGTCCAACTATTTCTACTAAATTTAAAATAATTAATAGAGACGAGCGGTGAAAGTCAACATCGGGGACCGCCAAATTTATATAGACTCATTTTTTGCTCGTCTTGGTTGGTTCTTTTTAAATAATTTTTTCTTTTCTCCTGTTATACTTTACGTGATTTTTATCTGGCCACTAGTTTGATGTTACGATTGCACTAAAACAATGCTTTGACAGTTTTTTTTTTAAATTTGTGCAAATACGTACAAATCGATTAATATTACAGACTAACGTTTGTAAAATTTTTTAATTGGGAAAGAATTGTTATTCTGCAGAGGAATAAGAAAAAATTAGAAATTAATTACAACCTGCAGGGCAGAATGAGGCCCTTTGCTCCCAGTAGGAACCAAGGAAACTTATTATTCAGAACATAAAAACGTCAATTTTAGAGGTCGCTACACTCCTCATCAGTGTTCTATGTGCATTCAATGTATTTCACTACTTTCTTAAACGAATTTCCTGTTAAATTATTTTATCAAGTTTTCAACAAATTCCTGCTTAAAACAGTTTTCTTGCGTAAATAAATATTTCCGTACAACAAAAATTTTTCGAATATTTGTTTTGCCTCTTCAACACCACTGTGCGGCAATCTTAAGATTTCTTAATTAAGTTTAAGGATTAAAGCTGCTATCGCTTTCGCTTATGCGTTTTCTTTCCTCTTTGCTTTTCTTTCTGTTCACCTGATGGTTTTATTGCCTCGTTTTATTAAGGCTTTTGAAAACACAACCTTCAGCCCCGTTTGTTATTGCAGTAATTGTTTTTATTCCAGTCCCACAACTCTTACATACTTATCTGTCTTATATCTAGTATTACATCTTGTATCTAGTTTTAGTTTGACATGTAGTCGATTGACTCCTTATAGACGTTTAAGAGATCAGTTAGTATAATCATTCTGAATAAGTTAATGACCAATTTTTGCCTGTTTTAATGTTATAGAGGTATTTCCAGAAAATGAAAATTTTGATCATTTTCAAACTGCTGGGCCAAATCCAGTTCATAAATAAAAACAATCGTATTGCATTCTCTTTATTAACAACATTCATAAATAGAATTATGGCTAAAATGGCTATTAGCAAACGCATACACACATACATTCAGCTGTTGTTTTTGCAACAACTACTTGTTTTATTATTTCTGCTAAAGATAAAATCTGAAGAAATTTTACACCTTCTACAAAATCATTCCCAGCAGCCAGGGCTGTAACGACATTAATAACATTGTAAGAAGATAATAAAATTAAGTAATAAGCAACATAATGTCTTCTCCTCCCTCTTTTGCTCCAGCCATCACCTTTTCTCTTTCTCTTTTTCTGTCTTCGTCTCTGTTTCCCCCTTAGATAGTGAAATATCAAATTAAACTTTATGAGTCTTAACAGAAGGTTGTTGCAGTTCGCCCTTAAACCATCAGCAAACGATTTGTGTGTCTGTAAGTCCTTTGGATTATAAGGATTTTGTGTGGAAATTTAAAGTCATACAACTGAACGAAATTTGTTAATGAATGAAATTCCATCTACCTGGCACGAGTATCTGTAGGACGTTGTCCTTCCTGTACGTTTCCTGCTCATCATCTTTGACTTTTTAATTTGTGGTTTCGCAAGCATCTGCTTCCGAAATATTTATTTCAGTTTTCATCTGAACATTTAAGGCATCCGTGCATTATTTTTAATTAAGCGAAATTTCTATTTCTTTTTTTCTTCTTGTCTATCTATCTGTCTGTCGGTCTGTGCATCTGCCTGTCCCTCTGCTTGTCCGTCTTTGGCACCTGCTTTTGGAATTTATGCCAATCGTAAATAAGCTTATTTCATGACATTTGCAATTACTATTGTGGTTGTCATTATCGCCATCACCATCTTTGTCGAATGACGTTGTCATTTTTGCCACGATTATTGTCAAAAAACTTTTTCACTTTTGTGAAGTAATTGCTGTTGCATGTTCTTTATGTCCGTTGGTGGCACTAATGTATTGTACATGTTATTAGTTGCCATAAAAAATATTAATGCAAAGTAATCCTTGGAATTACACAAAATTATTTTTAATTCATTTATCATTATTATATTTTGTATTGTGGACTTTTTTTGATATGCATGTACGTAGATGTATGTGCATGCATGGGCGTAGCTAGGTATGGGGCTAGAGGGCCGTGGCACCCACCTAATTCTATAATAATTTTTTTTTACATGCATACAATATAAAATTATTAAAAATCCACCGAAGGTACTATTTAATTGAAGGAAATATACATAGTTATTTTCAAAGAGTACGAAGACATTGTTTCGCTTCTAGCGTGTGACCAGAGATTATACCACAAAAACAAAAAATATTCTAATTTGAAAGAACATGGAGTTCTGTCTGTACGTGTTGTCCCTATACGTCGTCATACTCATTGGTTTTATGTCAGTGGTGAGCACAACTAAAACTGTGCTTGTATTGATGCTTATTAGTATTAGTGAGATGGCAGAAGTACCCACCAAACACAAAGGCAAGCGTTTGAAATATAATGGTGCATTATATTTCCTTATTTAATATTTTAGGCATTTGAAGTAAAAATATTTTGCAAATTGCGTATTACTTAACTAAGGGAATAAGAAGTGGCTAAAGACGAATTAGCGGACTTAGAGCTAGCGAGTATATTGAAAGACGCTGGATTATTTTATCCAAATATAAGGAAGGCATTATTAATTTCATTGTCACAGCCGTGCACTACTGCAACTGTTGAGCGGTCATTTGGCAATTTAAGGCGAGTAAAAACATGGCTGCGCTCCACAATGACTGAAGCTCGTTTAAAAGGTAAAATAATATGCAATTTTACTTATTATCCAAAAATAAGTATATTGTATATTGCAGGACTATGTATGCTAAGCGTCCACCGAAGATTGGTAAACTAGAAGAAGGACGAATTTTTGGAAAAAATTCTAGCAAAACTTTCAGAAGATCCACGCAGATTACTCCTGAAATAGATCGAAATTGTAATAATCATAAAAAATCATAATCATAAAAAATCATAATCATAAAAAATCATAATTTTCGTGGCACCACCCTTTTTCATATCCTGGCTACGCCCTTGTGTGTATGTATGTATGTGTGTATGCATATAATAAGAAACATTTTATTATTGTTTGGCACAACAGATCATTTAAAAGAATTTAAGATGGCATACGTTTTGTTGTTTCTCATGGTCTTAGATGAGGAGTAACAAAATCCTCCCAGGATGGTGCTGGCCATAATGGCCTTGAGGGAACCTGTTTACGTTTAAAGATAATTTGGTGAAGAGGATCAAACGATGACACAAACTTCAAAATATATATTTTCAATAGATGAATGTGCAATTTCTATCATATATATGTTCCTTTCACTCATGGAGGGAGCATAGGGCTTCTACAAAGCATATCCATCTTTGCACGGGTTGCTGTTGCAGTTGTTTTCGCATTGTTATTATTTGTTTTTTGCCTTGTATCAGTCTCGGTAATCGGTTCTTGTTCCAGCTAAGTAGATGATTGGTCTGCTGTAGCAGGTCTAGGATAATTGGGCTACCATCTGTCCATCTCTCTGCCTAGAAACAACGCCCCCTCTATATTTTGTTCTTTATTTTGGTGTAGTGGTGAGGAACCTCGCTAATATTTGATTCCTACCTTTTTTCCCCAGAAGGTGATGGCTCTGCTTGACCTTTGTTTGTCATGATGTTATCCTCTTTTCCAGGGAGAGGGGGTGGTTAGGGGGCTCATTGGATGGATTTTTAGGAGGGGGTTGAAGCCACTTCATTGAAAAACTTGAAAAACCATGCTGAAAAATTTTTGTCCTCTGCCAGGGAGCGAACCTGGGGTAGTCGGTTTTGCAATTTCTATTTATACTATTGACATTGATCATGTTGCGCCATTTCGATGTTTATAGTTTTATGTACCCGTATGAAACACTATTGTTAAGGATGTTGTTCGAATACTTTTGTATAAATCTCAACTTGTTTTTAAGTTGTAGCTGAGAAGAGTATGACAGAGAACTTAATCGGTCGAGACTAGTATCAGTATGTATTAGCACTTCATTGGAAAATTATTTTCCAACAGCTACTGCTTACTTTTACTCCTCGAAATTCTTTGGGAAAACAATCAATCATAGATTTAGTTGGGCATATTTAAGGTTCATTATTTAATTAAAAAGTTTATAGTTAATGACGGTTATATAATAATTAGTTAGGTTAGGTTAGGTTAGGTTGATTGGAGGGGTGTGATAGCCCCATGTCATACGACATACACTTAAGTGAAAGCTTGTTGTGCGCTACCTTTTCATTATCAGACACAAACTACCAGAGTTCTGCGGAATGGATTCGAACCTGGGACCTTCGCACTACGAGTCTAGTACACTACCTACTAGTCTACGAAGGTCAGTTAATAATTAGTTAAGTCTACGGGATAAATAAGACCATGAAGTGATTTGGAGGAACTCATTGAAGCTTAAAAGGAGGAAGGTTTATAATTATCTGAAAATCAAGATGAAAATTAATGAGCACATTGGCTAATCTAAAGAACGATATAAAATATTAACTATGCAATACAAATTTTGATTTGATTATATCGGAACCAAATGACAACCGACGTAAGCTCTGATAACAAATTTATCAATGCTCTGGTACTACTTTTGCACTCGTGATATGGAAGCTCACATTTCGGCAATTAGAATTTCCTTTCATAGAATTACGCCAACCATTCGTGGCACACTATGACTCATTATATTCATAAAATGCCACAAATGTTTAATCGCTGTAAAATACAAATAAACTAAAATAAATGAAATGACCTTAATTCCCTGTCAATTATTTAAATTATGCTGATTATAATGGCACTATTTTAAATATTTAATTTCTTCCTTGCATATACGAGATATGCTTCTTAAGCTGATCATTTCCATGAAGCAATTTCAAAAATGTCTTTAATTTATTTATTGTTATAATTCCCCAATTTCTTTGCATAATATTTCATAATAATTCCTCATCATCAAATAGTATTTTAGGACCGTAAACATTTATTTCAAGCTAGTGAAAATAATGTGTTTTAAACAAAATTATGCTAATTTAAGCAACGAAACCAATAAAACACAAGGGTTAAACAAGGACTTGCTCGTAAAAGAAGCATCGCAAGGAATATGAAAAATAAACTTGAGCGTTTTTTGTGTATTTTATTTATTTATTTACACACAAAGTGTATATGGTTAATATTTTTATAACTCCCTTTAGGCCAACCTTAAATGAAAATGGTTATTTTTCTTCATTGTTTTTTATTTCATTTCGTCTTAACGTTTCATTTACAACGGACGGACACAAATTATGTGATGCATGGCATATTAATTTTGAATGGTTTGGTCTTCGATGAATGAGGATAAACCCTTTTTTGCCGTTTGGTTTTGCTAAGAAAAACCTTTGCAGTCGTGCTCAAAGTCTACACTCCCCATCCCTCCCTCTTTCACAGGTTTATGTTTTTATTTTTAAATGATGTAGCATATTTATTTGGTTTTTGTTTCTGGTAAAGTGAACTGGTTGTTGTCGATGTTGCGTATGTTTTTGTGTGTGTGTGTGTGTGGGTGTGCGTTTGTAAGTTTATTTGCATGTGTGATGTTCGAGTTTTACATTGTTAAATTACCCCAAGGAATAATATTTTCATTTTTAATATTATTTTCAACAATTTTGTTGTTCGCCTCTTGTGGTTGTGTGTGTGTGTGTGTGGGTGCTGGCGTCTCTCAACTAACGACCCTGGCAGAATATTTTTTTAAACGAATCACTAACAATTCTGCTGGGCCAGTGAAACAGACAAAGCAGTTTAAGATCATACGAGAAAAATATAAACAAAACCCAGTTACTAGAAACCAATAATATCTTACCATTTTATTTTTTAGCTCTTTCTGGTCTTAACTTATCTTTTCATCGTGTGGTCGTGTTATTTGCTACCAACCAATTTTTTGTGTGGAAAATTTATTGCTTTTCTGTTTTTTTTTCGTTCATATTTTTCTCTATAATTTACACATGAGTACAATTCTGTTGTTGTTGAGTGCGGGTCTTGTTTTGTATTTTTATGCTGATGCTGCGAGTGGTTGGAAATGTTGTAATTTTTTCTATCGTAGCAATTTTAACAAGCTCTTGTTGTTGTAATTTTTGAATAAATTTTATTCTATTTTTATTACACTTGAAAATTAAGGTCAAACTTTTGCTAACAACTCTTTAGTTTGCTTTTTGCTTATTTTTTTCTTCACTTGCTCCATTTTTTAGTACAAATATTTAGTTTCATTCATTTTTAAATCTTGAAAATGGCGAATCCTCAGCCTCAAATATCGCAAGTCACATATTTTTAAATTGTTTTATTATTGAAATTAAAATTGTTTGTACCAGTTGATAGTTTGAAATTTATTTATTTATTTATTTATTTATTTATTTTGTAAGCTTCTGCAACAAAACTTACGTTTTAATATAGCAGAAGTATAAATGTAGTTAGAATTAATGTGAGTATATTTAACACATGCAATGAGTGGAGATAATTATGAATATATGTTTAAAATTGGATCTGTAGTTAGTTATTTAATTAGATATAGATTACATTAACTTAAAATAATTATATTAACTAAAAATAACTTATAATAATACATATTTAAAAAATAATAAATTAGAATATGAACAATATATTTTCAAATGTCACTTGGATATTATAAGGTCAAGAATAATATTCGAGAATTTTCTTTTTAAAAAGTAAAACGTTGCTAATATTCCTTATACAAGGTGGGATAGTATTCCAGAGACGTATAGCAGGTACAAAGAATTGCCAATTAGATAAAAGAGTGTGATATCTTGGAGGTATTATTGTTTTGTTTCTTTCTGATCGGGTGAAATTAAGCCTTTTGTATAAATCCTCAGGTTGCCGTGTAGTTACTACTTTGTGCAATAATTGTAAGGTTTTTATATTAAGTAGGTTATCGAACTGAACACCATAAATTTGCTTAGAGTAATAGTTGATAGTGTGTTGATTACCATTAGATTTAAATCCGAATATATATCGTGTTATGTTGTTAAATGTAACTTTTAGTCTTGATTTACTGCAAGTGTCACAATTTGAAAATAGTTCACAGGCATATAATAATTTTGGAACTAAGTACGTTTTCGCTAATAGCATTCTTATTTTGAATGGTGTACAATGTTGGGTCGGCCACAAAGTTCGAAGCATCGAGAAAGCTTTCCCACAGGCGACTGAAATATGGTCTGACCATGTTAGTGTGTCGTTGAAAATTACACCTAGATTTTTTGCTTTTTGTACAATTTTGATTTCCTGGTTGTCAATGTAGATTTTTGGCATTTCTATTATTCTCTGTAACCGTTTGTGAATTAAAATACATTGTGACTTTCCTGGATTAATGCTTAAACCATTTATGGATGCCCATTCCGAGACTCTTACCAAATCTTCATTGAGTTTTTCGTTAAAATCTATTATTTTACTACTTATATATAGCTGAACATCATCGGCATACATTCTGATGCTGCAGTGCATCAACTGATTGGGTAAATCATTAGCATAGATAGAGAAGAGGAGAGGTCCCAAAATCGAACCCTGCGGTACACCCCTGGTGACAGGAAGGAAAGATGACGTTCCTGAATTAACTTTCACACACTGCTCTCTGCCACTGAGGTATGTTTGTATTAATTTGGAAGATGTTGAGGAGAAATGCATCATTTTTTCTAATTTTTGATTTAAAATGGTATGATCAACAGTATCAAAAGCCTTGGAGTGATCTAATAATACCAAGATTGCCATATATCCGTCATCTATCTCCTTTCTAAGATCATCTGTTACACCAGTCAGCGCAGTTACGCAGCTATGATTTGAACGGAAACCAGATTGTTTTGAAGTGAGAAGATTATTATCTTCAAGATATTCGGTTATTTGCATATGTAGTATTTTCTCAAAAGCCTTCGATAGGTACGGTAAGATAGCTATTGGACGGTATTCTAAGTTTGTCTTTGGAACTGGATAGACTTTAGCCTGTTTCCATCGCTTCGGGTAAGAACTAGTTGTAATTATAAAATTAAAAATATGTGTCACAATCGGTAATATGTAGGGAAGAATCATTTTAAAAAAATTTGGGTGAATTTCATCAACTCCTGTGGCCGTAGATTTGACTGATAAGCAGCTTTTCATAACATCGAATTCACTAACACAGTCGAAATTAAATAATCTTGCTGGTGGTTTATTAATTGGGAAGTTATAGTAGTGCGAATGATTAGCAGGTGGCATTGGAATGTTGATAAAATTAGAGTTGATTTCATTTGGGTCTAAAGCTGGGGTATCAGCGATGCGTTTTTGCTGAACAATCCCGATTTCTTTTATGGCTTTCCATGTTTGCTTTGAATTAGTCGTATTGGCGAATTTCTTAGCGTAATATGATGATTTTGCTCGTCTAATTGCTCTTGTTGTAACCTTCCTAGCTAAGCGATAATCTTCATACAGGTCGTTCGTTCTATACTTCTTCCAGCGTGAAAAAGCGATATCACGATCTTTGACCAGACGTTTGATATTTAACGTAAACCACGGTTTCTGCCTACTTTTAATCGTCTTTGTTTCTAAGGGAACAATTAAGTTAAACAAGGCCATAATATTGTCCTCCAAGAACTTCAGTTGTTCATCCACGGATGGCATGAAGTATATAGAGCTCCAGTCAATTTTAAAAACTTCTTGTTCTATTATACTTTGGTTTGCATGTTTGAAATTGCGAAAATGAAATTCGGAGTTAGATAGCTGTAGAGGTATATTATATGTTAAAAATATAAGGTCATGTTTGGAGAAACATGGCGCTGAAAGCTGATCATATATTAAGACTTTGGAGACGTCAGAAACAAAAAATAAATCGAGCAGTGTACAGGAAAGCGGAGAGAAATGCGTTGGTGTACTTATGTTTGTAGGGCTTAAGCCAAGAGATTTCATGTTTTCTGTTAAACATGAATCAGAGAGAATATTGCAGTTAAAGTCGCCAGCTATGATCACGTCTGAGTAAAGTGGTGTCAAGTTTTCTACAATTTCATATAACGGGCGAAGATCGATTCTTTTATTGGGCCTGTAAACGCTACCAATTAAAACTTTACTTTCCTCACAGTGAACTTCCAAAAATATATGTTGAAGCTTATGGTTAATGCTCTCGTTGGTAGTGCTTTTTATTTTGCAATCTAGTTCACGTTTAACATATATTGCTACACCGCCGTAGCCGTCGCCTCTATCATTTCTATATAGTTTGTAGCCCTTCAATAGGACCATGGCATCAGTAATTGAATCGCGAAACCACGTTTCGGAGATACAAATAATATGTACGTCAGAGTTTTCAAATATATGGCGGAACTCATCAATTTTGCTAAATAGGCTTTGGGCATTAATATGGCATATTTTAAGTTCATTTCTTTGCCTACTAAGAATTTTTATCATATTTGCAGTAACGTCTCTGGAGATTGGACTACTATTTCCCGTCGAGATCATAAATGAAACATTTATAGTTGATAGCAACGCAAGTAAAGTTTAAAATTATTCTTGTTTTTATAATTTTTATGTGGTGAAATTTAAAATTTGAATAACAAAATTTGGAGATAAGGTACACAATAATCATTAAAAAAGAAAAATATATAAAAAAATAGAAAAAGTTACAATTAGTAAGAAAAGATATTCTATTTACGAAAAAATTGATAAGCATATTAAGGTTTAAGGCAAAATAATGATTATTATCAAAATATAATTGAAATATTAATGGTCTTATAATTATGTCAAAGAGATAAATTTCCATCCTCTGTATTTGGCGAATGAAACATCTGCTGTATTGTTGAAACATCAGTAATGCATATTGGTTCATCATTTTGCGACTTTTTTATATAGACAATGCCTCTACTTATAAACACAGTGGTTATTATTTTACTTCTTTTTAAACGATTAGCTTGAAGAAATATTTTGTGATTTTCCGGCGTAAGATTTTCGTTGACATAAAATGGAACCGCACTATCAAAACCAATGAGATTTAAGCGTAAGATATCCTTAGAAGACTTAATAAAAGAAGTAATTGATTTGAGAACAAAGTTCCTATCGTATGGGCAATTGAATTTGATTATTATTGCGGGATCAATGATGTCTTTATTAGTTTTATTAGCATTATTTCTATTTTTATTTCTTTCATGGGAATGATTATTGTTTACGCGAAAAATAGCTTTAACACTTGGAGGATTTATTTTCAAAATGTGGCATAGTTTTAAATATATATCAAACAGATTTTCATTTTTGTTGTAAGGTATACCATTTATACGAATATCGTAAGCAACAATAGAATTTTCTTTCTTTTTTGCATAGTTTTTTAGTAACACAATTTCTTTTTTTAATTCATTTGTTTCTCTTGTTAGTTCTATAATTTCATTCGCAGCTGTATTTCTTAGTTCATACACAGTCTTTTCAATATTCGATAATCTTTCAATTGTATTGTCTAATTCGCTCTTTATAATATTAATTCTTTTGTCAAACTCAGATAAAATGCGATCTTCACACTCTTTAAACATTGTTCGTATCATTGTTTCTAACCTCTCAGTTAATTTATCGAAACGTTTATCCATTACTTGAATAAACTTCAGCGGTGAGTCAGTGTTTGTAACACGAAGAGATTCTGTGTCAGAGAAACGCGATGTTTTTGGAGTATTCTCAGTTAAATCTCTTAATCGCCTATTCGTAGGAATGGACATGTTTAGTACTAGTTGTTCTGTAATTTGCCTTTGTTGTTGTAGTTTATTAATTTTTTTATTATTGTTTATGTTTTTGCTTTGGTTTCTTAGTTTGCTTTTATACATTGTCAATAATTTAAACACCTTCCTCCGTTTATCTTTAATACAATTTTTAGCTTTGTGTTATTACAACTTATTGTTTTAATTTATTTATTATTTTCACAAATAATTTTTAAATGAAAGGAATTTTTATTTAACGAATTAATACAAATTAAACAAACTCAAGAATTTCTACAAGACTCCCGCACACACGTCCTTGCGGTACAACGGCTACTATAACAATTGTTCATTGGTTTTCATCATTTAATAAAATAAATTTATTGTAAGCGGCCGCTAGTCTTAGAGAAAATTAAATATTTGTAATGATATGTGTGCCATCCAAGTAACACAATCTGTGCTGGCGAATTTTTTAATTCCTAACGTTTTTGGTTTTTGGTTTCATATTTCCACTATGAAAATTTTACATACTTTGAGCAGCAACCTTCAACTTCTTTTGAAACGACTCTCCATTTTAATTTTTCTACATCTGATTGCGAAATGAAAATGAATTTTTTTTTAGTTTGTCTACTTAAAAAAAAAAACTATGAAACGTGTCAGTTGATTTTCTGTAACTCACCTGTATTTCTGATTGTGGCAGGTGGATAGTCTAAATTAATATTAAATTCTGTTATAGAAAATTATTCCATTACTATTTCGAATAAATAATTTCTTAGATTTTGCGAAGTTTTCACGATAATGTAAATTAAATGCTTAAAAGTCTACTCTGCAGTTGGTGTTACAAATTTGTTCCTTGCAGAGCAAAATCCAGCTTAAGCTTTTGGAGGGAGAAATTCTAATTAATTGCTTTTTTGTGTGCTAATTTTTCTTGAAAAATATCCAGTACGGGAATTATAAAATATGCTACTATCTGGAAAGTATTTCAGTAAAATAGTTCTTCGGATTTCTGCTCATTTTTCAAAATATATTAAAGTTAAAATTTTTGATTTTGACACTTGACATATTTTCGCCTTCAGGAGTCGATAAGTAGTACATGTTTTTTTATAATTTGTTTGTTTCTAAATTGTGTATTTACAAGTCTTTTGACATGTCATCAACTTTCATAAATTGCTTTTATGCATGTCATTCCATTTTCTATTGCCATCATTGGAGACACATAAAATATTAAAATCCGGTCTATCTCCAGAGACTGTCAGCTTCAGGCGCTAAGAAAATACTTAAAAAAATGGGTTTTCTTCTACTTGCCACTTGCTAGCGAAATAGGGAAAGTGATATTATGAGACTTCTTTGCCATATAAAATTCTGCTTGGAGTAGAAGCCATAAAGTTGTTCTGGAGAACAGTGATTGTAAGCTTTACCTCTTTTTTGAAAAAAAAAACTTTTTAAATAAGGCAATTTCTGTGCATTTGGAAACAGAAAATAAACTCAAGAGGGAGGAGTGTTTTGACTAATGACTCGTGTGAAATATAATCCAGCCTTAAGCATTTATTTTGGCTAATACAACAGCAGATGTAGCAGGGAGAATTGCATTAATTTTTTTTAATTTTCTTAATATCTATCTAAAATTAAAAAGACTTCTAAGATTACAAAAATAGTACCAACTGAATTTATTGAATGTGTTTATAATAAAATATTAAAAAATATTTGAAAGTTTTTAAATAAACTTTTTTAGATAAATTTTTTTCCAAATGTGTTAACTTTTTTGTTTGTACAAATAAAGGTTCTGTTTTGCATTAGTTTCATGTTTGGTTTTGAATAGAAAGTCTATTAATTTTAAGGAATCCTTTGCCAACACACCCACCATTTGGTGAAGATTGGGAAATTTAATTTAGTGCTAAAAATTATCAGTAATTCTTTGCATGTGATTTCTTTGCAACCATATAATTATATCTAAAAAATCGCTAGTTATTGTAAATATTGCTATAGAGTGCAGTTTTTTTCTATATTCAAAATGCTTGAATAGACTCAATATTAAATGTAACATCAATCTATAATTTTTGTTCTATTGAGAGTTTCAATTAAAATTATCTTATTAATTGTTTGTAAAACTTTTGTTATTTTTGTTATTTGTTATGGGTACAAGGCCAATATATGCATGCGTATGTTTTGAAAAAACTAAAAACCATCTATACTCATATGAGTGTTTCCATATAATGAATTATAATCATAATAAATAAAAATTGAGTTTAGCCCCACCGAAACATTTACACAATTATGCGAAAATACATTTTAAATAGTTGTGCATTTCCAAAATCTGGAAATACAAAACAAATTCATACATAGAAGTTTAGCAGTTTGTACAATTCAACGAAAATTCGTACAAAAGAAACAACTTTATTCATTTATAGCCAGCGATCGTATAATATACAACCGATAAAATCTCGGTTTATAAAATAAATCTGAACTCAAGACTTGAGGGGAATTCTAATTTATTTCAATCACTCAATGGCTGCTAAGAATTCGCAGGATGTTCGTATGAGTGATTTTTATTATTTAAAATTACTCATACGACATGCTGAAAAGAATGTGTGTGGGTGTGGTCCAATTCTGTCAAGCGCAAATGGAAGATGCAACAGCGATTGTTTTTCGTTGTTTTTTTTATTTTTATAGAAAATGTGGATCGTACTAAAAATAAAAGAGATTCTGGATTCAAAATTTATTTTATGAACGGAGATTTTAACATTTGCATGTAAAATTATTAAATATTTCGCCGTCAATAAATGTCTAACTTTGTCGCTAAAGCGATGCTTGTATCAATAAATTTATAATAAAAATATGTTTCGCTCAAACTTTTTTATTAAAATGGTTTTGTATGTGAACTAAAACAATTAAAAATTAAACGAATAAAACAATTCAGAATGTTTGATTTCAATTACGGGATATTTTTAATTAATCAGCACGGGCTTACACGAGTTCAAAAGTTACATTGAAAACAATGTCGAAACTGTATTGGAAGATGAATAAATATCCAGTGGCGAACATTTGCTTCTATTTTCTAGACGACTTTAGTTGCAATATCTCTCACAATTTGAATTCATTCGCACGCCAGTTACTTTTCAATGCCAATGATTTTTTTTCAAATCATTTACCCAAGTTAAAAAGATCTTTGGCTTCTTAGAGTCTTCAGAGGAATTGATTCTCCAACCCTCTAACTTCAGGCTAGTGCTCTACTTACTAATGAAGGCAAGTTTACTTTTATAATGCATTGTTATAGCGTCATTAAATTCAGATTTAACAAATATTATGTTGTATTGCCATGTGGCTCCACTCTAAAAATAATATTTCTTCTATGCATTGCATCTACACACATTTATGTTGGTTTTTCTTGCGAGTATATACATAATATTCTAATTACCTTCCCTTCGCAGTTAATTTATGTGGCAAACATATTGTCATTATTGCAAAGTTTCTTATCGCTTTAACTTTTAAAATAAATTTACCATTATCTTCATTAACCATCTTCTCTGTTGTTTTAAACACTTTTAAAACAAAATTCTGCAATATAATTATAAATTAATTTGTTTGAGGCCATAAATTCTTCCAAGATTGATTGACCAAGATAACATCAAGAAACTTGTTAAAAGTAAATTTAATTTACATTAAATTTCAATTATTTATGGCCCCTGCAAAATTACATGCAAGAAAATGAAAATGAAAACGAAAAGGAAACAAAAACATTTATTTACGATGATAAAAAAAGGAAACTTTACATTTAAATGCATCCCATGCAACCGACGTTCACACACTGCACTTCAAGTGAAAGAAATTGTGTAATAAAACAACAACAACAACAACAATATGGCTTGTCGGTTAAGCAAGTATGGACATTATGGGCTAACAGGATATTGTAAACATCAGGATATTAAAAATACTTTCATGGACATGCACTCAATATGGCGAGAAAAAACCTTAAAAAATTAAAACAAAAATTCTATATGAGCCACTGACCAAGTCGTTGGGTTTATTGCGTTCCCTCTTACATTTTACATTTTACACACACACACAAACATATGCATGGACATACTATCATTTCAAGGGGAATATAACAGGGGAAAAAAAGAATGAATCAAAAACAAAGTAAATAAACTACTTGAGATGAAAGGGTTCGATTATAAAGTGCATATGTTGAAATAAATTGTTGTAATAAATTGTAAAAAGAAAATCCTGTAGCTAAATATGAATCGCACATTAAGGCTCTATTTGTTCACTTTATTTTTATTCATTAAAGGGTTTGAATTTATGTAACCAAAGATTTTCAAAGGAAATCTTTATGTATGGAAATTGAAAAGGTTTACAAAAAATTATTTAAAAAAATTTGAGGGGTGGGGAACCTAATTTAAATTTTACGATGTGAAAGCAGTTTGGGAGTGAATATTTTTATGGAACAGTGAAATTAAACAAAACAACATTTATACAACATTTTAACTAAATGTATTAATTAATGTCAATAATTGTTGAATAAATAAACGTCTCTCAGCGAACACATTACGCTATTTGTGTGTTTCAAGGATAAATGGCAAGAAGTAACAATTAAATTGAGGCCGATGCCAGCCCACACAGAAAAGTTACTGTTGTTGCAGCTTTTTTAGCCAATAGTTTTCGATAGTGAAGTTAATGGGGTCATACTCCGCGGGCAGAAGCAAACAATATTAACGAGGATTTGTGTTTCAAGCGAAACAATTTTACGTATCCATTTAATACCGCATCAACAATATGAGTCTGCGCTCACTCCCTGCATTGTGCAGCAGGATCGCAATTCTGCTAAATTTTTCGTGTATTTAAAATCCCAAGTCTAGGCGAAAGAGCCTAAAACTAAATATAATCTAGGGCAGTAGTCTTTTAACTTGCACGAATTCTAACAAACAATTTTCATTGATATTTGTTAAACAGCTGGATTTTTATTTAAAATCCTATTTAGCTCATAAGCTCTAGGTATGTATTAGACTTACTTCTGGAAATTAATCAAAGAATGCTTCTCTGCATTTTGCTGAAATTTATTATTGTTATAATTCAAATAACTATAAATTTATGGCCTAGATTGAAAACAATATTTATTTAACAAATATTTTATTCCCTATTGTTTGTTTTTAATTATGCATTTAAAAAGTAAAGTTTTTCTTCAATTTACGAGGGCAAATTGAAAAGTCTTTACAAAATCTTAAAAAAGGAGAAAACTATTAACATTTTAACTCATAAATAGATACTGGAATTTTTACTTTCTTTTTGTTTTCATGAAAAGGAGCTTCACTGGCGCGTCATCAACCATAATTGAAGATTTTTTTTTGCATCTTGAGAGGTACATGCCACTAACGAAGGTGACGCAGGTATTGTAGTGAAAGTAATATTTTTCTTAGTTTCGCAACACCTAATAGCATGACTTTGCCAAATCTAAAGTTAAATAAAAATCCCTTGAATCACTTGAGTAAAAACTAAAGTTCCAGTTCAATTTCTTTAAGTCGGTACAATCACATAAATGCAGTAGAAACAAGATCCATCTCTTTGTTGCACCTACTTTTTTAATAAATTGTTAAAGGAATTTATCAAATTGCACCCGTTATGTTTCATAAAAAAACAAATAAATCAATTATTATAATAGCATTTAGTTTTACTTTCGTTGGCAATAAAATTTACCATTAATAACACTCTCATTAATATGTGGGTCACTTTGAGTAGTTCACAAATAAATGAATAATCATATATAAATTAAATGCGTTTGCATGCATTGGTTAAAAAACATCACGCAAAAATTTATTTGCATGTTTTTTATGTATTTAAGAATGAATTAAATTTATCAACCAAAAGTTAATAATAAACCAGTTAAAGCAGGGAAAGAAATGCTTAAAACGCTTCTCTAAACGCTCCTTGAAATATGCAATAAATTTGTGAAATTTTAAATGTTGTTGCTTGCATTAACACAAGGAAGAAAAAAAAACACTTATACGTCTAGCGTTGCTAAGATCTGAAAAACAAATCGCTCAACTGTTCCTCTACAGCTCTACTTTAATCCCTCTCCTCTTTAAATATTCTCCGCTGCAAATGCATTAAGAATTTATTTTCCATTTTCTTAATTATAGCATATTGTTAATACGTGAAATACAGTTCTGTTTTAATTGCAAAAAAAATGTTCAATGGAAGATTATTGTGTATTTCAGTGTTACCAATGCAGTTTATTTCTTAGGGATAACAAATTTTAGCATCTCATAGATTCAAGGAAATTTTCCGTTAAATCCACCCCTCTTCCAATGGAGAGGTTGGGATAACAATTTTATTTTAAACTAGGCTATGTTGAAAATATATCGATTTGCTTACTAATATCACTGCTTAAATTATGGAAAAATAATTAAATTTCTTGAGGATTCAAGACAATTTTATTGCTTTATATTATGCAGGCCTGTAGTGGCCAAAAACTGGCTTGTGGCTGGCGCTTCTAATGTGTCTTGACAAATATAGTATACGAGCAACTCTATAGTTTCACCTTCTGATTTATGAACAGCTGATAATACTTCTTCCTATAAAATACCGAGAACAGATGTTGATCCTATTGCAGCATCCACAATATTATGAAATGTGTATATTTTCTTAAATATGGCATTAGGACAACTCATTTAAAAAATCTTGTTATTTTAGTCTCAAGCACTTAATATTTTTTTAAATTAAAATTCATTTATTTAGGAAATTTTCCCCAACTTTGTATAATTAGAGGTTCAAAAATATTTCATATTGAATGTAAATTTTTTTCTGTGCGGTTTGTTTGGGGAACATTCTAAGTCTACTGCGGTTACAGATTGCAACTTTCAAACATGATTGAAATTTCATATTGTACATGTTGGTTTTTTTTTGCAAACATACGAGGTTGCATGCTTACAAATCAGTTGAAGATCACTAATGGTTTGAAATATCGATACTCGTAAATATGAACAACTGAACCCACAAAAAATAATTTTTTAAACTCTAATTGTGCAAATTAGATTTTGTAATTTATTTTTACATGCAAAATCAATGAACAAAATCTACTTATTAGAAGTTCGGTTTGTACTGAATTTTTAAGCGAAGCCCAAAAAAGCCTTTCGATGTGGTTCTTCTTGTTCACCATTAAAAGCTCTCAGGAATTGTAATTTCTTAATTAGAATTTTTTAAATATGGGAAAGACAGAAATACGCACATATCTTTTTGGAAATGTAATACTGTTTAGAAAAGGCAGTACATGTCATGGTAGTTTTTAAGTTGCACCAATTTGTATATAAAGATGCCTCCACCAAAGAGAATTTTCGCTATAATCGTAGAATCAACAATTTTAATTAGATTTTGAAAAGTATATTTAAGCAATTTAAATTGTGAAAGTGTTGACTTTGGTATAAGGGATTTTATTTGAGATGAGTGCTCTTTATTTATAAATGATAAATGCATTTTTAAGCCATAAGCATTTAAAATACAAATTATGAAATACTATAGTACTAGATGTGCTAAATTCACAAATTTAAGTTGCATTTTACAAACACAAAATAAGAATTTGTGTTTTAAGTAAATATTTCAATTACAAGATCTGGTTGGTTCATTAAGCCAAATAGGAAAATCTCCCAGAGATCCCTTTAATATGAATTTTCGCCTGAAAATTTTCCTCTAAAGAGTTTTATCCCTTAAACTTGCTCCTAAAATAAAAAATAACCTTAAATTAAGTAGAAAACTTTTAAACTGGCAACACTGTTGTACCTACTTGCTTGCTCTCTTACTCTCTCTCTTTATATCTCTTCATGCCGCTCTCTACTTCGCACGCTTGCTGTTCTGTGGCATAAATTAATTATTTTACAAATGAATGAGTGAACAATGTGCAATAAATGTAAATATTTAATTTTTATGTAATGTACAGGCACATTTATTTATTTATTTATTAAGTCAGAAATTTGCAACAGCAACATTAAGTTGTATATAGTACTATATACATTTGTATCTATATAACATTTTTGTGTTTATGCTTTTATATATTAAAATAACATATGCATGTTTTTTGCAATAAATTATAAAATTTCGTTGCAAATTGATATTAAATTTTTATTAATGTGGTTTGTTTAATTTTAATTATTAGCAGTTTAAGAGGAAAAGGGAAAACAGTCAAGCAAATGGCTTCAAACCTCAAGTTTCAAATATGTGCTTTTGAAAATTCTTATATTAGAACTGCCTACAGAAACCACAGGCTGTTAGACAAATATTATTTATTTGTCAAACTGTATACTTACAAATATTTAAAATTACAAATATACAAAATATTTAATAAATCAAACATTTATATAAAATGATATCTCTTAGTAACAATTTAATATTGTCGTATTTGATATGCAGAAACTATTATTCAAAAGTATGACAACTAAAAAAGAGTTGGATAAATACATGTGTATGTATGCATGTATGTATGTGATCTTTATGAATATTTGCATGTATTTCTCTTAACAAAAACTTATTAAAAACTTTTATTTTGTATTTTAGTATTTTTGTATGTGTGCAAGTATTCTGTAGGGGATTCTAATGCTAACAAATAGAAATTTCTCTCTAAATAAATAATTCTTAAGAATTTTGTGTTTTGATATTTTTTCCTTTGGAGTTTTTCTTTCATTTTCATTTCTTTATTATGACTTTTTTCAATTGTATGATTTGTTATTTTCAATTTTCTTTGTTGCATTATACAATACACATATGTAACACATACTTGCCTGTGTATGTGTCCTTTCAGTTGTTTGCGTGTATAGAGATGTGTGTGTGTGTATCTGTGCATTTATTTAGTTTAATATTTGTGCAAGTATTCATACAAGTTTTGAGCAAAGAAAGAAAAAAGGAAAACTGCATTTCGCATTTATGCTTCGAAGAGAATAAATATGTTTGCAATTATATGCATTCACACACACACACACACACACACACACAAACACATACTTCCACACATCGATTTATGCACGTAGGGAACAATATTTATGCACACTTTGAACTATATACTCTTACATTTTCATTCGTAGTGGAGTTTGTGATTCCGGGTGCCATACAATATGTTTTGCGAACAAATTATCGAAAAGGAAAGAGTCTTCCTTTTTGTTTGGTTTCGTAAGCCAAAATTAAGCTGCAGATTGCTGGCAGCTAATGGCATGTTCATTAACTATTTATGCGTTATATGGTAAGAATGGCATATTTGTAGTCAGACACAGGCATATTAACAAAGCAACAGAATAATATTTTTTTAATTTCGCCTTTTGCTGGGATAATTGGAAATTTTCTAGTCCTTTGCAAATGCTATTTTAGTTTCCCTTGTAAAAATGTGAATACAACAGTATAGAGTTAAAAATAAATCGCCCTTTTTCTAGTTAAAAAATCTCCTGTTTGACAAATACTTGCACAACTGCCCATACTCTGGTTTAAAAAACTGCCTGTTCCTGCAGGAGATTAAGGCCAACGGACTAGGTAACATGATTTTAATTAAATTTTGCATTGAAAAGCATTTTTAATTCAAAGAACATTTTCTATTTAACAGTCTTTTGTCATTGAAATGAAAAGTCCTTACATATTATTTCTAATTAAGTTCCATAAAAGGGAAACTCCTGTAGTTATTTGGATTTTATATTTATTATGTATTTATTACTTTAGTGGGCTGAAAGAAAAATCAATTACTTTCATTGCAAACTGATTGCTTGCCTAAGCGAAAGATGCGACCAACGACAAATAATTTATTGAACGATTTAAGAAAAAAATTAATTATTACATTGAGTATAATCAAATTTTATACAGAGTCTTGAATTAAAAAGAAAAGCTGAAAATGTGTGATGTTATTGAAAACTTTTGTTCATTTGAAAGACCTATTGATGCCATTATGTATGGAATATGAGATCGCGTAAACACCCACCGCGGCTTTACTATTTGGCGCGCATCCTTGTAGAATTTTCCATAACTCTGTCGCATAGATCAGACTGAATTTGACCGGTGGCTTGGGTTATGTTGAATTTGATGGTCGCTGTGGCTGGGTTCTTATGCACATTGACCTGCGACTTAAGAAAACCCCACAAGATAAAGTTTAACGGTGTCAAATCGCACGATTTTGGTGGCTAGCTGCAGAGTGTCTAATGTGGCATGAGCTGTGTTGAATCTATATGTCTCCTGGCCAATTCAGGCCAAAAGAGGTTGGTACTCAGCGGCTTATAGCGTTCGCTGTTGAGGGTGGTAGTACGACAACCTTTCTTTTCAAATAAATATGGACCGATGACGTCGCTAAACGAAAAATCACACCATGAATTAGACGCTCTTGGATCTCAAGTGGCTTGATATCGACATAAATTAGATAATTTCGTTTCTTAACGTAACCTTTCATTCGGAAATGACAAACGTGCGCGTAACGTTGCCCGTTTGACGTATTGTTGAACGCTAAATGTGTCCATGATGATTTGGCAAAACAGACTTAATAAATGACGGCCGTAGCTCCAATAATATGGCTACTATCAACTGTCAAAGCTCAGAAGTTCTTATTGGAAAACTCGATATAAAAATAAAAGTCATTTAATCTCCCAAGGATGGAACAACGTTGCTTCTAAATTAAAATAACCCATCGTATATGTACTTGCTCTTCTAAGAAGTGATTTACTAATTTGTCGAACATTTCTCTTAGCAGTAGTGCTATAAATTTGACAAAATGGTTTTTCCTATAAGAGGACAATAATTTTATAGTTCCTTTCGTTATATAGACAAACACCTTAACACACTTTTCTCCAACCATACGCATACTTGTAACTACTATTATAAAGTTCTTTTTCTATTGATTTCACATTAAAAAGGACATAAAGTATAAATAAAATGCAGGAAAATAATGTGTAACATGAAAATGAAGGCGTTGATTTAACTGTTATTCTATTTTCTATTAATAATTGTTATCGGCATATATTTTTTAGTAGTAATAAGTATAATAACGCCCCCACATATGCTCCACAAATTGACCATGCCCTAACGGTCATATAAGTGTACATCAAGGGTGTGTTGTATGGCAAAAGAAGCCACAAAATAGAA
Organism: Germaria angustata; assembly: GCA_963681545.1. Taxonomy (NCBI): domain Eukaryota; kingdom Metazoa; phylum Arthropoda; class Insecta; order Diptera; family Tachinidae; genus Germaria; species Germaria angustata. Next base: position 21,276,565 of record OY813002.1, on the reverse strand, counting down.
TTACAATGATTTTAAATACAAAAAAGGCCTAAAAAATATATAGATAAAAAAAGGGAATAACTAGAATATGATTTAAGGTTTTGAATGTTAGTGCTTTCCAATTATAAACGGCTCTAATGCTTTTTAGTTGCGCCCTAAATTATACTGTAAATTTAAGTCGAAGCACGTGTTTACATTTGAAAACGTGCAGAGAAAGTGCCGTACTTGAACATGATTACATCTGACATAAATTTTAACGAGACAAGAAGACAAATTAAGTGTTTATTTTCATGTCCTTGCATGTATCTGCTTTACACTATCTTGAAATATACTCGTATATCACAACAACAAAGAATTCAAAAGTCAAAATTAATTGTAGGATGAAAATTAACAGACTTACAAACCAGGTTTATTGCTGAGGCAAACTATCAAAGATGAGAATGATTTTCATAAGTCCAATTTTAGATTGAAGTGTGTAAACTAAGTCCCCATGATTTGTTTAATGCACGTTATTTTCTAAATTAAATTAATGGTTGTTACAAATTTGGAATACTTTCCAGCTCAAAAAGTTATAATAATCATAGATGATAGTAAATAGTTTTATTTTTTTTATCAAAAGGTAAATACTATTATTTAAAGTATTTGCTTTTTTAGCACTTTTTATTTGGATTCGCTTCAATAATTAGTTCAATTTGCTCTAAAGCACATTAAATGCTTTTGATACATATGCCTGATTCATTATAACTTTAAGCATTTGACTCATATATTTGCTCTGCAAATTAATTGTTTAAAATTCTTTTTGTTCATTTACATTTCTCCTCATTTGCCTGCACAATTATTATCACAAAAATGATAAAAATTTTTATATTTAAAAAAACCACATCCAAATAATTTTACCGGTAGCACTGTAAAGTCGACATTATTGATTGAAGTATTATTATTGACATGCATGTTAATTTAATTGTGTTATTTTTTTTTGCAATTAGTTGTAAATTCTTAAGTAAAAGAATTTTTTTATAAAAAATTAATGGTTTTTTCGATTCAGGAATTTTTTCAGGCATTTAGTTTTTTTTTCTAGTGGATACTGAAATGTTTATAAATTCTAACTCTTTCAAAAATTTGTGCACTGAAAGCAATATAACGGTTAATTTGTGCTTATCACCTAAAAGTATGCTAAGCTCTGAACAAAATATTAATCATACGTAGACAGCGATTTCCTTGCAGAAATACTCGCATATAGTACGTATAAGAAATAGAAATGAATGCATCGTAGATTTCGACTGATGCACTGATAGTCAGCATTTGCATATAAACAAGTGTGTTTTAATTCCAACGATGGATATTCGCAAGGAAAAGCTCTTCGTTCTACTGAGTTGTGTTTATTATCTCACTAAACTTAAAATAATACAAACATAAATGCAAAAATCTGCTGCAAATTATTTTAACATCTTGAAAAAGTTACTTTTGATTAATATTTTATATTCGCGATAAACCGTTTTCAAAATAAAGGAATAATTTTCGAAAATGCATTGCAAATTTTAACTTTATGTGCCACATTAGATTCCACAAAAAATAAAAATAATAAATAAATAATTGTTTGCTCCCCACTACCACACTATTGATATAATTATTTGAAGTTTTACATATTAGAACAGCCAGGTACTATTTGACACAAATTAAATTTAATATTTTTTCTAGTTTTTGACCTTTTTCAAGTTAATTTAATTGATTTGCTGCTCAAGAATAAAATTGTTTTGTTATAATTGTTTAATTTTCTAATGGAGGCTGACATTCAAAGAGTTTAGACATTTTGAAAGTAATTAAACAATTGTATTAGAAAGAATTTATAATTGAATAGCAAATAGATTATATAAAAAGAATGTACTTTTTCTCAAAAACACAGACACACACGACTACAACATGTTTAAAATGTTGCAATGTGTACATAAATGCTATTTTCCACACATGTATACACGCACATTTTTGCACACGTACTTAATTAACAATTTGTAAACATTTTCCAATACTTTAACTGGTGGGAGGGTTGTGGGGAACTCTAATTATAAATAATAAATATTAAATTTTATTTCTTATTCAAATTGTATTGTAGGGAGAAAATATTTGAATTTAGTTGGAAGAGTTTTGAAATTACTTCTAAGAAGTATTTTTCTTCAAGTGAATAACTTTATTGGTTGATTTAAATATTTTGCCTTTATGTGACTTTCTATTCATGTCCATTTGAACATTTGTTTTTACCTTTTGTACATTCCATTTTGGAAAAGGAACCAAAAGAAGAAGTGAGCGCCAGCTAAATAAATTTACAGCGACAATTTCATTTTTGTTTATCTAATTCATTTTTCGGTGCTGTTTAGCTTGAAATTTTATTTCCGTTTACGGATATTACAATACAGATTATCTTTTATTAGTTTTTTTTCTTATTTCGTTATTTTTGTAAAAAGAAAAAAGTACAAATTTTTATTGTTTTTATTCATGAACAAATTTGTTGGAGAAACTTAGTTGTGGCAATATTATTGTTTTGTATTTTTTTCCGTTTCATTTTGTTGAACAGTAAAAATAAATTTAGATGTAATAGCTGCAGATAAAAGCAAATTTAGGTAATTGGCTGGATTAAAATTTTTTCATTATTTAAATAAATTTACGAGAGAAAAACAAATTTTGTGATTAATAAATAAATATTCATAAATTTTATTTATGAAACCTTTTAAATACACTTATAAAAAAGACATTTAAATTTACTGAACAGTTCTAGCGAAGCAGAACAGAATCTGGGGCGGAAGGCGACACCACAATTGCATTATGGCTATAACGAGCGAGTCCTGCGAGAGGGAAACATTGTATTTGTATTTATTTGAAAATACCTATTGGCTTAAAAGCTCATTTAAACAAATTTTCGTTTCAAGCAAAACTTTGCCCTACAAATGCTTACGATGCCTCCCCGCCTAACCGCTACATTGATTAATTAGATTTTGCTTTTCTTGAATAATTCTCGATTTTGTTTTTACCATATTATCTTTTAAAGTTGCTTTTGTTCGGACAACTTTCAAGAAGTTCCTTTTGACTGTTTGAGGAGATAATTGTTGTCTGCCAAAGTATTTTCGATTTATTAAAAATATTTTGAAATGATTGTATGCCATTCCATTGTAATTTAATTTTTTTGTGGCAACCTATTCCCTTGAAATTTTATTTTCAAATTTTTTTGACTAATGGTCCCCATCGTTCTTTCTCCTTTTATTGTTTTCCCAATTGTACTACAGACACAGTTAAATTGTCTTTTTTATTAAATCCTACGACAATCTGTATCCTTTTTTTATCTATTTAAGTAACGAAAGCAAAAAAATAAAAATAAATAAACAAGAACAATTGGAATGCAATTTAACCACAGAGACAGAAAAGAAATTGTAGGGAAAGCATAAACAATCAAGACATCTTATTATTATCATTTATAAAAGGAAACGGAAATAAATGTCATTCTTTTCTTTTAAATCACAATAAATAAATAAATAATGTGAGCAACCAATGAGCTGGTCTTGTGGATAGTGAAAATACTTACATATAATAAAAATTGTACGACATACATACGTATATACGAGGCCGCTGGTACAATACTCGTATTTGTGTTACTAGGCGGAATAAAATAACCCCTCAGGAAATATTTTCCTTCAAACAAAATATGAAATGAAGTCCCAAAAATTTTGGCTTTCTATCACATGCAATAACACCCCAGTTGTTATTAGTGATATAAGGTCCCTTAATTCATATGGAATAAGGCCCCTATTTCCATAAACATTTGAAACTATTTTAAATTTTTTTTTATTAATTTGCAAAATAATTGTAAAATTCATATTTTAATTGTGAATCAGGTGTGTGGTGGAAATCGATTTTAGAAACAAATCGATTGCAAATTGCAGATTTCGATATATTGTTTTAATTTTTTTTTATATATTTCTCTCAAAATTGCTTAAATTGTCCATGTTTCATTTTTTGATCTTCTTTTTACAAGTTAACAAATAATTCGATTAATAATTCTCAAAATCAACCGAAATTCATCACTGCTTATAAAAACATTCGTTTTGAAAACGATCGATTGTATTCACATACCTGAATAATATTTTTTAAAAGAACTAAACTATTTTACTCTGATGGAACGCTGGCTGATGAGGTTGTATGTGGGGACGATGTGTGAGTCGATGATTTCCTGGCTGTGTATGGCATTGAGGTAGGAAAAGAATGGTCGCCCCAGGAATGGCAAAACGATGTAGACTCAGCCGGATGATAACTGAGAAATTAAGTAAGTCATCTCCAAAACATACGTGTACACCATAATATACGTGATAAAGCTAAAATAAAAGGAATTGCAAATAACGATCGTATAGTGTAAAAAAAAAAATAATAAAAGAGACCTCTAAAGACCTCTTTTTCGAAAGTTCCAAAGTTATTCCAGAAATAATACCTTATCTTATCCTTAAAGGACCCTATGGAGCATCATTTGCATTAGTATTTTTCCATAATGGGCACTAATCTTCCCGAGAAGTAGTCTGTTTTTATTACTGTTTTTGTTACATTGTTTGCAGTTTCTTTTCTTTTATGTTTATCACGTATTCTTTGCAGTACCTTTTCTAGAGAGATCTGGTCGCACATCCTGAATTTTCAAAATTCCTTTCCTTTCTTGTAACTGCAAAATTGGCTCTGCTAAAAAGATGGCGTTTGTCCCTGCTAGTTAAATTTAAATTTGTATCCACACATATAAAATTGATATCATATAGAAATAAGTTGCATGCCACAAATTCTTTGGAAAAAGTCATCACATAAATCTAATCCATGAATTATGAAGTCCTACAAGAAAAAAATTTTTAATTAAATAAATACTATTTATTATTTAAATAAAAGTTTACATTTTTGTACTAATTTTAATTTAATTTATCAAAAAATTTAATTTGTTAAAAGTTTTTTAAAAATCTATGAAACTTTTTTACACTCCATGGCTTCATGTATGAGAGAGTGCTTCTATCATCAATCATATTGTTGTATCAACAAAATGACGATGATGATGACAAGGATGTTGCTGATAGTGATGAAACTGGCGTTGCAGTGCTGGTACATGAAAATGCTGATTTTGCTTTAAAGTGAAACCTGCAGTGCAATTGTATGTTGCAAAATTTTTGGCTTATTGCCTTTTAAATATGCAAAATTGCATATTTTTTTTATTTATTTGCATAAATTAAAAAATATGAGTAAAAAACGTTACAACATTTTACGATTTTCAAATTAAGTGGCGGGAGAAAAAGACATGAAGTACAAGCGGCCAGCTGGCATGTGTTGGTTCTAAAGTATTTTCTGGTTATCAAAGTGAAAGTTTGAAGATTCCAAGAAAATATTTCTTTATTTTCGTATAATATTTGAAACAACATGGGGATTAAATAAAATATTTTTTTTTCTTTATATAATATTGATGTAAAAAATGTTTCAAATGGCATTCACTACATACATACTCGGACAATCAATCTTATGAGCTCGTCCATATGGCCATGTTTCAATTTTGTCTATTTTGCAAAATAAAAATGATTTTCAGTCTTGTCAAGCATATTTTTTTATGGCATGTGAATATGATGAATTGCTTACCTACACAAAAACATTTTAAAATAAACTATTGATGAAGCAAATAAAAATAAAAATTGATATCGAACTACTCGTATGTATTTTGAAATGGGAAAAATACACTCCCTTGAATTACATATATTGATATTATTAATTAACTGGCCTGTTATTTTTTGTACATAAAAAAAGAAAGTCTGTCCAAATATTTACAAACACTTATATATATGGAGAACAACAACAAATTTATCTGTTTCTTTATTTATAAATTTTATGTCCATAAGACTGCATTTACACGATGATTTTTTAAAATTAAATTTCTGATGTAAGAGCAAAGCGAATTCAAATCTTTTCCAATTATTGATATTCGCCTGTCACAATTGGGAAGTGTGCGGAAATGTTTTATTTACCTCACAAGAATTCGTATTCAAATAATTGTAAAGCAAGACACACACATTACAACCTCGTTTGCAACTTGAGCATGTTGTACGGAAGGTTGCATTTCGTTTGGAACTAATATTGTAACATGATGTATAAAGTAGTTATAAATAAAAGCGGAGACGAAATGCTTTGTCGTAAGGAATGCGTGGTGGAACCACGGAATTGTAGAAACGAAAATATTTATGAATTTAAATATTTTAAATTCAAAAGATTTAGGCATCATTATCTTTTGAATTAAAAATATTCCAATAGAGACTTCCACACTTTGACAGTTGATAGCGGCAATATTGTTAAACCTACACCTAAGAAATCGGCTGTCATTTATTCTATCTTTTTTGCCAAATAACCATGGACGGATGTAGTATTCAACAGCACGTGCAAATGATGAAGTTGTTTTATCGAAATGGGTGTTCTGTTCCGCAACGTTCCGCTCGCTTCTTCCGTTATACGGTGGCCATAGTCATCCTCGATTTCTGGATGAATGGAAACGTTAACAAACTAAATTGTGAAATTGTGTGAAGTTAATCCACATGAGATCCAAGAGCGTCTAATGCATGTCGAAAAGTCGCTGTTTGGTTATAGCTCGATGATTATCAAATTCTTTTGGCCTAAATCGAATAATATGTACACCAATGACATGTAGTTTAAACAGGACGGCGCTAGTTCGTGCCACTTTGGACAATCTGCATGAACGATTTGAGGGCATGTTTATCTCACATGGAGGTGATGTAAACTTTCCCACCAAGATCATGCAATTTGACACCTTTGGATTTTATCTTGTTACGGTGTCTTACACAGGTCTATGCGAAGAATAAAAAAATCACACCGTCTTCAAAGTCAACATAACCTGATTTATGTGCCATAGTTATGGACAATTGGACATTTTGGATCCATGCCACCCAGCAAAGTTGGGATGTTAGTGTGACGACCTTCGAAAACAGTACCGTTTCGTTCTGCTATTGCGAAATTGTCTTCTCCCTCCTTCTTTCCTAATAAAAACAATTAAAAAAATATTGATCTGAATTGACAAAATTCAGTAATCGAACTTGAGCCACAAGAATAAGATTTAATTCAACCGATATAATTCGAAAATTACGTAAAAATTAAAATATATAATTTTTAAAAATGCCTTGTGTTATTAAAAGAAAATAATCTATTTTTATGTATAAATTTATATGAAAACATTATTTTCCCTTCATAAATTTAATTGAGACTATTTTATTTTCTTATAGTCATTTAAAGCGAAGAGCTTATCTTCACAATTTAATGTAAAGCTTAAAATAAAATATTTATTTTACCAATACATGGATGATCTTTTCTAATTCAGTGAATAAACAATATGACAGAACATTCTTCTACTTTTAAAATGATTGGGAATGCCCCGAGGTACTTCTACATTTCTGCTTCTTTTATACTGGATATGCATACGCAGCAACTGCTAAATATGATTGTTTCATCTTCTTTTCCTTCTACTCTTCCTTTCGAACCAACCCTTAATATCGCAAAAGATTATTTTAATAGCACTTCTTCCTTTTCATATCAAATACGTTTTGTATATAAATTTCTATTTATTTATTTGTTCGTCTGTTTAATCCAAAAATATCTTTTTTGCATTAAAACAAAAAAATTCCAGGATAATTCAATTATAAAATGCCTGCCTTCAAATAAGCAAATATTTCTTAATAATTTGTTCCTTCGCCAACTGTCGCTTGTTGGACCTTCCAACTCATCCATTTAATTTAACTTTTTATTGAAAATGTGTTGAATAATTTCATAATTTATTGCCTTGTCATTAACAACCAACCACCTTTTGTCCAAGAAATAACACGGCGGGATGATCAGTTTTAACAATTTGTCTAATAAAACAAAACGGAATTTATTTCAATAAAAAACATTTACTTTGATTCATTTTGTTGTTTAAGCCACTTACCCACCCGTGACGTTTTGCTGCTGGGGAGAAGATTTTATTGCGTTTAATAAAAGAAAAAAAACATCTTTTTCATTTATTAGCCGCAAATGAGCATTTGATTTGAATTTGAATCTGTTTTTATGTAACATTAAATAGAAAAGCTCATTATCTATTTGCCTTCCATGAGCCCATCATTTTGGTATTCGGTAGAAGACAATAAAATTTTTTGCCAGAGGAAACGGATAGAAATTTGTACATTAACCAGTAACATTTTGTGTGTCTATGTGCGAATTTATGAGAACCAAATCACGAAAATATTTCTAACTCCTCAAACCTTTTTCGCATATAATAATATTTAAAACACCCTACAGCAGTCCCATATGAAATTCCAATCGTATGCCATTTAAATACGGTCAAAGCAAGTGAGCAGCTGATCATGTGCGCACTAACGTGACATTGTCAAACACCATATGGAATGATGTGAACGACATTTTTGATTTATGGAGTTTGACAGTTAGTGTTAGTAATTTATTATTTCACTTTTGCTATTTTAATATGGAAGATGAACAAACTTTAATTGAAATATAAAGGACACAGATTTTGGTTTTTGAAAATAATGCCAATGAGAAATAAGGCTGCATTTTGGCAATAATCTGCCAAATGTTGACATGCAAATGTTTAATTAGTGTGTGCTGTTATATCTGCAATTCTGGAGTTTATGGGAGAGAGTTGCATTTACTTTTGATTTCTCTTTTGTTTTTTAATTCGCACTTTAAACACATTAATAGAAAAATAAAATTGCAAAAACCAAGTTTCATTATGGGGCTACGAATGCGGGCATTCGAGGACATAAACTGTTGCATATCTTCTAATGGCGTTACATTGTATAAAGGAAACGACTAATTAACAGATCCGTTTTGTGATTTTAATCGATGGTATAATTACCAATACTTTAATTTTTAGTTTGAATTTCTTAAAGTATTTTGCGCTCTTTCTTATGACGTCTTTTTTCTTCTTTTCTTTGATGCATACACTCCATCGGACAATCAAGTTCGTTGAACGGCGGTATTGTTTTCATATACATGCCAATACATAAATATATTTTTTTATTGATTTCAATTAAACTCATTAATAGAAAAAAATACAAAAAAATTAATTGATTCAATTAACTTTCCTAAAAATTTACGGAGCTTAACTAAGAGACAGTAAAATACGGATTATTGGAAGAAGCTCGTCAAAAATTCAAATAACGTGGCAAAGAGTGATAGTTTGGAAGCGATATGTTATGAAAATGTCAAATCGAACGGAAAGAATTTGACATTCCATCATTAACTGGCTTCAAAAAAGGAGAAGTCATAACATTTTCATTTGTAAAACGATTTTTAAAATTTTTATTAAAGGGTTTGGTTGCAGGATGGCCTCATTAATTTTTTTCCCGAAAATCGGACGGGCATAACTCACCCATTTATGGACTGATTTTGAAGAAATAAATTTTTATTTGAAACTATGGCTCGCAGTTTGGTTTTACAGAAATTTAAGTAGTAATTGGACGCGCAGTCTGCCGGAAATAGTGATTGTAAGAAATCTAAGCCATTTGTGGACCTAGAAGTGAAATATAAACTAGAAATGGATTATATCGGAGTCGGTTCTTTGCTTGAATTATTTCATCAGGGGTTACATTTTCCGAAAAGCAAAAGCAGAAAATAACAATTGAATAAAAAACATTTTACAGGCCTGGAGATGTGTGTCAGCGATGTTTGTTTCAAAACTGGTAAATTTTGACCAGTAATTTTTTTTTGTTGCAAAAATCGAATTCGGCCTCCTGTGAATTTTTCTTGTTCTAAAACCGGAAGAGACCCATGGAAGATAGGACAAAGATTTGCGATGATTAAGGAGATAAGGACTGCAACGTTGAAAGTAATCAATGCTACACTAGAAAGTACTTGTCAGAAGTGCTTCGAGGACTTGATAAAGCGTTAGAGGATGCATTATTTAAAGTGTATAACACGAATATTGTTGAGCAATACTTTTTGAACCTACTCCGCAAATTAAAATAAATTATTAAAATATTATTCAAGGGTGGGTTTATTCACGATGGAGGTATGTGAATAATGCTAATAAGAGTGGAGTGGAGTGGTGGCAATATAAAATCTTCCGCTAAAAAATTAAATAAAGAAACAAATATATACAAATAAATAGATAAATAATAAGATGGATTTCTTGTTGATATTTGAATAAGGGCACATGTAACTTCGTTCATTATGGCTGTTCAATTCCATTTTAAATTTGGAAAATGTCTGTTTGTATTGACTGTATGAAGAAGAAGCCACAATATTTGTGTTTGTATTGTACTTTGGCAAATATTTATTTTCTACTTGTGGGTATTTAATTCCTTGTCCGTATTTACTTTGTGTTCGGACTACCAAAACTTTCTTATTCTTTTCAGGCATTTCAGTGAGAAAATAAAAAGTTTTGCTGCTGTTGATTTTCCTTTCTACATGTTTTTCGTTTGAATTTCATTACAATTCGAAGGCACGCCGGCATTTTGTTGTGGCTTTAAGTTCTCAAACACATTTGAATAACAAATTTCATTTAACGTATACCCCAACATCCAAAGGATGAGTGGGAGAGGCCAGTGTTCTTGATTAAATCTTGTTGAAATGTAATTAAATGGAAATTTTCTTCTCAAGAATTATTTTCGCTATGGATGTTTTGCCATCGAACAAAAAAGCCTAAAATTTGCATTTTCCGTGAAAATTTTCTTTCAATGGCGCTGCTGGCTGCTTTATGAATGTAAATAATTAAAGAAAAGATGAAAATATTAATAAATATAAGGAAATGTGTTAAGTATAGCTAATGAGGTGTCAGTTGCAAGTGATGTGTATTTACATATATAAAAGGAAAATGTATGTGTGTGCACATAGATATATGTATGTACATACCGATATATATATATATATATATATATATATATATATATATATATATATATATATATATATATACAGATCTCAAGAACAATTGTTTAGATATGATTGTATCCTGGAATACTTGTGCAAAATAAGGTGAAGCCAAATCAGGCTGTAAAGAAATCGGAGTACGAATTTTATTTCATAGTGGAAAGAGAAAGTATTGCTTTTCATATAAAACATGAACGCTGCTAATGTATAATGTATAGGTTCCCGACAACAGCATCTTCAAAATTAAGAAAAGTTCTTCAATAATACAAGGGAGCACTTATTGGGGCACACAAAGTTCAATGCCTCTGATTTGTCTGTGGTTCTCGCGGTATACTGTTTATTATATATGAAATGAATTCGATTGCTACAAGCAACTCTTCATAACTCAAGAAATGTCTGACCTGTTTCATATGATTATCTTACATTCGTGCAGCTAGCGATTTGAAAAGAAGATTAAAAGAGTTAAAGAATGATTCTGTTGGCAGATATTTAAGGAACTTACGTCCGGAAAATAATAATGAACATAATCTTTAGAAAGCTACTAAATACCTCAAAAGTGTTCAAAAGCGAAACGTTCCGATAAAAGATTCTAATGGAGATTGGTGTAGAAATGACGGTAGTAAAGCAGCTATTTTTAAGTCCCACCTTGAAAACATTTTTACTCCATTTTCCTTTTGTACAACACAAGAAGACGCCGAAGTTAACAATTTCTTAGATATTGCATGTCAAATGAGTAAGCCAATTAAACCTTTTAGACGTCAAGAAATTGAAGCAGAAATTAGCAATATTAATGCAAAAAAGTCTCCAGGCTATGACAAAATGGACGCAAAATTTCTTAAAAATCTGCTTAGAAAAGGTTTGATTTTTCTCACAGTTGTGTTTAACGGCATTTTGCGATTGTCACATTTTTCCAACTCAATGGAAACATGCAAGTCATTATGATTCATAAAAATAATAAGCCTGAACACTCCGTCGTGCCCGTATTGTCAAAACTATTTGAGCGGCTCTTTCAAAAAAGATTGATGCCGTTGCTAGAATCTCTTAGAATCGTACCTGACCATCAATTCGGTTTTCGAAACAAACATGGAACTCCTGAACAATGCCATAGAGTTGTTAAAAAAATAAGAGAATCTCTTGAAAAAAAAACAATACTGTAAACAGATTGCAAGTATAAATTAATAGTAAAAAAAAATCTTACATTCCAGGCTAGGTCTGATAATTAAGGAAGGGTGAATTGTTTTTAATATTTCTTACAATCAAGTTATTAGGAGTTTAAGCTCTATGGAAAAAGTTGCTGACTAAAATGTCGATTTGTATTAATTTCTTACTTAAATATGCCTTCTCAGTTTTTGGCATTTTCGTGTACATTTCCTCTTCAAATATTTTAATTCATAAAATTATTTATTTTCTTTAATTAAATTTATTTGTAATTAAAGCTCATGATCCTTTAAATGTTGTAGTAATTCGATATTTATCGAATCTCATCTTCAGAAATTGACATTTGATAATGAAATGATTTGCTTTATAATCAAACATATTTTATAAACAAAAATATTTAATTAAAAGCTTAACAATTCTTTGGCCTGGAGCTTGGCAACTGTATTATGATTATTCCCTGTGTAAAGAACACTTACATTTCATTTAATTGTTACGAATAAGACTTGTTAATTTTAAAAGTCAAAACACACTTGAGTTTATTGCTGGCGAATAATTAGTTTTATTTATAAAATAAATTCAATTTGCATTAATTTCATTAATCACTGTATAGATTTTGGTATTTCTAACTTCTGATTCAATGTTTAAGAAAAATGTTTGCACGAAATAAAAATACAAGACCGCCTCCTCCGGATAATCCAGATCGAAGAGGAAAAATAATTCACACACCAATTGCGCGGCCGAAGTAACAGAATCCATGGGAAAACGAACACCTTCAAAATACACAAAAATCTGATCAATTTCGCCTCCCAATTCGCCCACTATTAGAATCATGGGTGGAGTGGCGTTGTTGAGTTGAGTTTGTAGAGCCAACTCAAGCGAAACTAGCGAGCTTCGGATGCATATAGAAGCATTTTGAGAATATTGTATGGAATAACGTTTCTTACGTTTATTGCCCATCTCATCGATGACCACCTTTTGGTTGGGTGGAAATAATTGATGCAGTACCCACAATATAATGAGATTTTGTGATTCTGAATGGGAGGTGGGATGGAATTTCGTTATTTAGCAGACATTTAGTTAAATAACTTTATTTTTACCTGCAGAGCATTTTTGGTATTGTTGTAGGTACTTGTAGCCTGCGGAACAAACGGATATTTTGCTGTACAATAGTTTCTCCAGTTTTGTTTTATTTTGGTAAAATACTTCTGTAAGCGAAGTAGCGTCCGGATATTTTACTTTAAAATCCATGTTAATCTAGATGAAATGTGAGAAAGAGATCGCAATCTTAAGATGATAAATAAATAAAATAAAAACTTCCGGTTTGTAATTTAACAACTGAAAATATAGAAAAGAATCCTGTTCTGACTCACATATTCCACCGCATTGTGTTGCTTATATTCGGGCCATTTTTCTAAAATCTGAGACAAGGACTCAATATCTTCTATATGTTTTAAACGCATTTTTTGTGTGCTTTTCCAAAATTGCAAATATTCTTCGGGAGTGTGTGTATTCGAGCGCCATTCGCTAATCGAATAGTCGTCATATAAATCATTATCTTCCTCTTCTAAAATTTTGAGAACATCTGATAAAACATTTTAGATGCGGACAGAATAATTTCAGACACTCACTTATAACATCGCCAGGCGACGAGGGTGATGAAGTCAATGAATTTTCCAAGGACGGGGCTGAGGATTCATCGGGTGCTATAATGAATTTTTTATAAACTCTCTTCATGTTTGCGACTTTATTATAGATGCGCCCACGTCTATTGGTACGATAAAATTCAGCCTTTTCGGTTGGAAACAATTCAACGATTTGTTCTTCTAGTTGGTTACTCTCCGCCAACGTTAAGCCACGACCGTTGGCATCTATGTAACGAGCAATGACATTGATTAAAGCTGTGCGGTGTTCTTCGCGCAGGATTTTATGTTTTTCGTAATAACTCGTAATCATTTGACCGCCACTGGTATCCTCTAAAATAGTGCGCAGATTGTACCGCACCGGCACCAGGCTCATGGCAGGCTGCTTCGGCGTGTGTACAATTGGTGTAAATGTAGATGGTTTGACTGCGAAACCGGAACTAGAAGTTGGATTGTGTGAGGATGTTTGTTTGACATGGTCGGCACTCTTGCGCATTAACGAGTTCGTTTGAATAGATGGTACTACAGATATTTGTGGCACTATAACAGCTGTGGTACGAGTTTCTACATTTTCTTCTTGAGATTGTGAATTTTTGGTCTTATTAATTTCTTTAGGGATTTTCGTTTTACTGGAATCGGCTTTGTTTGTTGTGTTATTAAAAAATAGTCTGTTTTGTCTCCACAATTCTAATTTATATTCAAACAAGGCTTGATCTCCTATGGGCAGGTTCTTAAATAATTTTTCTATATGCGAAGTTTTCAAGATGGTTAAAACATTAAGGGAAATTTTTTGTTCTAAAAAAAAAAATAATAAAAATAAATTGGGTAACATTTAAATTTAATAAAAATGTATAAAGTTTATTTTAAAGGAAACTTTCATTTTAATGTGTGGCCACTTTTGAAGGTGTAAGACGTTTATAAATATAATGTCTCTATATATGAAATTCATTTTGTGTAACAAGTAAAAACTGATTTATACGTAACTTTTTAAGATATATCACCAGGCTGATATTTATCTATGTATGAATGATATCTGATTTAGGCGAGTATTGTTTTCATCTTGAAATTATAGCGTAAAAAAAAAATTATTAATACGTATGTATAATTTACTACAACAGGTATACAAAATCCTTGTAAAAATGGAGGCTTTTCCTTAAGGCAAATAATTTAGAAATATTCGCGGATTATATTTTAGAAGTCATTGTTAAATTAATCTCTGTAAAAAAAAAGTCATGAAGACTATGATCTGGTGGTAGTACGAAGAAGAACCGTTTCCAAAGACTTTTACAAAGCCTTGACATTGTAGGATGTTTTTTCTACGCTGCTTGTCCACTGACTTTTTATCTTCAACATAAAATGATCAGACTACATTTTTTATATTTTTTGTAATTTTATGTTAAAATGTGATGTATTGCTTAGCATTGGGTAACGACTTCACCCCTGGAAAGGGTACAAAACTGCGAAATAGTCGAAATTAATTTTTTATTAGATATATAATTATTAATTGAAGGTAAATAGTGTCTTCGAATAAAATGTAAGAAATATTTATGTGACTATATAATATTTTTTTAATAAAAAATTATAACAGAGTATCAGAGAGCTTCTTAACTTCCCAAAAAGATGAAAATATACACTAATGGATTTTTGGAAGCAGTAGAAATGTCCTTGTTTAAAAATGAATTAATTTTCTTACAAAAAACTAATCAAGTAAAATGCAATTTGCAAAATTTATTTCCTGCATTCAAAATACGTGAATACTACATATGCACATAATCGTGTTTAATTGAAACATCTATATATACGTACATACATATCTACACAATATACATTCTTTTTATCTTTTTAATCATGTGCTGATGGTATCTTTTTATTATCTTCTATGTTACTGTCTGGATATATAATTTAGAAGAGCTCCATTCGTATCGGTGTATTGTTACTAATATTCGTTTGCTTCCGAAGGAAGTACAGTAGTCGCTCGATTATATGAACTAATTCAAACAGAGCCTGTTCACTAAATGGAGAAGTTCACAAAATCGAAGAATATGAAATAAATAACTCAAATGATTTTTATTACATTAAGTTTTTATTTTTAATAATTAATGTAGATGAAAGTAGTCGGTTATATTTTTTGTACATTTTTGCTTCAAGGCATTTCTGTAGTGCCTGGAACTCAAAAGACTAAAGACAATCAGTCAAACCTCAACACTCAAAACATTATTTCGGGAAAAACATACTTCTAATAAGACAAACATTTAAAAAAAAATCAACGGTTGAAAGCTGTTCACATAATAGAGATAGGCTGTGTTCACTCTTTAGAACCTCCTGTGTTTAAATTTTGTTGTTCACTACTATATATTCCGAAATACGAAATCGATAATTTTCATCAGGCAATGCCCAATGTTTGCCGGGATACGGAATAGATATGCATGTATGTATGTACATATATTATAAATTTGTCTATCTACATATGATGCTAAAAATGACTCAAGCCAATCTAAATATAAAGTCAAAGATGTTTACCTATAAAATATTTATAATGATGAACTAAATTCCATTCGTTAAGTAGGTTTTTCAATTCTAAATCATCTGCATCCGAAAGACGAACGTCCATTGTGTTGAAAATCTATAACAAAATTAAAAAAGAAAAGTTGTACAATTATATTCAAATGCATGTATGAATATGTGTGTATAACAATATCAATGAAAAAAGAAATAGAAACTCCAGCAATAGGTTGAATGAGAATACATTGTTGATGGACTCAAGCAATTAATCATTAATTAAATAATTTAATGAATCAAAAACTTTGTTACTTTCGCTGTACTGAACGTCGTCGTTTTTCATTAATCAAAAATTCTATGTTATTCAAATACAAGTGTACGTGAGCGGATGTGTGTGTGTATGTTTGCTACGATTTATTATTTGTTTTATTGAAGCCAACAACAATAAGCGATGCTAGGTAAAAAGAAGAAAGAAAACTACACAAAACAAAGTTAATGAAAAATTTAATCACTCTTCAACATTCTTCGTACCCTCTCTACTCCAGTATGGTGAAGAGTTTTTGTGTATAGTGTGGTGAAGAGAACTTAGTATTGAAATGAAATTGGACTCTCTTTGGACACATTACATCAGGGCTGGAATGTAAAGGTTTTTGAGTTGTATATAGCTTCGCAAAAAGAACATGAAATATACATTCAGAGGTTATTTAGGAAAAATTACATAAAATAAAATTGCAGTGTTTTTTCTATTATTTGACACCTCTTTCTAAGCTAATGTCTTTAAATACTGATAGACTGATATTTGCTCTTTTTCAATTGACAGCATGACTGACATCTCTAAAATAAATATTTCTTAAAACTATTAAGCAAATAATAATATTTGTTCAAGTTTACAAGGTTTTCAATTTACTTTCTTTCATTCATTACTAAAACTTTCATTTATAACTGTTATAAGAGTTATTAATATTTTCAAAATTGATCGAGTATTGTCTTCAGTCAATTATATTTGATTGATTTTACACCTAATTATCAAATATATTCTACTGAAAGTAATACTCGACGTATATTAAATTGTACAAAAAGATTCTTCTGCTAAAGCTTATTTGATAAATAATAATAATAATAATAATAATAATAATAATAATAATAATAATAATAAGAATATTACTATTAATATTAATGATGATAAATATATATGTTACATCGCTTTCAGCAAATACATCGTTAAAGGAAGATTTCTGTAAATATTAAAAAAATTTTAAACTATAATTATTCTATATATGACAGTTAAAATTTGTTTCCGTTTAATACTTTGAATACGTACGTGTTCGATATCTATTCTTAGCATGTGTACATCAATAGTAAATTTAATTTCGTCAGATCTATCCCTATTATATGTTTGCATTTAAAAATTTTTTTATTTGTATATCAAAGTGGCAGAATGTGAGATCAATATATTGCTTTATTTCATAAATACATTATAATTGCATAAGGTGTAGATACCAAATTTCAATCAATATTTTCATTAATGCCTTGAACAAACGCCACTACTATCTTTATACAATAGTGGATATTAAATCTTTTTTGTTTAGAATAAGACAATTTTCATTGACGATTATAAATCTTGACCATACCGTGGCAAACAACAGTAATGAAAATTAATACACTTTTCACGCATGGGCCCTTGGTATTTGTGTTGGCACATACCCCCTAAGTAAAACAAGTGTAAATTTATATCGTTTTTGATATGTGTATACGCATCATCAAATTAGCAATGGAGCTAAAAGTGAATGTAATAAAAATGAAACCAAATTGCCATGTGTCTGAAGATTTTGCGTAACTTTCGGTTAGAAATTCATAAAGAAGTAAAAAAGTCTTAAATTTCTTAAATAAAATTATTACTGAAACATACAATAGCACAAAACTTTCCACCCCTGCATTCGAAATTTTTTATCAAATTTATTTGTTTGCATGAGAAGCCGGTTTGATAAATTTCACCACTGAATACAGATAATTCTTGGCATTTTGATTAACAAAATGAAACAACAAAAAATTACGAACACAGCGCAGCTACAAAATTTTTATTGCCATACAATATTTTTTGTATTGTAGTTGTTATTAATTGATTTAATTAAAACAATTAGATTTTCTGAAAATGCAATAATTCATTTAATTTTCATAATTTCCTAATTTAAATTTTTATTTAATGCAATATTTCTTTTATTGCCACAAGATATTTTTCTAATTAAATACTTGTTAATTGATCTAAAAACATATGTATATGTGTGTATGTATGTCGTGTACATACACATTCATACATATATATGTACGTATGTACAATGTACAATTTAAATATCTTCGTTTATAATGTGTACAATTTGTTTAATCTAACTTTTTCACTCATTACATTTGTTATTAATTACTTCTCCACTTACGCGAACTGTTAGAATGTGTCTGTATAAAAATTAATTGTTTTTAGTTCATTGATTTCTTATTATTTCTTTTACTGAACTACCATCGTTTTTGTTAACAACATTCACAAACGTGTTGCGTTTTCAAGATCTCACCATCAACTGTTTCGTAGATTTTGAAAGGCAAGTGAAACTAACCACACACCAAGTGAGAGAGCGTGTGGTGAAGACAGCAAGTGAGGGGTAGAATAAGTTGGGAGTATTTGTACTGGCATATTACTTTTTTAATTATATCTAACACAAGCTGATGTATAATTTTAATTAAATGCAAAAGTGTTGCTAACTCTATAATTTTTGATGAAATCATGAAATAAACTTAGAATATAACTGGATACGAATTACAGAAGAATTAGAAACAAAAACAGTAAAAGCTCTCACAAGACGCGCAATACAGCGATATTCTTCACATTTCCTGCACTTGTAGCGTAAACGTACACATAAAGCACGAGAGTTTACGCCAAAATCCTACTGTCTACGGAAAATTAAAATAAATGTTAGTACGGGGAATATGTGCAAACACACTTTTGTCTACCTGTATTGTGACACATAAAATTCTTTAGATATGTGTCGGCCTAGCACGACAAAAATCGTTACACATTCTGGTATTTCCACTTATAGTGGGAACGTATTTAGCTTATATTGTAATATATTTAATAAAATACAAAAAATAACATTTTTGTTTTAACAATAGAATGCAAAAAAATAATATAATGTTTTCAATTAACATTTTTGGTTGTCAAACCTTTACCTTTATTTTTTAGTTTATTATTTAAGATTTTCGCTACTTGTCAAGTGTGTTGAAACAATTGAACGTTGTGTTGTTGTTTTCATACACAAATGCATAAATGTACGTGCATATTACCTACATATGTACATGTATCTATACATCAAAATCAAATAATATACAAAAATTAAATAATACGTTTTATGCAAATGTAACCCAACTTTTGGCACTAGTTTCTTGCATCACTTAATACGATTTGGCTTAACACGGCATTTTCGGGGATCGTGGCTATGTATTAAACGAGGTCTACATGTACGTGGGGCAAATTACGTCATTCGATGTCGATCGAAATGTCAAATAAATTTTTTTTGTTGAAATGTATTGGAATTTCGATTGATATCGAAAACCGTAAATTGCCCCTGTATTTAAAATTGAAGTTCCGGGTTATACGAGTATGATATCATAAGTTACATGTGTATGACGTTAGAATAATTAATAATTATTTTAAGTATACATGCATACACATACATGTATGTATACATATGTATATACCTACATTCACATGTGCATATAGTTAGCAGCACTGCTCTGTACTCAAAATTTATGTAGGGCCAGTTTGTTTTCGTCTGTAGGAGGTTAAACAATTAATGAGAATTTTGATAAACACTTGTCAGTAAAATATTCATACACTCAGAATCAATTAGAGAATAATGTCTATTTATTTCTAATGTGCTTAATGATTTAATTAAAATGTGCGCATAATCCCCTAGTCAGCAGTCATGTATCACTGAATACATTAAAAATAAATGAACATTATTATCTAATAGAGTTTGACGGGATTTGAACTCGAGCCCACAAATAGAAATCACATTCGTTTGGTTTATTTTACAATCTTCATATTTAAACAGTGTTGTCTACTTATAGTACAGAGTGCAGACAACGGTTTTATTTAATAAGAACTATTCAGTTTGTACAGTTGTTTGACAATAAACTAATGTTTTATTGCTATAGACATTATTGTTTCCTGGTTAAGCTGTGTAATAAATTGAAAATTTAACTGAATCAATTAAACTTCTTGATTGTACTATTATTTTGATTAGGAGTTTTTATTGAAAAAAAAAAAAAAAATAAAATAAAAATAAAAAAATAAATAAATAAATCAATAAAACTTTCTTCTGCGTATGAAACAGTGTTGTTAATTTGAATTCCTGCAACCATTTCTCTTAAAAAAAATATGACATTAAAGCCATTTAATGCGATAAACTCAAGGTGATAAATACAACATGTATTATTAACTTTTGAACATTTTAAAACTTTTTGATTCTAACATCTTTAAAATAAAGCAACTATTCATGATTATTTTCTTTCAAAAAACTAAAACTTCCTTTCTTGGTCAGCATTCAACCTTTTCTTACGATATTTTTTTCCATTTCACAAGGAAACTCATTTTTCTTATCAAAGATTTTGCAATGAAAAACTAATTTCAGTTTTCTTTTCGGGCTTAGGTTTCGTTCTACATGGTTTTGTTGCCACACTATTTGCTGGTTTTCATATCCATTTATTTAGATATTAAGTTTTCCATTTTGTTTTTGTTGCTGTTCCAGATGCAGATGTTGATGCATCTTTACATCATTTCAAAATAAATTGCGCGGCTTCGCTTTGATGTTTGCTTTCTTTATATTGTGGGTATTGGTTGTTTTTGCTCCGCTCTTGTTGAAAGAAGAAATGTATATGTATTTTTTGACTTCTTTGCAACAAAGCAAAAAAGAAAAAGGAATATTTTTTAAAATGCCGCAATAATTTTTTGTACTTTGCGAAGTAAAAACCAAAAAAACTCCAACTGAATAAAAAATAATTTGATAAAGTGTAACTAAAATGAAAATTCGTTTGAATTGTATACAGAACAGCCGGTTAATTGGAAGAATTTTTTTTCAATTTTATTGTTAATAATCATATGCGATCTTTTTGAAAACTTAAATGACTCTTGGCTGTGATATCAAATATGTGCCCCAAGAATATCCATTAACTACTCATATCCATTTGATGGCTTTTCATTTATTACATCAACAACTTATTTAGATTGTGAATGTGTGTTTTCAAATACTCATAAAAATGTAACAGCACATGGCAGGTGTCTTTTGGGTTTAAGGTGCTGCAAAACATGGTTTTGTTTCCATGTGCATAAGTGTGTTCGAGAGCAACGTGCAAATATCCTTGAAGGATACATGAAATTGTCATTTGCTTTTTAAAAAGATCCAGCTCAGTTTTATTCCTTTCAACTCCACTTCTCTTCGAATTATTACGTAGACAACTTTTTTGTAAAATTAGTATGAACCGTCATATATTTTTTATAAACAAGGACTCTTTTTTTATGCTTGAGGGGAACAAGCAAAGTAATGTATTACTTTTTTCAATAAACATGTACATGCGTGTGGGTGTTTGTAGGAAACATTTCAGTATGTTGTCGCAAGTGTACGTTATTGTTGTTTTATTTTAAATTCATATTAAATGATTTTGCAGCATTTAACTATTAGAAAGAAGTTGATATATTATATGCTTTAATTTTCTGAGAGACGTGTTCGTGTTTGTTTAATTTCAAATGGAGAAGTTCAATCTAATTATATAAGGTTTCGTGTTATGCACAAGTAGATTTTAAAAAGGACTTTCTACCTTTTGAAAAAACTCTTTTTAAAAAAGTACCTTTTAAAAAAGTACCTTTTAAAAGAGTACCTTTTCAAAAAGTACCTTTTCAAAAAGTACCTTCAAAAAAGTATCTTTTAAAAAAGCACCTTTTAAAAAAGTACTTTTTCAAAAAGTACCTTTTAAAAAAGTACTTTTTCAAAAAGTACCTTTTAAAAACGTACCTTTTAAAAAAGCATAAAAAGTACCTTTTAAAAACCTTAACTTAAAAAAAGTATATTTAAAAGAAGTACCGTTTAAAAAGTATCTTTTAGAAAGAACGTAGCAAAAACGTGGCCCATGAAAGAGTATCTTAAATGCACCCTTTAAAAAGCACTTTATAAAAAAGTAATTTTACAACAAATATCTTTGAAAACACTACTATTTAATAATGTCATTAGTTTCATGCTTTAAAGATAAATTCAACGATCGAAACACTTGACTAGTTGTGGCAGACAGGTTGGTTGTCTTCATCTTGTTTCAAACATGTCCAAGAGACAACCAACCACGCATGTACATCAATCATGAGTGGCACTACGAGTGTCAACACAAAAGAATTAATTATTTCAAAGGTCCGGTTGCAGCACATTCTGTTGAGTGATGATGTTCGATATGTGATGGTATGTGTGGCTGTGGCTGGCAGGAAGCGGGTGTATTTTTGAAACTGCATGTTGAAAACGAATGTAGTTTGCGTTCTACATCAAATAAATTGCATGCAGTTTATTGTCATTCATCTTGTGTTCTTCACTGACATTTTATCTGCGCTACTTTTTTTGTTTCTTTGTATGATTTTCTCCATTTTCTTTTATTGTTTTATTTATTCGATGTGAAAATGTAAGTTTTTCTAGGGATTTAATTTTATTTTTCATTCCGGTCGCTTTTAGTACTTCAATCCTACAATTTGTAACTGTTTTACATTTGATGATTTACTGGTGCTGAAGCCAATGGTTTGCTTTTCAGTTTCTTTTGTTTTTATTTCCTTCAAATACTCGTTTACACGAATACATATACATACATACATACATACTCGTATATACGAGATACGAGTATGTAGTTCTTGGCTTTAGTTGTGAGAGTGTATTTTCATTCACAAAATGATAAATGAAACTTTAGTGGCTTTTGACCCAGTTAATAAATTTTCTTTGTTAAAGTTTATGGAATACGTTAAGAACATTTTTTATTGTTGTTGAGAAAATAGAATGAAATCCTACAGCCATCAAAATGCATCAGTGGAAATAAAGCGACAGGTTTAAGGAAAACAATGACGTTAAGAAAAACAAAATTAAAAGAAAAATACTATTAACAATCAGAAATGTGTCTCAAGCAATCAAAGATTTTATCTCGTTGAAGAACAATAAAATAATTAATTTAAAGATGATAGGACTAAAAAATAACTAAAGTTTGTAGTTGTTTATCTCTTTCCAAGTGCTTTATTTGTTTTAAATTCTTCAAAAAAAGAAAAACTATATTTAAATGGGTCAACAGTTGCGAAAAAAAGAATTCTTTTATTTTAATAACAATAATTTTTATAATTTATTTTCATCTAAATTTATGTTCTGGCAAATCCTCTATCACATGAGTTTTCGGTGTGTCGTTTCAAATGTCACGTAAATGTTGTTTTTGTGCTTCTGTAAGTGTGTGTCTGTGTGTGTGTGTGGGTGGTTGGGTGTATGTGCATACGCCTGTATTTACTTTTAAATATAATCAGTGATGGAAATGTTTTTGTTGTTGGTTTTTTAATCCAAATTTTCCTCCTTTTTTGGAAGAGCTTGGCAATATTTGTATCGTGTTGAATTCTTATTTGTTTTTGCTTGTTTGCTTTAGTCTGTTTGCATATTTGTGTGTGTGTGTGTGTGTGTGTGTCTGTGCGTGTTTGTATTTATGCATGTGTGCGAGTTTCTAATTTATTTGCATAATTAGATTTAAAATCATCTGGCTGGATACACGTGTTCCAAAAATTCACATGAATGTGTGCATAGTGTGTGTGTGGTTCCTTGTGCAATTTAGATGATTAAGTTTTGCAAGTGCTTAAAGATTTATTGACAACATGGAAAAAAGAACGGATAGATATTTTTTGTGCGTGTGCACAAATTAAAATTATTTTCAATAAAATAATTCAATATACGAGAGAACCAATTCATTTTCACCTTTACAAAATTCTGAAATGCGAGAGACCCCAAGTAGCACAGATTCCTCTGAGTACAAGGACTAATGAGATTTTAAGCTCTATGGATCATTAATATATTCCTTTGATATATACTCGTGCTTAAAATATCAAAAGGGCAATGCATTTATGAAAGATATCGACTTTTCTAAACTTAAGGATCTTTTATTTTGATGTTAATGGATGGCAAACATTTTTCATCTCCGTCGTATTTTCAAATTAAATTTGAATATATTGATTTGCTTTCGAAAAGGTACTCTTTTTGCCTTCCTTTTATCTCATATAGAAAGAAAGTTGAACACACTTTATTGTTTTCTCATTATTTATTTCCATAAATTAACTTTATCTAAAAGTTTTTAATAATTATGTCATAAACACATCATTTGTTTCTCATGTGAAAGAATCTGTTACAGAGAAATATTTTTTTGATTCTTTCCCTTTCATTTTCGAACATCTTGCTCATGTGAACGAGGAAGCAATAAACAAAAAAAAAAATAAATATTTGTACAAGGATATTTTATCATGCCAAGAAAAACAGAAAGTTTTCCTCTAGTTTCTTGTTGTTTTCCTAAAAAGATAAAGTAACATTAATTATTGAGGGAATATGAGGGAATGAAAGATCATTAAAGTCTTTGTCACTTTGCCGATGACAAAAATTGATTAGAATATACATAGATTTAGTTAAAAGGAGAAATATATTTAATAGGTCTTATTGCATCATTAAAAAAGGATAAAGAAGTATCCCGATAATAATGGTCAACAACTCCTTCAAGTGGGATGTGACGAGTATTTGCTTCTTGATTATTGTCGTGATATTTTCATTTATTTATTTGCATTTAGATGCCTCCATCTCCAATTACTTTTGATAATCATTAGAAAATAGTTTTCAAACTTTTTTCGGTGTACAATATATTGCTGTTTCCTTTCTGTAACTTGTAGCTATAATTTTCCAAAAATATTGTCTTTGGATTACTTGGGCGAAAAAGCGAGCATTTCTTCAAAACTAAAACTTATGCAAATCGAATTTTAATGACTTGAGTAACATTTATCATTGTCAAAGTGTTAAAAAACAAGGCAAATGGATTTTATATGCAAAGTAACAAGACAGAAATAATGTCAAAGTATTTAGTAGGTTAAATTTGTTTCTAAGACATTAATTCATTTATTATTTATTCATTTACTTGTTATCAAACATGTTGAATTGTTTTAAGACAATAGAGATTTTTTTCTTAAAAATTGATATAAATAAGTTAAAGATAATGACATGAATAGAAGAAGAAGTGTGTTCTGAATAAATGAATAGCAAGGATATAAATACAAAAATTATTGCCTTCCATAATCCAATGGGCAAATAGTTTAAATTATCATTTGCATAAGAAAGATGTCAATTTTTTAAGGCTTGTCCTATTTAAGGAGTTTTAAATTAATTTTTGTTTATTCCAAATACGAAACTCCCTTATGTCTTGAATTAAAAACAAAATTATTAGATTTAATTCAAAAGCAAAACTAAACATTTATTTCTTATAGTTTTTTTTTTAACAAACAACAATAAGCAGACTATTTTGGAATAAAATTACCATATAAAATTATCATGCGAATAACTATCGAGAAAAGAAAATCTGCCAAAGAGCACGAAAGGAAATAAGATAGGATGTCCTGTTACTACAAATGCATACTTTTAGGAGTTGAAAAAAAGTAACTCTAATACTCTCTTTAGGAGTACAACTACTTAACAAATACTCAAATGCATTATTTTGCATAAAGAGCTGTTGGTAATGTGTGTTCGAGACTACCAGCATTTCTTCATATATGCAAATGTCGTAAAGCTCTCTTGCATTTTCATTTAGTTTTCCTTTTATTTTCATCTCTGGGAATGTTTACATAAGATGCAAATACATACATAAAGAAGTATTTGTATAAATATATTTATTGGGAAACAAGTACCCTGCAGTTCATTTGATTGTAATGCTGCGATCTTGGGAGGACTTTTCGTAAGGTTAAAAACTCCTTTTCATATTATAAATCAGCGATGGGCGAAATCGGCCCCCTATGATTGTTTTGTTTTTGATTCCCACACGTTTTTCTTGTCTGAAAATAGACAAATCAGTCAGTTTCGCAAGACTATTCCAGCAAAAAGGTTCTATTGTTGCTTGATTTTTGATTTGCACTAACAAAACTTTTTACTCGTAAAATGGGAATGTGAGAATGTAAGAGGGATAGTTTAAAGTAACCCATACAATTGTAAAATATGGTGGTGTTAGTTTGCCGTCCGTTGTAGTAAAACTAATTAATACAAGGCTGATCCAACTAGTGGGATAATTAATAATGATTTTGCTTCATAAGGGCTTCGTGTTAATTTAACATGATTTTACAATAAAAAAGATAATGTTTTTTTTCACTTTTAAACGACTAGAAAACGCATTTAATTAATATTAAATTTCCAATTGGATCAAAGGGATTCTCTTATGCAATTAATATTCGTATTAATTATGTTTGTTTGGAATAAATATTGTTACGTTTTTACCTTTTTAAAAACGTTTTCCGTGGGTTCTTAGATTGTAATGAAATTACACGCTCAATACTTCAATTTTCAGTACTAACTGACTGCTGAACGTTGATGTGCGCAGCTTATATACTCTCAATGATCATTTCTCGAACATTCATAATGTTTGTAGAAGCTGCGCACATCATCGTACACTTAAATTAAACATGAGCACAAGACACGCACATACACACGCTCCAATCAGACATACAAATGTCGACGGACAACAATAACAATAATCATGAGCGTATTCGCTGTTTCAATCACTTAGCAGCCGCACGTATTTAACATGTGTGTTTGTGTGGCTGTGTGCATTCCCTCCACCTTGGCTTAACAATTATCTATGTATGCATGTATGTATAGTTGTCATGTGCTCATTTACAATCAAATAACAATAACAACAATTCAGCATCTTCTAGAGTAATTGTGATGAATAATACAAGCAAATCAGATTAACAATAATTCAGTATGTTCTCGAACAACTATAATAGGACTGTTCACGACCAAATTCGTAACAATATGATGAATATATTGAAATCACATGGAAACATGTTGAAATAACAGCATTTTTCTTATGGTAATTTGAAATGATTTATCTTTTTTTTTTTTTTTTTAATAATAATATAGTTTATTTAATAAAAAATGATTTATCTATTGAATTGATATTTAAGCAAAATTGTTTCATTTAAAATTTAAACCATTTTTTTATATAGACATTGTTGTTGTATAAGCACATGTAACAGAAATTCAATAAAGTTCTTAAAACTTTTAAAACTCGTTTACCAATCGTTATGACTGAATCTGGAACTTTTAAGCCATTTTGGAGTTTCATTGATGAACGCACCAGCTCTGTTCTTTGGTTTTCGTACAGTAGATTTGGGTTCGCTGCCTTTTGTTTAAGAGCGCTTCTGATTAAATTGCATAAAATCTCTATTTCCTGTTTCGGAATGGTCTTTCGTCATCCCATGTTAAATTTGGTTTGCAAACAGACCGGTTTCGACTATATGCCATCTTAAGTGTTCTTTTTCTTACCAAATCGTCCTCCTGTTGTTCGTTGTCCTTATATACTTAGCTCCTTCGGTTGTGTGTATCCGCTCGTATGTCCCTCATCGGTATTCGTTTGATTTTATATTTCCTCTTATCTGTGTCTCTCTTCTTCCCTATACGCCTAATAATCCTGTCTTAGTTGGTGGTGTCCATGGGGTCATTCTTTTGATTTGTGTAAAATTGTTTTAATGGTTCGAATATTATGTCCGATATCATTTCTTGTTCTTATTCTTAAAAATCTCATATAATTTCCTTTTTAAATGCACCTTGCATAACTGCACTTTTAAGATAAAAGCCCAAAACTATTGAAGTTTTTCAACTAAATTCAAAGAAAACATCAAAAAAGAGCAGATAAACTTGGACTTGAGTACATGAAACTTTTGTAAGTATTTCTCAACATTCGTTTTTAAGTGCACTTTGCATTTCTGACAGTTACATATTATTTTTATATAAAAAGAAATTAAACTTAGTTGCACAAAATTAATGCGAACTTCTAAGCCTTTTACGCAACCGTTGAGAAACATATTAGTGCCTTAAAGAATACAGTATTTTTGACTCATGTGATTGAAAAATCGTGGAAATCATGCAGGATTTGATTGTGCAAAAAGTCAAAATTATTTTATTTGTCCCAAAGTGTATTGCCAGGACTCGCTTCCATACTACGCGGTATAAAGTAGTATTTCTGAAAGAGAAAAATACTAAAATAAATTTGAAAATATTAGTTAAATTATTGATTTCACATCATCTGCTATTGTTGGCAAATATTTCAATTAAAGATATCGTCTAATATTATATTTACTACTGAATTTTTTCTTGTAATCGTTTAATAACAACTAATAGTTACAAAGAAAAAAGTTTGGCGTTTCCTTTTCTAAAAAAAAGTGTAAAATTTTTCCTTTTAAAAAGGAAAAAGGGAATTAGTGTCCTTGAATAAGCAAAAGCTTATTAGGAAAGAGCATAAAATCCTGGAAGAAAGTTACATTTTTAAAATTATAGCGATAACTAAATATTTTTTTAATCAAGTGTTGAACGAAGTGTTACATTATTTTCGGAAAAGAAAATATCACTAGAAAAGCCCTCATCTTTAAGTTGAATAAGAAAAAGTCATCCTTGTTAGGGCTGTGTTAAAATTGGTGTCAACTTTATTGGCAATCGTCACAGATGAGGTTTCGCCATCCAGGAAGTACTGCAGCAAAATTACGGAAAAGCTAAGCCAAATATTAACTAGTAGTTTTATTGCCCTATTTTTCTCGAACTAGGACTCCTTTATGTCTTCACAATGCACCAAACATTCGGAATTGATTATTTTTGGGGAAAACATCGCTCACAAGCAACGTTGAAGGAGCAGTTGCATTATCGTCATGTAAAAAAGCTGATAATCGGTGAGCACAGCAAAACACTTCTAGCCCTTATACATGTGATCGCTATATAGAAGGGATCTTTGGGACGACTATATGTTTGTACACACCTCGTAAAGCTTTCATAAATATTTTGAGCGAGATTTTTAAACTTTAACTATTTCTATTAATTTATTTTAGAAATTTTCCTGTCAGATTTTCCTAATTATAAAAAAAAATGCTTTCGGTTTCATTTGTTCTCATTTTATATCATGAAAATGTAGTGAAAAAGAAGAAAAAGTTTTTTATGTCTGCCTGTAGTAATAATTTTGCTTATTATACATGCGGTAGCGCATGTTGCCGGTTTCCAGTACATGTGGCATGGAACATTTTATTTTTTCTGGATTTCATTAAAAACGAAACCTTTTTATTTTTGTTTAACATTTCCACCAAATTAAGTTTTTTTTTTTTTTCAAACAAATTCAGTTTCTTTGTTTTGTTTTATTCGGAGAAGAAAGTGTCCTGTAATATTTCTAAGACCCGCTAAATCAGCAGGATTTTTTAAAAATTTTAATTTTTACATCGCTGTTGCTTTATCTAATAATTTTTTCGTTTTACCTTTTTCTCCTCTATTGTAATTGTTCGCATTGTTGCCTGTTTAGCATAAGCCCTTTTGCATTTATAAGCTGACAGCTGCTGCTGTTGCCGCTGTATGGCTGCGGCTGCATAAAAGATTTTAGCCTGGGTGAAGCAAAAGAAGAAAAAGGAAAAAAACTGCGTGCTTATGAATTTATTTAAATGTTTTATTAATGTTTTAAAAAGTATTTGTTGTGTTGTTTTATTTTATCTTTTTCAACATTTTCAAATTGTATATTATGAGAGCAATGAAAAGAATATTCACTGGAAATTTACACTTTACACTGTTTCCAAATTTATTTGATTATCAATTCACAAAGAGATTTTATTTTCCTAGTGGAACAAAAATGGAAGTAATTTTGAAGGAATAATATTTTCACTGCTTCCAAAGTATCCATGCAAAACAATCTTTCGACTTTGGGGAAAGTTAAATTGACATAATCTTGATTAAATTTTTTGTAATCTTGTAGAAGAGCTATAAAATAAACATTATTTTCTCTCAATTAATAATTAAACTATTATTTTCCTATAAGCAAAAAGAGATTGTGACTTTGCCAATAGTTTGAATACCTTCCGGAAATTGATTTAAAAAGGCCAATAGCTTAATAATGTGAAACTATTTTTGTTACAAAAAAGATCAAAAAATGAGTACAGTCGAATTCGAAAATCACTTATAAAAAGACAGAAACTCCGCTGGATTAAATACTTGCAGCCGGCCGGGGGCTGTCAATGAAGCTTTGCTTTTGAAGGAGTGGTCGAGCTTGGACATACCATGGAGGAAAAACGTGTTAGGCATTCTTATATTCAGACTTATTTCGTATTTTTTCCATTGGGAGTTGTTTCGTAATGGAAAGAGTCCAAAAATTTGTGTTTTATTTCATTTCTTCAAAAAAAATTTATTTCTCTGTGAGAAGGAGAACACCCTAAATAAAAATGAATAATAAATAATCTTTGAAGATTAGTTTCCATTTCAGTGAAAAGGCACAAACCAGGAGTCCTTGACGAGTCTCAACGTTCAAAGCACCAAACATGATTTTATACAGAGAAAACATTTTTATTAACTCCCTGTACATTAAGTTGTAGCGCTGCTGCAAAGTTTATTGTTTTGTAAATTTTTAAGAAATCTTTCCTGGGTTAAAAATTTTTTCCGACTTTGAGTGATCTCGTGATTGTAAATGATCGATTTTTGCATGAAAGTGCAAAAATCTAAAAAGCGTTTTGGTGGCACAAACGCTGTTGCAAATGATACGAATCTGATCCAATTCTAAATCACATTCTCTGTATTTTGGAAGCTCTCTTTTTTACTGAGTCCCCAATAACTGTCGCTCTGGCAGCTGGTATCGAAGTTAATTTATGTCTAAAACGTGGCGTTGCTGACTTAGATGGTGATGTGGCTGAAGTAGCAAACTCATTAGCTTTGCAACAAGTGTAGCAGTGGCAAACAAAAAATTCACATCGTGAATATTTTTTTCCATATTTTTCGTATATTCTATATAAAATAGGAATTGTGTAGTGAAGAACATAGAAATCACTTGCCAGTCATCTGACCCAAGTCCGTTTGCATGAAATGTGTAACTATTGCAAGACTGCCCCTGGAATAGATGATAGTACTGACTGGTTACTCTTTTACAGATGAAAATAATTAAGATTAAATTAGGTTTAGTCCTGAAAGATGGTTAAATATATCCTCTGTCACTGCCGAGCACTATAGTCATCTAGGGCAATTTTTGTTTCTTAATGTAAAGTCAGAAGAGCAAAGTTGTTTTTTCTGGAATCGGGTTGGCTTAATGTCCATCGCAGGGCCTTACACTGGACCCAAGTCGAAACTGACAATTCGTCAATGTTGCGATATTGAATTATACCTCAGTGTATTGTAATTTGCCCTTGTTGCAATATTGACCAAATAATTACATTGTCCTCCAATCTCCGCAGTCGTTGTTTGTTTGCATTTCACTCTCACCTTCCAAATGGTGCAACAAGACACTTTTCTTCGTTGCTTTATTTTGGTTTGTATCTTCATTTTACTTTTTTTTTTGGCTGTGTTAATGCAGCCATCGTGTTGTTTAAAAAAAGTATGGAGTTGTGCTGCGCAGTGGTTTAACAAATGTATGAATATGTGTTTGTATGTTTGTGTGAGACGGTGCACAAGGAGTTGTTTTTGGTTTTAGATTTGCAAACGTAGATTTAATATGTTTTTTTGCAGATTTTGTGGTTTAACTTCTGACAACAACGTTAAGTGCTTGATGCCGTTCTTGCAAAGTTTTCTTACACAGTGAAATGTAGTTTTGGTTTTGTGTGTGTGTATGTGTGAGTTTGTGTGTGTGTACGTGATTATTTTTATTTGTAGTTGATTTTATTTATTAAGTTTAAAATTTTGTTGTATTATTTTGAGCGAAATGATTAAATTTCTGCTGCAAGTTTTATACTCTTCCTTTTTACCAAGTCCTTTGCATGTTCATACGTTTTGGTTTAGTTGGCTGCTTGGGAATATGTGTATGTGTGTGTGTGCGTGTGCATTTTGTTCATTGAGATTGTTTTAGATTTTGTGAAATGATAAATAAATTAATGTTGACATTTTTCATCCGTTTGTTGTCGACGTCATTGTTGGTGATGTTGCTGTTGCTGTTGTTAAGTAGAAATGGAGACGGATGTCGTCTGCAGTTTTTGATCTGCGCTGTCTTGCGTTTTTTTTTTTTCTTCTAGAACGCTTTCTTATTCATTGCTCATCGTTAGTGTTTTTATTTAATTATAATTGTAGAAGATGTTTCCTTTTTCCAGAAGTCCTTAATTTTTGTTTTGTTTTGACTAAAAAATGCAAAGAAATTATTGAAAATTTTGTCTTAATCCTTGATTTAAACAAAAATTGTTTTAAACTCTTTTTATTCTGTTTATATAAAGGATTTTTAATATCTTCTTTGTGTATATGAGAACTGTAGCCAGACTGTAGCTGGGACTGGATCAAAGAGTTTAATGCAATTTAACTGAATGTCGACCGAGTTTAATCAATTACGTGTATATTTGAAAGTAATTATGTTAAATGTGCCATTGAGATGCCATAAAAAATCCTACAAAATTACCCTTTAAGTCATTTGTGTGATGATTTTACTTTCTAATCTTTGAAGGCCGAGATGGCTGACGATTTTTTCGAAAAATTATATTTTTAAAATTCTCCAAAAGGAAGTTGTTTACTTCCATCAAATATTATGCTGGGACTCGCAGTATTTAATGAGTTTTTATTAAAATTGTGATACAATACGATTTTCTTTTTTATTTTGGTGTAAAACCTTAATATCAGGGTGCACCATTAAGGAAATTGATCTCAAAAAAGATTTCCTCATGGTGCACCGTGGTTTAAAAAAAAAAATAATAATAAATTAACTTTTCAAATTTTTTCTTGTGGATATTTCATCGTCAGTGAACTTCAAGCAGTTTGAAAATATTCACTCTCATATGCTTATGCCAAAACAATCAAAAACAATATGAGAATTCGTATATGAATATTGAAAATACATAATCATATTAGAATTAGAATGCTTTTATACAAAAAAATACAACAAACAATTTTTATCCGATATGAATCTGTTCTATGTTTCTTGCAACTTGTATACAAATTATGAAAGTTAATTATTTAAATATATTTTTTGGGTATATTCCCGATAGATTTCAATATTAAGTATTAAAAAAATAAATCATATTTTGTAAGAGCTTTCATAATAAACCTTAAAGTAGTGCGGATCCCAGCATAATATTTGGTGCAACTAAAGAGGAGTTCTTCGTCATAAATAAATGTAATAAAATGTTAAAAACACTATTTTTCGAGGAAATTTCCCGTGAGTACCGGATCAGTAAAGTTTTATATCTCCTACATTTGGTCATTTTGTGACCTTTAATACATATATCCATATTTTAATTAACTCGGCTTAGTAAATTTTCGTTGGATTTTCCCATCTTCAATTCGATATACGATTATTTCGCGTACTATAAGGAATAGTGAGTCAAGATTTTGCGCTTGTATTAGAAATAATAAAGTCATTATTTGTATTGATTGGTTTTATATATTTCAACCCGAATATTGTAAATTAAAATTTGTAGTCAATTTATGGTTATTCATGAACATTTAAAAATATACATATTTAATCAATAATATTTTATAGTTTTTCTTTTAAATTATATCGCCTGTCACGATGTTATCAAACATATCAACATGTTTTTTTCGCCAACAAAAAGACACTCCCTCTCTCACACATACACACACATGCACACTTACTGTAAAAAAAAAATTATAAAATAAAAGTAAGAATTTTTTTTCTTTTTTGATGCCTCCAAAATCACCATGACCTCTTCAAAGTATAGAGTATTAAGATTTTGAGATTTTTTCTTGGGATGGCGCATCGCAAGGAAGCCAAGAGTAAAAAGAAATGAAATATTGTCCATATTCATAGTTCCAGTAGTTTTCTCTGCTCTTGAGCATGTTTAAGCACTTGCTAGTCAGAAAGAAGAGCTCAGCAAACCACAAGATGCAAGAAAAAAATTGAAAAAGTATTGAATTGAATTGCATTCTTTTGTGTGTTCGAAGGCAGAATAATGATAATAAGAATAAGAAGCCAGTTCGAATGAATGGCTGTTGAGAATGCAGCATAAATTTGGCTGCCAGCCCAATTTAATAGTTTTTAAAAATTCCTCCAGCAGTTTTTCTTTTCTTCTTGATTTTTATTTTTTTAAATTTTTCTTCGCCCGCAGTTTGTTGTTCAAGATGAAGAAAACTTGTTGTTGATAATCGTTGCAATAAGTCAAAAACTTAAAAGACGTACACATAAATTCGTTTTTAATATTTTCAAGATTTTCATGATATTGACAATAATAAAAAAGAGAGTCTTGAATGGGTGGGGAACTTTTATTTGGCTTCTGAAACAGTATGTGGGAGATTGTAAAGCGTTTGGCTTCCAAATGTTTATTATCGAAAATGATGATGGAAGAGGTGAAAGAACTTTAGTAGCGAATACTAAAGAAATTTTAATATTGATAAAAAGTTTAAGCTTTCATAAAAAATGAAAATGCCACTCAGGGCCAAATTGTCCTAAATGCCAAAATTGGTTTTTTTGTTTCGATTGCTTAGAATTATTAAAATAAGAATTATTAGAATGATAATATTAACTAAAAATGACAATTCGTTCTGTTTTTTTTTTGTGATAATTTGGCAAAAAAATTTTTAAAATTTTTAAAACTAAAACATCTTCAGAAGTAAATTAAATTGAAATCTCACAACCTTCAATAATTATCGCTATCAACAAATCAATAGAAAAACATGGTAGTGGCTTTCGAAGAAAAAGAACAAATAGCATTCAGGCAACTTTGAAGTCAAATATTTTTGGGACACTTTATTATTGATATTGGATGTGGAGGCTTTTAAAGGTGTCAAACTCGAGAAGAAGTAGTTTTAATAAGCAAAAAGTTTATTTTGCCTTTAAGACAAAATAATTTGTTGCTGAGAATAGAGGAAAATTAATCAAATAAGACGCGAACACCTTAAGGATTAAAGCATTTTCAAAAAGGAAGCAAACAATTTTTTAAATAATGAAAAAATATGGTATAACAAATAAAAAAAAACATAAATTTGATATATTAGATGACTGTACGGATTAACATGCGTTAGATTTCCATTTAAATTGGTTTGAAAGATAATATTGCATTTAGACTGATGTAAAAATTGTGACAGGTCTTCTTATGCTACGCGGTGTCTGATCGGTCGGTGGGAAACCCATGCCGGTCGACTTTTTTCGCGTATTTAAGAATTTAGACTGATGTGACTTCAACTGTTAAGTGATCCTCATGTATTTCTATTAGGATAGTGCGATTTGAAATATGATTTAAGTATTTTCTAAACAACTCACTCGATCACATATAAAAAATCTTAGTTAACTAAAACAGAACGCATCTTTAAAAGCCTTTAAGAATAATTTACTTCAACTGAGTGTAGGTGTTTGGCTTCGTTATTAATATTTATTGCCACACGTTTTGCACTTAATTTGATTCATATTTCCTCATACTCCGTTGTTCATTTACCCACTTCTTAGTTTTTCAACGCTTCCTTTCCATTTCAGGTAAATATTGCAACATTAATTCAAAAATACCAGCAACAACTCGTGTCATCATTAACAACAACATTAAGTCCTTAATGTTGTTTGTAACTTTTTCTCATCTTCGTATTTTATTTTAGCTGTTGCTACGTATTGTTGCAGTATCTAAAATTAGCAACATTTATATTCATTAAGGGCAAATTATCATTCATGTGTTGCCTTGAGTTACGCATGTGATGTGGTTGAATCCTTTGGCTGGTTGACAGCAAAATAACAACAAACAAACGTGAAGAATATATTTTTTTAAATGAACAAACATACATATGTATGTATGTACATGTATGCACTCGTATATCAGATATTTTTCTTAATTCTTAACAATAACAACTCATCTAGGCCATACACAGCAACAGACTAGAGGGAAAAGGAATTGTATTTCTTTTGTGATTTTTTTTTTGTGTGGAAAGTTTGAGTAATTTTTTAATAAATTCTGCCATTTTAACAATAAAAGAACATTGTGTGACTTTTAGCCCTTTTGTTATTTTTATTTGTTTGTTAAATCAAATGTGTTACTCTGTACACAGAAAATATTATTGCCAAAAAAATTTCAAATAAACATTTTGTCCAAAGTAAATTTTATTTTCAGTCAAACTTTGTTAATTATTAGTTGGAGTTCTTAGAATACAAGTAAAAATTATAATTTTTTCAGTTAAATTCTTTCTTTGTCGGTCCGCATTCACATAAAATATTTACTGATTCAAGGAATTCGTTTACTGAAAATAAGATTAAGTTTTTTCTGTGTATGAACAGGCATATATTACGAGTAAACGCTTGCCGACGTGTATTTCCGTATCCTTTATTGCCATTATGTTTATTGTGGCAACTATAAACATTTTACAATTTTCTGCCGTATCAGGATATTCGTACGTTGAATGAGCTTATTTATCACACTACCTGATGGTAGAGGTACATATGTATGCGTGTGAATCCTTTAATATAATGGAAATATGTGTTTTGTATGTTTGTATGGCCTCTCTCGGATATAAAATGTTGCCAAAAAAAGTGCCATGACTCTACAAACCGAATGAGATGAAATAAAATGTTGTATTTATGTGTGACTTCGTGCCAAGATTATAAGAATTTTTTTTCTTCTTAATGTTGTACATGTCATTCTCTACCACCTTTCCATGTCAACGCAGACTATTTATGTTTTATTGTTTATTTCACATTAGTAGGCAGACTTAGAAGTGCTCTTGAAATCCCGCCAGATTGCGTTTATTTGCATTTGCAGATCATCTACAGTATCAGACAAGGCGAACTAAATTGGCTCATTTTCAGATCAGGTGGAGATGAAACATGGTCAAGATTTATTTATATTCAGGGAAACCAAAAATATGCAATTCCAGGATCTTAGAGTTAATATACTCCAAAGTCTTAGAGCTTTTTCATGATATTGGCATCGATTTGTTAGTGAAATTTTTACATGTATTAATCTGTTTAACATATTTTAACTTTGGGAGCGAATATCTATCTTTTTAATCAATTTAATAGGATATATTATAGTTTTCTTTTTTTAATTTCCCATTGTGAAAAGCTGGGGATTCACTGAATGAAATTATCCTAACAATTTTTGCCACTATATCCATGTATATGCACCGACAAGCTTCACTTATATGATCATATCAACTTTAACCCATACGAATTCTTGCAGGTTGGACAACAAATTTTACATGAATAGATCCTTGTCATTCTCTGGTATAATTTTTAAATGACTGTATTTATGATACCACCTCGCAGCCTTCGATATGTGGCTTTGTGCCGTTGTACGATCTCGTTGCATCGAGACTACGAATTAATAGAGCTGGTACACTATTTTTTAGCTGAAGCTTATGGAAGGCATTAAAAAGTTCTATGGGCAAACTGTGCTGTCTTCCTGCTAATCACCTTTTGTATTGATACGTAGATTTTTGAATTGTCCACTAACCCATCCAATATTTTTTTGTTAACATTATTTACCGATTGACTCTTTGCTAATATCGTTTTCTAAGTTCAGAAAAAAGTTTAAAATAAGTTCATTCGCTGTCACCACTGGGTGGCACAAATTCTTAGTAAATTCAATTTCACCAGTGGACATCTCCGAATGCTTGATAGTAGAGTTGAGCCCACATATTGCACTTAAAGTGAAGCTAGTGAGGCAAAACACGTTTCAATTGCCGGTGTTTCTCAATGGTCGCACTTTACACCATTTAATAAAAAAGTTTGCTCTAAAAATCTCTTTTTCTATTGGACCAGTATTCGGGGGATGTCTCCTATTTATGCAGTGCCATTGTGCGTGTTGTGACTAGGAAAATGGGATAGGATATGATGGATGATAGAGGTAGTACTGTTTGCGGACATTTGATTTAAACCTCTCCGTTTTAATTACTAAAAACAATTAACTTTATGCCAAATTGAATTATAAAAATAGGATGAAGAAATTGTAAAAATACTAGTTCAGAAATCTGAATTCTCTCATCGTGATATATATTTTTTCAGATCTGAAAAGACAAATTTTATTACAATTAAACTTCAGTTTTCTTGGAGAATATTTTCTACGCTTTATTGCGCATGAAATATATGTTTACAACATATTTCTGCTTTCAGTGCTCCAAAATTTTTTCTTTTTCTTTTAATGAGAAATAAAAAAGTACTCAAAAGTTTTATTTATTGTGTGTTAAACAAGCATATTTAAAACTTTCAAAGAGCAAATGAGAATTATAAAATGTTGACTTAATAGGCAAGGAAGCCTATATGAACAATACAACAAACAACTTATATATTTTGTTAAAACCTCCCACAGGGTGGGAATGAAAGTTTTTGCAGGTCAAAACAAAAGAATTCAATTCTGACTTACAAAAGTATGCTGTCGATAGCTGTTTAGTTATAGTTCGCCATTCCTATTAAAATTAGACCACAAATTGTCAAAATATTCGACAGCAGTACTAATTTGAAATTTTCACATATACATATATGTATGTTCCCATCGATGTTATAAGAAGCATAGGGCCTCCATTTATATTGTTTCAGGTTTCGTTAATCATTCTATCTGCGGATGAGCAAATGATTAGTCTACTGCATCCTAGTCTGATGATGGGGCTGCCATCTAAGCCAACAGGCTGGCTGAATGTAAAACATATTTATATAGCGAACCGCTTAGTATAAGAACAGACTTCCGCTTGCAGCCGCCCAACTAGGAGAACAGACGCCTCTCACAATTCGCCGATGTTTGACGGATTTCAAGAACATCTCCCACCATCTTCCACCTCCAGCACGTGGTGGAGGTTTGTGAGTCGACTTGAAGTGTAATTGATAAAGATCACTGTGAGTTCACTAACTAGAATCAATCAGAAGTTTTGCCTTATCAATATACCCCTGACTTTTACAAGTAGTTGGAGCTGCCTCAACTAGGAGAACAGACGCTGCAGACGCCTCTGACAATTCGCCGATGTTTGACGGGTTTCAAGAACATCTCCCAGGGACCACCACGTGGAGGTTTGTGAATCGACTTGAAGTGTAATTGATAAGGATCACTCTGGATTCACCAAGTAGAACCAATCACAAGTTTTGCC
Organism: Germaria angustata; assembly: GCA_963681545.1. NCBI lineage: Eukaryota > Metazoa > Arthropoda > Insecta > Diptera > Tachinidae > Germaria > Germaria angustata. The sequence continues at coordinate 21,237,084 of OY813002.1, read as the reverse complement.
TTATAATTATACCCCTGGCCCCCAAACTTTCACATGGTTCATCTTTCGCCACATCAGAAATTGCATAAATAGTCTTTTTCTAAAGAAGGCCCTTGAAGTTTACTCTCGTATATTAATTCATAACGATGAGTGGGGGAGTGTATGGCTGGTATGTTCGAATGGCAACATTGTTATTGCCGGTGTAATGTTATTTGTGTTGTTGTTGAGCTGTGAATACATATGTTTGTATGAATTTCACCTTGACTGAGCACTTATTCCCACATACACATACATGCATAATTCGAAAATATTAATATAAATAACAATGTAAATTATACCTGTGCATGGATGTCAAGGTAAATACAAACAAATTCGCATTGGTATTCTGATGCAAATACTTCAAATACAGTGAGTGGCAAAGACTTTTGCTTTTTTTTAGTTTGGCAAGATCTCCGATTTCTTTCAAAAGAATAAAAAATTTATGCATTATTATAAAATGAAATTTATGAATATATTACAGTCAACAAAAACATTTCTAGGAACGTCTTTTATTTCAGTTGATTGCAAAATATATTTTACTTCGTCTGTTATTCATTTGTTTTGAGTTTTTATTGTTTTGACTCACACTGTGACACGCGTTTATGCAGCTTATATTCGTAAACGAGCATTGTTGCATAAATAAGTGCATTTTATTCTTATACCTTTAAATTAATACAGATGTTTGCTAGATGTGTTTTAACTGAATGTGAATTTATTTTTGCTTTGCTATTGGCAGATATTCACATAAACAAATAATTTCAAGCCCCATAAAATCGTATTAAATAATCTTGGCTCAAAAAAAGTATAGAAAATAAAAAGAGTTGGATGTTTTGAATATATAAATACTTATAACTTGAGCGCTTTTGTCTAATACTGTTACGTTTCTTAAAGAGCACTAAATCCTCTATTTGTCTTGGAAAGGGCAAACATTTAATTTTTTTTTAAAGAAAACGCCATTAGTTTTATTCAAATAGTTAAACCGTTTTTATAAAATTCGGCCATAGTGATTTAGAATTCGTTATTTTGTATTATTTTCTTTATGCATACGATACATTGGTGCTGATCATTATAGTGTGTCATTTATATCAATGTTTGGGGTCCTCCACTTCTCTTTGATGGAGCTATCTGATTGCTCTATTAATGATGTTGGTTTCGATGCTCTCTGCCTACTAAGTTTATTTCTCGATGCCATGAGCAAACAGTTCCATTTTATTGCATTTGGCACTATCACACCCAATTTTTCAAATCTTAATATCCTATGACCCATTTTGTCATTAATTTTGCTGCCTTCGAAATTAACAGCTTTTCCAGCAAGTTGACTTTTGTTTTATTATTTTGGTTATAAATTTTTCAATAATACTCTGCCATTTAATATAATTCCTTTGCCCCTTGAGTTTTGTTTCGTATATTTTTGCTAAATTAGCTTTTATTGTTTCAAACTTAATGCCCCATAATTAGATTCAGTGAATAATTCCAGGTCATTAGTAGACCATTAACATAGAAATTGGCAAAAACAAGCATTTTGCGTTCTATTTAACTTTTCTTTTCATTTCCATTTCCATTTTCATTTTCATTAAAATTTTTTTCTTTTGTGTTGGGACTTTGAAATATTTGAAATTTTTATTTTGATTTGTAATTTATTTGCGATTTTGCAAAGATTTATTTTAGGGATTATATGCCACTGGTCTTGTTTGTGTCTTTCAATTTCGTTATTCTGTTGCATGAAAGTAGATTTAAAATTGACATTTGACAAATATTTAGAATTTTTATTATTGTCGGACTTTTGGTTGTGGAAATGGACATTTTTATTTCACACAAATAAATTGGAAATAGAAAGAGAAATGACAGGAAATGGAAAAGGATTTCACAAGATTTTCACAAGAATGATGGTAATGTTAGTGGGGAAATAATTAGACAAATGTATTTTTTTCTAAACTTAAATTAATTAAATGAAAAAAAAAAAAAAAAACAACAAGAACAAAAGAAGTGGAAAAGAAAATATTGTGGCTGGTTCATGTTCATGTTTGTCTTATAAATGCTCACATAAACTGAAGTGACTTTAAAACAACATACACTATTCATGGTCACGAATTATCCACGAAAATTGTTTTGAAATGATTTGCTAAATTTCAATCATTATAATTTTAAATAAGTCGGGCAATAAACAAATACATAAATAAATAAATTTTAAATTGACTAAATAAAGAAATGAGAAAATAAACAAAAAGATAAATAAAAAATAAAATTAATAAACAAACATAAAAATAAATATATAAATAAAATATGAAATAAATAATTGAATTGATAAATAAAGAAGTAAGATATGAAATAAAAAAATACACAAAAATTTTGTTCTTAGATTAAAGTCACCGGACCATTTTTTTCTAAAGCTGAGCTTTAATAAGGCGCATGAGTATATGAAGGTAAATTTCAATTGAATTAACCAATAATCAAATTTTGTTTAGCAAAGTCGTTTACCCTGTTAACTGGGTCCTGTAAATCCGGTAACGAAAATCGTAAATATTACTAAGTTTTAGAAATTGATTCCAGGTCCATATTAAATGTTAAACAAAAAAAAAAATTCTCCAAGAGATGCTTAATGAGATTGTATAAAGAAAAGCGCTTTACAAGGTGGAGCAAAAGTAATATCATAATTCGAACTGAATGCCATTTTGTTATAAATAAAAAAGTTTATTTGAAAATGTAAAGTTGGTGACATTAATTGGAAAAAATTATAGCCCTCAATTGGCAACTTTTCGAATTGATACAGCATTTTGAATTGCTGCTCGCAAAACATCTGGCCCCAAAATGACGATTATGACATTACGTTTGTGCAACTTTGTGTACAGTGTAACAACAACAAAAGCAAATTTCTGGAGATGATTACTGGCCATATTGGACAAACAAAGACGAGTGGGTGCATAAAATAATAATAGTGAGAATAAAGTACGCTGAGAAAAATAGTTTTCTTATTTTTTAAGAAGATTAGTTGTCAGTTGCTAGAAAAAAGTAGTTACATGAATATCTATTTCCTAAGGTTTCAAAATAATTTAGACTGCTATAATTTCTAAAGTTGCAAGATTATTTGAATGTTGGACAATCATCCCAAAACATGCATTTAGTGTTTAGTGTTTACACTGTGCGATTTATTTCATTCTACATAGATTTCGGACAGACCTAAATCCTTTTAGAAAGATGTAAAGTCAACTTTAACTAAACTATTAGACTATGTATTGAAGTAACCAGCCCTGTTAATATTTATGTATGTACATATGTGTATACCTGCAACTAGTGTGTTTGCTTTTATAAAAAAAAAAAAAAAAAAAAATATAATGAAGAAAGAACAATCTAAATTATGACAAAATAGTTTTCCCACAGAATAATATTTCATCAGATTCTGTAGCCTCGTAGAAAATGTATCCCAGGGAGTTGTGACTTTCTTCCAACAGGGTTTCTTGAATTTGGAATAATTTTTCGGTTTGTAAACAGAACGGTTTCGGTAATATGAAATCTTTAGAATAAGAAAAAGAATACTGAAGATGGTACACAGCCGAAACCGGTCTGTTTACAAACTGAATTGGATGACGGAAAATCATTCCAAATAAAACTCCTACGCCAGGTCCAGTGTTCACTAGGCAGTGTTTGTTTTGATCCTTACTTCTTATTTTTGATGCCTGAGTAGCATTTCATATCGTGTCTAGATATTGAAAGTTTTTGTCTATTCCAGGATGTCCTGAAAAGATAAATCTTTCTTTTTAAACAGATGTTGTAAGAATGGCCGATACTGGCTTGCATTTGCAACAAAAAATTATAATTTTGGTAATTTGATTGCAAGCCCTTCATAATTCAAAGAAAGCCCCTAACAAACTGATGCTTATACCAGGGACCGAAAATAACTGTTATATTTTTATTTCAGAGCAAAAAGGTTAGGCAAAAATGCCCTTTATCTGCATTTGGGAATTTTTAACCATTATCGCGACTTTTATATTATATTGGTTACCGTAACTAATTAATTGAGAAAATAAAAATTTTGGTTACAAATAACCATTATATCAACCAAAAAAAATTTTTGGTTAAAAATAACCATTAAATCAACCAAAAATTTTTTTTGGTTGAAATTAACCATTATAGAAAAAAAATTATTTTTTTTGGTTATCATGTATCAAAAAATTCCAAAAATTTCAACGAGTTATTGTTGTCACCAAGTTCGTACATACATATATACATAAACTCAAATATACAAAAATTTTTCCTATATGGTAATTAGATGTGTGGCACACGTCTAACCGTTACTTACTGTCTTTTGATCTGGTACGCATTAGGTTGGTAACTTTTTAACGTCAAAAGAGTTCGTTAAATCATGTTTCAGGACCTAGAATTATTTTAGTGTGATACTGAGTTTCGATCTTGCACAGTGTAATTTCTTCATTCGTAAGGCACTAAAAAAGTCAATTTTTTGAAGTAGTAACCAAAAAAAAATTTTTTTTATAATGGTTATTTTCAACCAAAAATTTTTTTGGTTGAAATAATGGTTATTTTCGACCAAAAAATTTTTTAGGTTGAAATAATGGTTATTTTCGACCAAAAGTTCTTTTGGTTCATATAACGATTATTTATAACCAAAAAAATATATATCTCATTTCAATTGGTTAAAATAACCAAAATAAAATATATTTCTTGTTAATGGTTGACTATAACCATTACGTATATGTATCAGTAATAATTGTTAAATCTGATTTTTTTAGCGTTTATCTTATAACTGTTACGTCCCTGGCTTATACATTCAAAAGGTGTTTGTATTGAATATTAAACTTCTCATTAAGTTTGTAATGAGTGTTTTATAAAAAGAATAACTTTTTTTATTTTTTATTAAAAAAAAAACTTATTTAATATTGTATTTACTGACATTTATTATTTTTTGTAACGCGTTTGTTTTTTATGCGTCCTGAATGCAGCGGTGGGGGGGGGGGGAGGGGAGTATATGCTTTAGTTATTATTAAATTAGAAGTAAAAAAAGAGATATGTATTTGATATATTACAAACAATTAAAATATAAAAGTGGGCAAATGCGAATGACTTGTTTTAATTGTAAACCATCATTCGTATATATCATTCGTATATATTTGCCGCATACATACATACTTATACAGATATAAATCTTGGCAGGAAGAACGTGCTTCTGTATAAAACCGACATGTTTCCTTTTGCTCATTTCTGCCATTCGCATGCAGACCACGCATTATTACCATAAATAAATCAGGAAATAATTAAAAGCAATCTTTGCGAGAGAAAAAGTTTAATTCTTTTTCTTTGTGCACAAATTGAACGAACATGTAGGAGACGTATTTCCTGTGTTTTCGTGAAACACATACTTATGTACGTGCAAATGTATTTGTAAGTGTTAATGGCATACGAGTACGTATTTTTTTAAAATAAATATTATTTGTTGAAGTTATTATGAAAAAACACGTATTCTAAATGACCACAACATGCTGTTCGGGCCGTGTTGTAGTATAAAAAGTCATTTCATTTATTGTTCTTCAACCAATTCCTTTTTATTTCCATTAATATTAAAACTTATTGTTGAGCACCGACTGGAGTGACTGGCCATCCGCGATCAGTACACGTCGATGATGGGCGAGGCGACTGACTGAACGAAGGATGTGTAAAGTGCTGTGAGTAAAATAATTTGGTAGAAGCATTTGAAATAGATTGTCGAGGGTTTGTAGGTTTTATGCAGACAGTACGTTTTTACTTTCAACTACTTGATTGGAAAATTCTTTATTTTTTTAGCGCTTTTTCTGGGTCCTTTGATAGCAAAACTATTCATATTTCTTTTTTTATGAATCTCATAAAAAATTTATTCCGTAATTATGATAATTATCGCACTGTGAGAGGACCTGTAAATTTATTTTGAATTTGTGCTGCCTGCAGCCTTAATTAAAACAAAATGTTTGCAGCAACTGCCACAAAATCATGTTGCTAATGGCGAAATAATGTAACAAAGTGTTGTTGGATGTTTTGGAGCACATATTCCTTTTTCATGCAACACATACACAATATTATATGAGAAGGGGAAAAACTGCTAAAATCTCATTGCTGTTGGTATATACAGCAATTGCAACCTATTCATGGTCCTTCGAAACCCAAGAAGAAAGTAAGTCGAGTATGGTGATAAGACTGCCAGAAGGCATAAGAAATTCATACTCCTTCACGCTGGTATTGCTGTGATCCTTGGAACTAAATTTTAGATACCAATTTCAACAATTTCTATTGTAATTCCGAGAAATATATACAAATATTACAATTTACGAATGTTTAAAAATCGCAATAATATAAATTAATTGTTAAAAACACGGGCACACACACATAGAAAGACTATTGAGAAATCCATCATGTATTTTTTGCTGTCCTCCTTTTAACCAATTATCCTTTAAATAATATTTTTTCATATAATTTAAAACAAATATTAGATTGATACTTGTTCGCCGTTTCCATTTCATATTGTGATGTTATATTTTTCGACTTATTGTGGCTTTGCAATTTTATTTATAATAATTTTAACGTTTAGATTTTAAGCCAACGATAACAGCCAAATCCCTACTAACAGAAAAATTCCAACTCAACATAAAATATATTGTTACTTTTATTACAATAATATTTTACAAAAGGATTCAATATTTCAATACAATCATTTTTCTTTATTGTTACAGAGTAATGGCTTGTGATTTTTTTTCATGTTCAGACACATTCAGGTCTCTTGAGTACATTAAGGTGGCTCCAGTTTTTATAGAAATTGAATTCACTTCTTAGTGCGATAGAAAAATGGAATACGAAATTTAAAAAGAATAATTTTATGTTGAAGTTTTTGTTTGGGAAATACAATTTTATCAGTTTTTTTGGACGGCATGACAGAAATATTTCTCCTTCACCAACTTCTGTTGTTTTTCGATTGATGTTTCTCAAACTAGTAAGAGAGTAGTAGGGTTAGTCCTTTAAATAAAAAGCAAAGAAAACATTTTTGTGATCAGAATAAACTGCCACACGTGGCTTAAGAGATAATTAATGGCATCAACGAAACCCCATTAATAGAGAGTTGGTTATTTTAAACAATTCAAAAAGGCATATTGTTCCCTACTACGTAACATTTTAGTTCTGACAGGGATGGGAAACTTGTGGTCTATGAATTACACAAAAATGCATCCGAACAGTGTTTTGGCATTAGTGCATGGGGAATTGTTTGTGGGTTTCATCTGTTGTGCAAAAAGGACCTTATTGGAAACATAACTTTGTGATAAGAGCTCCTGATGTGCTTTTATCTGTTATTGCCTTGAAATCTGTGTATATGCTCGTAAAGGGTGATTTTTTAGAAACGTTCTTTTTGGCTCAGCTGTATTCGTGTAACATGTTACTGTTAAACATGTTCAGTTTCATATATAATTTAACCATGAATCGACTTACAAACAAATAACGCTTGTAGATTATTGAATTTTATTATCAAAATTCATTTTTAATCGAAAATTGTGTTCAGAGATGAAGCTTATTTCTGGTTGAATCGGAACCTGAAGAAACGAATTGCCGTATTTGGTTTGAAAAGCAGCCAGAAGCATTGCATCCCCAAAAATGCTCATGCCGGCATTATTGCACTGTGCTTTTCAAAGACGAAGGAAGAAACGTTACTTTGAATAGTGAGCGCTATCGTGCGATGATTACAATTTTTTTTGCTCAAAATAGAAGAGCTGGACTTGGGTGACATGTTATTTCGAGAAGACGAGCACACAACACGCCAATTAATGGCCCAATTTAGAGGCGAGTTTATTTTACGTTTGGGGCCGGTCAATTGGCTGCCTAGATCGTGCGATTTATCGCTTTTAGACTATTTTTTGTGGGGCTATATTAAAGGTCATGTCTATAGGGACAAGCCCGCAACGGTTGGTGCACTGGAAGCCAATATGGAAGACTTTATTAATAATATACCGGCCGATATGTTGGAGAGAGTATGCCAAAATTGGTCCCAGGGTATGAAACATTTCAGGCGTAGCAGCGGTCAACATTTACATGAAAACATCTGTAAACATTGAATAATATAGATCACCCTTTATAATCGTGACGACTATTCCAATGTTAGATAAAAAAGAAAATCTACTGCAGTACCCTGCTAATGAATGTTATTCTTGCGTTTTAAGGTATAATTCCTCAGTAATTTTTTTTTGCATTTCGCTTCACTGTCCATAAACGTTTTTTCATGCATAATAGTGAAATAAAAGGCCAGTAATTAAATTAAAATTTGCTAAAAAATACACTAATAGTATTGAACTTTCCATCCCCGATAAATATACTGCAATGCATTGAATGCACTTGTGTACCAATTCACTCTCCACAAAGAGAAAAAGTGAACGTATGTGTGTGTGTGTATAAAGTGGTGATGTAAAAAAGAGAGCTGTGTTTTTATATATATAAAAAAAACATGTGTATGTTTTCCGTTAAAACCACATTAATCATGTGCTTGTGTGCAATATTGTGACTGTGTATTTGCATTAAGAGAACATCTCTGATGCAGTTTTTGCGCTTAAATTGAAAACCATTTTTAAAAACCTCAGAGAATATAAAAAGGAAACAAGAAATTAAATCAAGAGTAACAATAAAGTGGTTTATTTAAAATAATAGACATAAATGGCATTGACAATGACTTAAATAAAGATGCTTTTACGTACATAAATAAAACAGTGTTTGATTTTATTTATTTAAATACCTGCAGCGAAGAATAAATAGGTTGCAACCCAGCTAAAAGATAAATATCTTGCAATATTTATTTATTGGTTACTTGCAGCGTCTCTTAAGATGCAAAGGATTCAGCCTCAAGTCACTTTCATTGCCATAACGTGTATAAAATAGTTGCGTTAAAGAAGAAAAATCATGAAAATTTCGAATCTTACGAATGGAAATTCTAATTTCAATAGGTACTTCTTCTATTTATATCTACTAGCTGCTCTTTTCACTTTATGTCATTGGAATAATCATAGAAATACTTTTCTTCCGCATTATTAATTGTAAAGAAATGTAAATGTCAATTATGAATATTTGTTGTCTTGCTTCATTTTCATAAAAATAACTGTCAGAAATTATTTATTAAACAATTCTTCATATATTTATTGCCTTAACATTCTAACATACAAACAGACGTACATACATACAAAATAGAAAAGAAACATTTTTATTGAAATGTATGGTCGTGATAAGTTTGATGACTTTATTTGACAAGGGTGTGATTCAATTACTGTGAAATTAAGATGCGATTTCAAATACATCGCCATGAATACACACATACGCTTTTTATTTAGTCCTTAAAAGCAATAAAGCCCAACGAATTTTAACATGTTCATTTGTTTTGATCTTTTTTCAAGCATAAAATAAACAAATCGATGTCTGTCTAGGACGACAAAATGTATGAATAAGAAAATAAAATAAATAAAAAAATTCAATGAGGATATGAATGGCAGTTTAAGACGTCAATTAAAATAAAAAAATACAAATAACATACAAACGCAAAACAATTACTGGTAAAAATTTAACTCAAGCCATTTTTTTTGCATTTTTATTTCTATTTATTTTGTTATATAATAAAATCCCTTTGATTCAATAAAATTCGTTTGATGTTTTGCAACTTAAAATTTTCGCTTGTCTTCAAACTGGTGAAATCGTTTTGCTATGGGATTTATGGATTAAAGTCCTCTCATCTTGTGAAAAAGGAAAGTGATGATTATTCATATAATTTCAAATACATGCATACTTATAAGGATATTTTTATAAAAAATTATCTATTTAACACTATAAATATTGTGGAATGTTGAAATAAATCGTATGCAATTTCATGACCAGTCAGTTTTGCATTCCCTCCAATCAGCGTATAGAAGAAATTTCATAAAAATTTTTAATTCAATAATTAATTCAATACATACACTATTTGATTTCAGCCAAATTATTTTTATTGTAATTTCAAATATACATTTGTATATTTAGGTCAAAAAATAATTGCTTTAATGGATGCTTTGGTAGCAAGAAAATTGCCATTATTTGAAAATGTCATTCACTTTTTCACGTGTCTGTTTTTGATTATCATAAAAATCTGTTACACTGTTTTAAAACTAATAATATATCTGGAATTGGGACAAAATGTTCTAAATTCAAAAAAAAAAAAAAACTAGTGAGTGTTTTGTCACGTGAAAAATATATAAAAAGGTGTATCCTAAAAGAATATATATTTTTGTGGGCGTGTAACTGTGCGCTTTTGTAAAAACTTTAAGCGTTGGAAGAAACGCTTAAATTGAAATATTTTTTTTCAGAAATACGAGTAATAACTTCTTATAGCCATTACGCAGCCCACTTTTCTTTTTGAAAAATCGGCAGGACCTCGTCATACAAAGTAAAAGTTTTTGGAGGATATAAATTTTGAAATATTTGTGATCTGCTTATTTTGTAGTCTTATATATTTTCACGGAAAAATTTTCAGGTTTTACAAAACAAAAACAAACAAAAAAATCGATTTCTCATCTTTTGTAATCTAATCTTTCTAAGCAAATTCAAAGTATGTTTAGACAGATTTCTTGAAAAATACATATCGTGGTCTCACTATATGGCACAACGAGTATTTACAACTGCGTGAAATAACTCGGATGTAGGTTTTTTTAAATAATCTTGTTATTTGACAAATCATGGCTTCAATCCAAAATATTGTCCGGTGGGAATGACAAAAACCGTGAATTGAGCTTTCGATATATTCAAACTTTTTTAGAATGTGCATGGAAAGTACTCGGTATTTTTAGTCTTTTGTCTCTTGTCCAAATTAATAAATTAATCGTTTAATCAAGAAATAATTAAACTTGAATAATATTCGAAAGTGAAATAAGGAAATTTACTCGTATCTCTAATTCGAACCTTAATTGTTTAGGAAAATCAAAACCAATAAATTGAAAATATTATTACTTTTTATGTGGCCAATTAAAGCAAGTAGTCTTGAAAGGATTAGCAGAAGTAAAGAAAGATTTTTGGATTCATTTATCAGATTCGAATAGTTATCATTCTCAAATTATTTTCCAAATTTAGCCGCCACATTTTAAAGTCTTCAAATAAAAGCAAAATCTGTTACAAAAGATTAAAATTTTTTGTTTCTTCAAATCGTATTAAAGGACATATCTTGCCTGATTTTATGACAGAAAAGAAAATTTCATTTCGTTTCCAACGTTTGAAAATAAAATAAAGTTTGAGATTTTTATTTCTTTTAAATTGATTTTTATTTATTTTAAATTGATCAAACGAGGCAACGAATATAAATACAATATCAAACAGTTTTCTAACAAAATTAAATAATTCATTTAAATATTTTTCATACATTAAACACATTTTGGTAATAACTGTATAAATAATAGTATTAGTAATTAATTCAAATTTATTAAAATCCTTTTGGCCTCCCAAGATTTGAAAGTGGTACTTTGCATTTACCTGAAACACTTAGAAATGGGAAATGCTTTTGTTTTACACAGACGTTCAACAATATAAATTGAATTACAATTTAAATTAACAATTCAGCTTTGAATCCTGGCAAATCAAAAGGCACTGCCCAGATTGTTGGTTTTAGTAACCCAGCAGTTCTGGCAGCCATCCCTTAAGAAACTAATATAGAAAAAAATTATAAAAAGAAAAAAATCACTGAGGAGTTTAAAATGTGTAGAAAATTAAAAATAAAAAAATTAATAAATCTAAACCCGTTTCCTGATACCAGGAGTCAGTGAATGGAAAATAGACTGTACGAGTATAATGGTTCATTTTGGTCCTTTAATTTTACATTTAATAAATGCACACACACAAATGAAAACTGCCAAGTTTTTCAATATTAGATTTTCTGAATAAAGAAACGATCTATTCGATTTCCCTTGATTATGTTGGGCATTCGCTTAGAGAAAGTCAGATGTGCTGCTTAAAAGTACGTATTTTTATCTCTTGCCTTTGTTTGCTTGTGTGCTGTGAAATTATTAACTTTTTTAAGGATGATTAATTACCAGGAATAATTTATGTTCATATACCCTTATTTGTTCACCTTTAAATTCATTTTATAATTTTGTTTATTGAGGGTGTGCTTTGTATCTGTTATCTATTGTTTTCATATTTTCCTGTTGTCTTCTTTTAATACTCACTTCCGTGCACATCCTTTTCGAATATTATACAAAAATAAACATAATCAGGGGTGCTATAGACATCGGCATGGCTGCTTGTATTTATTTTAAATAGTTGAACATAAAACGCAATTCGATGTCCTTGCTACATGGCGTAGTACGTAAATATTTTGAAGAGTCCTTGTAAAAAGATTTTGCAAATGACTTTAAATAATTAATACTACGAAAAGAAAAAACGTTAAGCTATTTAAACATTTTTAAGAGCCCTTTACATTTGATATCAAATTGTTATAAAATATGAAAGATTCATTTAAAATTCGTTTTCTGATCTGTTGAAAATATTACCAAATGGCAAGAACATTTTTTGGTATGGCAAACCTACATCACATTGAATTTTACCAATTGGATCCCTTACAACTGATTCTTACTTCAATATTGGTACCACCAGGGTTGTGTATATTTGTTTCATAGAATAAGGATCAGAATCAGACTAATTGCTTAGCGGGCCCTGTGCGAGCTCTAATCACCGTCATCGTCTATAAACATTTATTTTAAGCTCAAGAAGGATACCAGTGTTTGAACATCTCCTTCACCAATTTCCACTGATAGTCACTTAAAGGATATTATCCGAAGGAGATCCAGTTCCTGGAAAAACGCTTACCCATAACATTTTTTTTAAGTTCAACTATATTTGATTAATATTGCAACATTTATTAAAACAAGTCATAGTCATCGTTGAAAATGTTGATTATGTAGATTAAAAAGATAGATGTTTTTATAGAAAGGAAAATTTTTCAAAATTAAAAATTTGTCAATTGGATTCTAGGTCAAAAATGCACTAAAGGATCCTATGGAAACAATAAAAGTGTCATTATTTAAAAACAGCTTCCATTTTTTTTCACTGGGAAATAGCACATGGGAATAATAATTTTCAGTCAAGGGATTTTTTAGCCAATTCGAATAAATATTTTAATAGGTTACCAAATGACTAGTATCACAGAGATAAATCATTGTAAATTCATTTGACTTACAGAGTGAAAGATTTAAAAATTTCACGAAGTCTGCACCATTCATCAAATCTAAACTACGATCTGGATACAGACAGGTTGACGAGAGCGGAGTCACTTGATGGTTGCTGCTTAGGCGGCCACGTAAGCCAACTAAACAATCAGGCCATTCCCGGATTCCGAAGATTGGCGGTGTCTAAAGCACAATGGACTGCTTCGCAAGACCAGTTAATGAAATAGGCAGTCACTCATATTCGTTTAACTTTGATCAATCGAAAGAGATTATTATTAAGTCAAAGTCAATTAATTCAAATGCAATTAAAAGTATTTCAATTTTATTGGTGTAAACTCCTATTATACAACTCGATCTTAACACCATTATTATGCTATGGGCCACAGCCTGGCCATCTAATATAGAAATTTTTCAAGCGCTACAAATTGAAATCCTACACTGATCAAAAGTGAATACCATCCAAACCACCGGGCCACACTCACCTGAGCAGGAAGGACACCTTCACTATTAGTCGAATATGAGTTACTTAAAGACAAGCCAAGCAGAAGTTGCACTACCTGGATTTAAATAATCAATAGTTTTAAATTTTAGCTTTAAATACATATTGTTATTTCAGTTTATTTTGGAGACGCAAGCAAAAAACTATGAAAAAAAAGTTACAGAAACGCTTGGAATAGACATCAAAATGGATTCATTTAGTAAAAAATAAATTGAAGAAAATTTACGATGATTTGGCCATTGTTCTACTATTGTCCTCCTTTTTATTGTCTAGTTTATATTTGATGAATGGTGCAGACTTTTCTATAATATATTCTTTGAAATTTTTAAATCTTTCACCCTGTAACTCAAATGAATTTACAATGATTTATCTCTGTGATATCAGTCATTTGGTAACCTATTAAAATATTTATTCGAATTGGCTAAAAAATACCATGACTGAAAATTATTATTCCCATGTACTATTTCCCAGCGAAAAAAAATGAAAGCTGTTTTTAAGGAATGACATTTTTATTGTTTCCAAAGGATCCTTTAGTGCATTTTTGACCTAGAATCAAATTGCCAAATTTTTAATTTTGAAAATTTTCCCTTTCTATAAAAATATCTATTTTTTTTAAATCTACATGAAAACATTATTTTTATTTAAACAAAAATGATAAAATTGCTTTCACATAAGAAAAAAAGGAAATCGTAACTACTGGCGAACTTGTGGACCTTAAAGACCTGAAGCTTATTGGTAGTGGCAAATGAAAGATCCTTATTTAATATGAAATTAAATTCTATAAGAAATTATGAAAAGTTAAATTTTCTCAACATAATAAAAATGAGGTTATTTTCGATGGATAAGAATCAAAAAAAGATATCCCGCCATGGCAAACCTATTTTTAAATCTTTGGAAATTATCAAGTCTGCACTGCTTTCGGATCTTAACAACAACTCAACACTTTCATAACTGCCTTGGAAGCCCTTTTTTCCTGTGTTATTATAAAGATCATTCAAGTGATTTTTTATACGTTTAGTGCTTTTGGAAATATTTCAAGACTTTCAACCAACTAATCACCATTTTTGCTTGTGTATCCTTATCAAAATAAATTTTAATAAATGTTGCCTTCAAGTTCAACTAATTGTTGCATCGCTTCACTTAAGCCTTATTTGTGTAAGAATTTAAATTTGCAAATTGTTTAAAGCACAGAAAATATCCTTTATTGTTAATTTCAAATCTTTTTTTTAACAGTTTCATGTATTTTATTCTTGACGAAATCGAAATGTCGGACTGCCTTGTGTTTTATATGTTTTTATAATAAATCACATTTTTAAGACACTTTATTATTTTTTGTGTGGTGAATTTGCTACAACTTAAAAATATGTTTCTCAAGAAAAGATGAGAAAAAACAAGCAACATGGCTTAAAAAGGTCCTTTTCAGTTTGATGGTATAATTTCTGGGAATAACTAGAAGCATGTTTATATGATGTCATTCAACTAATTTGTTATATACATAATCAGAGTTACATGAAATGTTTATTTTACATGTGGAAAATATACTCTTGTTGTAGAACTATACGATGTATTTTAAATAAATCCTTTGGAAAATTTTGTATTTTACATGACAAATACATACATGTGGTGTAAATTTTGTTTACATTCTGGTTGTATAAATGGACGTGTTAATGATTGTTTACTTAAAGACAAATTTATTGTTTATTTTGTTGTTATAATTATGGAGACAAAAAAAGGACGATACAGAAAAAAAGAATTATCAACTTTCAGAGATAAACCAATGAAATATTTATATAAAAAGGGAATACGAAAATAAAGCAAGAAAATGAAAATACATGAAGAAAACCATATGATTTATAATATTAAACTTTTTAAAATATGTGTTTTAAAATCAATTTTACTTTTCCTAATGGACACATACTTTTTTAAGTATAAAAATAATTGTTCTTATGGCCATTATAATTTAAAAAAAATTGGATTTTCGACGCTTCTCCCAATTTAACAATTTGCAGTTGGATCAATAATAATTATCAAAATCGAACGTAATTTATCACAGTTCAGTAAAATAATGGAAGTTGTTCTTAAGGAATAACATATTCGTTGCTTCCAAAAAGTCCGTTAGTCCCTGTTTTCGATTTTCAGAACGATAAGTTGAGAAAATTTTTATTGAATTAAAAACAAATATTTATTTCCTTAAATTTATATGAACACACTTTTTTATTTTTTCTATTTTCACTGAAACTATTACTTTCATATAAGAAAAAATAATTTGTGGCTATTGGCAAGTTATATCCTTCTTAAAACTTCTATATTATTTATTTAATTCATTATTTCCTTAAAAACGGTCTACTCCCCATAATATATTGATATAATTAAGTTAAGGACATAAAAAAAAAAAATTGAAAAATCATTTGGAAATATTCTTAATTTGCATTTATTCTGTATAAAAATCACTACATTTGTATGACTTCTTTGGCAGTTTTTTTGCTGATTCTCTCCCAAATACTTTTACTCTCATAGTTATTCTCTGTACATATATATCAACTTAGTGGTGTTACATGCTGTGGCTGCTGTGCTAAACGCTCATCTTGTGATCAAATATCGAGCTCAAGTCCAGTCGGCAAAAATATTAACACGAAAATTAATGTATTGTGGATGGAATAACATTTTAAGTACTTCCAAGAAGTCCTTTTTCATAACATATTGGGGATGACTTTAGATTCTATGAGCAAAATACAAAAAGGAAAACATCTTGCAATGACAAGTTTGTTTTAAAATCATTGAATCATCGAACTTTTACTACTTCCGGATAACAAGCTCTCGATCAGATCTTTTAAAATCGCTTAATTTTTATCACATATCTGAATATTTATGAGCTGTAATATTTTCTATAAATTAATTTGCGTGTTCTTTAAAATTTTAACGGATTATGAAAAAGTCCTTTTTCACTGTCAATATGACCGACCACCAACTCTTTGCAACTTTTGCCTCCGTTTTTATTAACTGTAAATAACAGTTGAAGACTCTTGACTTTATCCAGATTATGGTCTATTTATAATGCTTTCAGTTTTAATTAAAAGCATTAAGGAATTTTCCACAAACGAAAGGAAAACAGAGGGAAAAAAGTGAGCGAAATGGAAATGTGGGTTTTCATTTCAATTCAGGTTAGTACAACTCACATGAATTTTTAATCTTTTAAACAACTCGACTTGTAAAAAGGGTAAATTAAAAAAAAAAAAACGAGAAAAAAGCGAACAGTGTCAAACAACCTGCAAATGCCCACACAAATACATGTCCATGCTCATGCACTTGAAAAGTAGAAAAATTTAAATAATAAAATGAGAATAAAGAAAATATATATTAATGTTGCTTGTGCATAAATCACCTGCTGTCGTAAGTAGCCTGCCTTTGTGTCACTGCAACAGTTTTAATCTCTTAAATTTAATCCTTGAAAGGTTTACATTTCATACATGCTAGATGCCCGGCTGGCCGGCTGCCTGCCTGCTTGGCTGGACGGGAGTGAGACTTCTTTTTTTGTCGGCTTGAATTTTTTTTATATATTTCTATTTTTGGTAACCTTAATCGCAGAATGAAAAAGAATCCTTGTACATGTGAATAAGTATATAAAACGTAGAATCCTTACATAAATATAAGCATGTGATTGCAACAGATTTTAAAAAGAATTAACCACTTTAGCTGCGACACATGTACATTCATGTACATTCATGTACATTATTTATCCACTAAAAAAACATACATATGAGAGGGCTTAAGTAGATGTGAGGGAGAGAGATACAGTGGTATAAATCAGAGATTAAGAAAAGATAACAAACCATATAAGTAACCGTGGCTGCATACTAAAATCAGCTTTGGCTCATTTGCTGAGTCCATACACTCCTTTTTAAAATAATAAGGCTGCTTTAGAAAGAAAGAGAAGGTCAATGTCTAGTTTAAATAGTCCATGCAGAGGAACTGCCCAGGACACTTGTGGACTTGTAGTCCTTTCAAATAGTAGAGATTTATTCCGAGATGGCGATGGAAATTTTGTAACTTGTAAAAATATAGTGTGTATGCTTTAAACTACAACTTCGGTAAAAATAAAGTTTCGAGTCTTACATGGGAAGACGCGAAAGCAACTGCAAAAAATCGTGTGAGATGGGATGCTTTGCGGAAGTCATATGCTTCCAAGAGGGGTAATGGAAATTTAAATTAAGAAAAGATTTTAATCTCAAGGTATGCCCAGGACGAAACAAATATTTTAGCGAACAAGTGCAACGAGTATTTTTTTGTGTCCAGTTCAGAATTGCATAAATTAGTTCAACATATCGAACAGTAGCGCTACAAAGTCGTAAACCCATTAACCAAAAGGTTTTTTGGGGAATACTTTATTTTAAAACGCCTTCAATTTACAACATCTTTTTTTTGCAACCACACAAGTATTGCAAGATCAATGCGTTAAATGCAATAAAATGTAACATCAAACAGTAATTTTTATTCTATTGTAGGCTTAGAAAAGGCTTCACTCTACCAGTGAGAATTTCAAGGCAATATTTTTTCCACTCAAACAAAATCCTATTAATGTATTAAAAAAAGTATATTTATAAATATGCAGCTGAATGTAAGCGCATTTAATGGTGTATCCTTCAAAGTCCAGACAAATTAATTTTCCCATTCAGCAAACTTAATAGTAAATTTTTTCATCAGTTTTATTTGTATAAATGATATATTTTCTTATTACTTTTTTACTTATTTGTAAAAATTTTCTCTAATTTCATTTTATTTGTGTCCTTTGTGCAAAATGCTATAAGGGTCAAATGTATCCTTTTGTAGATTGTCTATTATAAATGCTGTATACATTATACATGTAAAGGAGGCGGTCAAAAATAATGAGTCACATGTATGTGTTGCTTTTACATGAACGCAACGTGTTGTTTGTTTATTTTAAAATTAAATTAAAAAACTAAATAACAAAAAACAAATATTCTCGGTTTATTGAAGGGAAAAATTATAGATTTTTGTAAATGCGAATATAATAAAAATTTTATTTCAAATATTTATATAAAATTTTTCTCTTTTACAGTCATATTTAAGGGTTAGAAAAATGAGAAAAACACATGTAAGAAGTTTTCCTGATAATATTCATTGGAATTTTATAGTGAAATGTTTAAGGAGATTTATGTGTTTAAACAAAGTTCAATGTTATTATTGACTTTTTTAATGAAAATTATAATTTTTACTATTAAACCAAATAAAACACAGAAAGCTAATGCAAAGTTCTCAGAAGGCAAACGCTCCCCTCAATATGTCCTCCTTACGATATTGCCCGTACGAGTATTTGTGAAGGTCATCGTTCCATTTAGTAAAATTCAATGAATTTTTCTAATTTTCCATAACGAATTTGAAGGCTTAAGAAATTTCAATCCATTTAAGAAATCGCTCAATACACTGAGGGGTTGTAAAAGTTTTTTTTTACAGTTTTTCAATGGCTTTATTTAAAAGCTTCTTTTTTGCAATTTTTCTCTTATATATAGTTTTAATATACATATGTACATGTGTACGAGTATATATTTGTACACTTTTCCTATTTAAAAACATCCTAAGAATTACTTAAAACAAAATTTGCATGATGCCTTTTTAAAACTTTCCATTTTACTGTTCCTTTTATGTTCCATTTTATGTTCAATATAAATGGATTTATTTGCGAACACATACAACAAAGTACTACTCAAGTGTTTTTTGTTTGTTATTATTTTTTTGTTTTTTTTTTTTTTGGTTGAGATGTTGCATGTATGTAGTACTAGAAGCATATGTTGTATTGTATTGATCAAGTTTTTTCCACACCATTGAATTGTATTGAAATGTTGCTTTATAGAAACATTTCCTGAATATAAAACTCCAATGTACTCAGACATATTTACACGTTTGTGTACAAGTTGGTGTCATGACGATAGTAGGAAAAGTGTTGGTGTCAATTATTTTCACACCATTTAGAAGTATTGAAAACACAACTTGAAAATAAGTAAATTTGCTCATAAAAAACCTTTATAATAAAAGAAAATAACATTTCATTTTTATAACAAAAAGCTTTTACACAAAAACTTCTTAAAGAATTTCCTTTTCATAAATTTTCTTCCATTGATGGGGGAAACAACATTTACTTTCAATTAGTCTTGTTAGTAATAAGTTTTGTTGCATTCATCTTTTATAATTTTCTGAGTTTATCGAGTTAATCTCTACACATTTTTCTGAAAAGAAACACAGCACGCAAATTTATATGAAGCATTCTTTAAATAGCACAGTGCAACAAATATACGAATACGTTGTAGCACACATGTTTATGCAAGAATTGACGTGCACTGTAAGAAGTTGCACATTTTAAGGATGGCCGACCAAGATAAATACACGTATTGTGGACCGATTTTTTTAAACTTGCAGATGTAATAGTTTTTATATTCTTAAAAGTAAAATTGCACCGCCATATCTATACAATATATTGTACCTAGGCCATCCCACATGGCAGTCTTACCGTCACTGACACTAATAAATATATCAACTAGATAATAATATATACCAAAACAATTTATGTCTACTATCGAATTCTTTCAGTATGAAATGCGGCAAAACATTTTAAGCACAACCCAAAGCAAAATTTTTTACATTCTGTTTTCCTTTGGCTTTTGCAGCCTTCAAACGCACAGTGTGGTTGTGATTGACGTGGTTGCACACAGTGAGTACCTGCATTGTAGCAAAAGAGCATAACGACGGGTAGCATATATTCATAACGAGAGTTATCACTACAGTGTTCCACTTTTTGTGCAGCATCTAGAAATTTTGAATTGCCACATCTATAAGCCAAGTAAATATATTCAACCAGCACTCCCACCCAATTTCCAATTATATGCTGAAACAATAGCAAGAAGTGAAATGTCACCGATTTTCGTTTGCCTCCCGTAAATATTACTTAGCAATATCCCATCGTCAACACTGTTGTCTACTCATTTGGTAAAAATTATATCGGTTCCATAAATTTTCCGCCACAGAGACGAACCACACACGCATTGTGCAACATGGGTGTAGCACCTCTTCCATTTGTGCATTATTTCTATGGTTTTTGATTTGATAGACATCAAAGTTAACGCAGTATTCTAGGGTAGTACTTAGACACCAAGTCTCATATGGCGAGCGAGGTGGTTTGTCTTTGATTAATTGCTAATAAGGTCCATGGCGGCCATAGTAAGCAATCATAGATTCAATATAGAATATATAGTTGAAGTGACCAAAAAAGAGCTCCTAAGAGTTCGATTTAAATAAAAGTATTCTTTTCGTTCATTATTTACAAGAAAAAGCACACTTTAAGTCTGTGTTGAACCTAGAACGTAATTTTAACTAATTTAACACCGACCAGCTGCTTCCAACAGTTGCAAAAAATCATGTGAATTTTGTGAAAAGTCAAAGTACTCGTAGGTAAAGAAAAATTATTTTCGTAGTCGAAATTAAAAAAATATATATTAAAAATATTATTTACGATTACTTTAGAAAAAATTGAAATCTCTTTTGCAAAAAGAAAAAAAATATTTGATTGCCTGATTCTTTGTTTCTCAACAGCTTTTTATTTCATTTTGTGCGACATTTGCAGTCAGTTGTTCAAAGCTGCAACTTGTCCTTTTCCTATGTTTGACTAGGCACCGAGTTAAAGCTAATTGAACTATAATGATAAAATAATATATTTTTAATTCAAGGATATTTCTAAAACGAACAAAATTTTGTGTACAACCATGATGATAATGGCGCAATTATTTTAAGACTTTTTCATATTAACTTTTTTTGGTCCTCCTTAGTTCTTTGAAAATATACCATTTTTATATTCATAAAATATTGTTGGTATTTGTGTTGAACTGATGTTCACATGAATCCCTAAAACAATATAAAATTTATGACAATGAATGACATGTGAACATTTTCATTTTCGAGAACATGAACAATTCGAACATACAAATGAAAATGAAACCTTTTTTTTCTTTTCTTGTAATACAAAGTCCTCATGAATACTCTAATCTTAACTTACGCAGACAAACTCAGTTTTACCAACACTTACAAGAACAACACAAACACCATATGTCTGTGTATGTAAATGTAATTTTTTGTGAAACAACGGAGTGGATAAATGAATGAAAAAAGGAACGGAGTAAAACTCATAAAATAGGCAATTCATGTCACAAAATATTGTCATTGTGACAATTCTATATTAGATAAAAATAATATTTTATGTGAAAATATATACTCACACATACAGATGTGAGTGTGTATACAAAATACACTATTTTATACTTCAAGAGACTTACAAGGACATGCTCTGTCGGATTTTCAAAAATAAATTTTTCTATTGTATAAAATATAATATTTAGCTGAATGCTTTTAAAATTTTTTAATTAAAATAAGAAATTAAGACTCTTTTGAATGCCTCTAAAGTCAGTATTGAAATTGTGACATTTTGTCTGATATATACTTTATGGTTTTTTGACTTTTAAAATCTTTGAATGCCAAGGTTTAATTGTTTGTACAATTCGTTATGTGAAGTCATGGCGGTTTTGTTGAAAAATAATTGAATTAACTTGGTCGTATGAGCAACATTTATTACGCATACGCCATCATTCATAAAAGTAATGAAATATAGTAGAGAAAAATGTGCAATACTTTAACTAGTCTAGTCAGAATTTCTTTACGACTTTTAGTCGAATTCAGTGCGTGACTTTCCTAAATATATATTACCGAGTGAACGCTTTTTAATGGGGGAAGTAGGCATCAAGGGAACATAATTGTTTTTATTATTACTTCAAGTTCAGAATGCGATAAGCAATTATAAAACAAATTGTCCATCGAGAAAATTCTACATAAGTAATTTATACATTTTAAATAAGGGCTGGTGCATATAATAGTTATAAGTTCGAATATTCTTAAAAAAGGGCAAAGAACAACTGCTTCTAACTTCTCTAAAATCTAGAAAGACATGAACTAATTAAATTAATTAATTAATTGATTCTAAGAAAGTTTTACTAAATAAGGGAAGAGTATGAGTGAAAATTTTAGACTACCATTTATAACTTTTACGTATATAAAATTTAAGTATATAAAATTTTATGAAATAATCACGAGTAAATAATATCCTAAACATAATCTCCTTAACTGAAATATTTTTATGGCATAAATTTCTCAAGCTTTCAGTAAAGTTTTCCTAAATTTTAGAAGCCAATCAATTTTTCGTTTGACGTAATAAATCAATTTTGGGAAACTATGAATTATTTTTGTGCAAAGTTTTTTAGATTTAAGAAAATTTTGCTTCAATTAAAGACAAAGACAAAGAGAATCCAACGAAGGGAAAACAAAATTTTAAGGTTAATAACATCGGCTCCATGGTACATGAAAAATTCAATTTTACATCGTGATTTAAATATGCCACTTGTGACCACTGGCAATGCATATAGGCATATGCTGGCAAATATTTAACAAAACTCGAGTCGCATCCTAATCCCCTTGCTCGTAACATCTTGAACTTTCCTGGACACATCCGTTTAAAAAAGAGGGACACTACGGCTTTAATACGCCACACTTCAGATGAAATTTTTCGAGAATATATATATTTGTGCTTAACACGACATTGATGTATTATTAATTACTATCACTAAGTTTATGTCCGACACTGGTTGGGCCTAATTATTATATCTATACTTAAGATTTGAATACTTATTGTTAGTTCAGTTTTTGAAGAAACAATAAATAAATATTAGCGTGAAAAAAATTAAACACTTTTTGGAATAATTATTAGGCATTTTTTAAATTAATAACTACTGCATAAAGTGTTAAAACGAGAGCAAGTGGCTTGAATTATTTCTTTTTAAAGCTCGGCTATTGCGCCTTCTATTGCTGGTGTTGAGTAGACGCTTCCACTTTCTTAAGCTGTACATCGTAGCCCATTTAATTAATTTGTTTCATTCCGTCGACGGATCTGCTAACACTACCGACGAAGAAGGCCGCTATAACGTACATTGGTATAGAAGAGTATCAAGAGCTGCCGGTACTCTTCAGTAACCAGTGCTATGCCTTCATCACTTTAACAGTTCAACAACTACTAAGAGAATACCACCTTAATGTACATCAGAGAAGTTCATTATGTGGATGATGTCCTGAACAGGGATTGAGCTCATGATCGCAGTCATAAATTCCTTTGTAGTCAACGCCATAACTGCTTCGGCCAATAGCACCTCAATTTGAATTTGATATATATTTTCTTTTAGTGTAGAATGTCTTTTGGCGTAAAGCAAAACATAAGGTGCGGAGTCTATGGAAGATGTTTATAAAATCTACTGATGATTTGGTATTAGCAAAATTGCATTAGAGGCATGTAGGCAGCTTGACGCTTAGCAAATAACGATTTTTGAAAATATTTTATTTTAAAATGAATCTATTTTAAGAAAGGTAAATTGTTACGAATTTTATATCACCTGGTTCACAAACGTGTTCATACAAATTGTTGTACCATTGATTGCAATTTACCACAGAAACACAGCTTGATCTCAAACACAAGCTTAAAAAAAAAATTATGTAAATTTTATATAAAAGAAATTATTTGTACTGATGCACTCAAAATATGGCACAATGTCATTTAAACCAAATTTAATCTTGAATAATATATAAATCTAGCCAATATGTGCATGGAGAAAATTAAAGCAAAACGTTTAGGGGAGGATGAGTTATTCTTATTTTTTTATATAAAAATAAAATATTCTTATGACTTGTTGTACAAAGAGGAAATGAAACTAGTACTGAAATTATTGCCCAGAAAAAGAAAGTATATGTATATAAAGGAACTTTTTTATTTCCGCATAATGACATCATTAGTGAGTGTTTGTTAAAATTATTTCCTTTTATGTCATTCGTGTTTGTATGTGTGTTGTTAAGCATACGATTTGCAAAGCGAAAATCTTAACCCTTTTTCACCGATCAGTGTTACACAGAAGCCTTAGAATATGTTATTCTATTATTATTTTTATATTATGAGGCGTTTGTGTGTTTGAGCAACCAACCACTTGCGCCCAAATGACAACAAAATTGTAGACAATCTAAAAGGCTACACTCACTTTAACTACTCGGGTGGTTGGGTGTCATTAGATCCGCTTTAAAACTCACTAAACTAGAAAACCCGTAGCAAACTCGTACGAATATGTGTATTTTCCGTCATTTTCTCTATTTTCTTTTACATCTTTGTGCTTATTTTTATAATTTTTTTTCTGTTTGTTGTCTACACTCAACATCTACTTAGTGTCATCATTTACTCCTTCACGTTCATATTATTTTAAGCACTATAGATACACTCACGCACATACATATGTACACTCACGCACATACATATGTACACGTACTTATTTGCGTTGAAGTTGCTGAGTTTGTTCATTTTTATAATGTTTTCAAATCAAGAGCATGTGAAGTTTATTTGGGGCAAAAGAGATCTAGAAGTGAGTGAAAGAAATATGAAAATTATTATAAATTCAAGTGTTAAACAGTGAGTTAAGAATTTTGAATAAATACGAGTAACATGAAAAATTTTATTGAAAGGAACTTTTAATTTTATAAAAGACTTAAAGCATTTTGTTATAAAAATGGAGTTTAATAAAATAAACATTTTGCTGTAAATTTGTTTCATGCACTCGCAAAAGTGGTATTTTTGTATGATTCCTTATAACTTTTTTATCTGTTTCACAACTAATAATGGCAAGTGGCAAAAGTCGCATGCAACAAATTTTATGAACAAATGCTTAGTTAAAGTTTAATGATTGTAGTTTTTCTTGGATTGCTGAACTTGACAGATTTTGTTTTCTATTACAATTTTCACACTGTATTTGCCGCTCAAGGAAACTTCTGACGCTTATGAGCGCTTTTTCCTTTTACTTTTTTTTTTCAAATACAAAAAAGTAAACCACTACTAAAGGGTCTAGCAATTTGTATAAAATGATGAACAGAAGAGCATAAATATTTTATACTTCCATATCTTTTGATCCTGTTTCGCTTTTCTTTTAAAAATCAAACGAATACGAGTATATATTTTTATGCTGTCATTTTCTGTAGGTAATGAGCTGTTAAAACCAGGAAAAGACATCACAAAAACATGCACAGATACACACATGCAACTACATATAGAGAGAATGGGAAAATGAACATAAAGCGTAAGAGCCACTTTTAGGGCGTTAAGCCTTTTTTTTGCAAGTATTTGCAACAATGGCAAAGAGGAGTGTGAGTCAGAGTGTCATGTCATATATAAATTTTTTTGTGTCGACCACGTCTGTTATGATGAAGTGTATGTGAAGATGTTTTTGTTTGCATGCGTTTTAATATTTTTGCGTGAAAACAAGCTTTTCGTCTATCTATTTTTTATAACAAGCTTCCTTTTTTTGCTGTGGCTTACAGGGTAGTAAAACGAGCTACGTTTACTTTTAGTACATTTAGGCCCAGTCAAGTTATTTGCTCTTTTTAATATTTTTTCAATATAAAATGTTTGCTGGGAAAGCGATATTAAAGGGAAGCGTTTATACGTGTATGTGAAAAACATAAACCAACAATTGCGTGAAATACCAATAAAGAAGTTTAAATATTTTCATGGTTTTTCTAGCATTCATATCAAATGTATTAAAAAGCCTTTGAAAGTATGAGCTGGAGAAGCCTTATAAAATGAATTGAAAGAAATATAAAGCGAATTTGTATAAAATAAGCAAAAATACAAATTTAGTTGAAACAATTTTTAAAAAGCAGCTGCGGAATTTCTCAAATTCATTTCGAAATAAAGTTGAAAGAAAATATCATGAAATATAGAAAGAGTGGGAGAAGAAGTGAATAAAAAAAAATTCTTATTAAAGTAAATAAAATTTTAATGGAAATCCAATATATGAGAAAAAGTTTAATTTTAATATATTTTGCACTTTAATGGAAGCATTCGTTGAGCACAGAGAAAAAAAATAATCCATCATTATTGTCAAGAGTTGTGTGTTAAACGGATGACAAAAGAGAAATTGCAGCGCAGAAAAATACGTTTGTTAAAAAAACAAGAAGGGTAAAAATTAATTAAAATGTCTTTTATTTTAATCCACAAATTTTTAATCAATAAAAACAAATGTTGAGATAAGATGACTGAAAAAAGTAAATTTATCTTTTGCCAACAAAAGTGTCATGTTGAAAGCCAACACAAACACAAACACAAATATCGTACCGAAATGTTTGCATTTAAATACACTGTAATGCAATTGTGGTGACAGTATGTAAAGTATTTGGGTTAATGTGTGCGCGAGTGCGTACATGAAACGCATTAAAAATTAATACAAACACCTTTACGACTCATTAAAATAAACCCTTTGATAAGCTGCCAAAATGCAAAATACAAAGAGAGGGAAAGAGGAAATATTTGAATGAAGTTTCGCCTCATACTGTTGTTTTATCCACAATTGCCACAATAAATATTGAAAGAATTTTTCATTCGTGTTGCTGTTTTCATCTTGTTTTTCTGTTTATGATGGATGTGACATGTCAAGGAATTATTTTAAAGAAGTAATACATTTTGACGAGTGCATGGGTTTTAATTAATAAAAAGGATTTTTGTTTATTGCGAAACATTTCAGAAAAAAGTAGATTTAGTACAAATGCGTTAAAAGTAAAGAGAAACATATTAATCGTTGCCGAATCGGATTTGAAACAATTAATTAAAAAGGAACTGAAACTAATACCATTTTAATGAAATCCTAAGATCTGGCGTAGATTGGTATTACATTTTTTCGTACAAGCTGAATAGGAAGAGTTAAGTTTGTGGACTATAATGAGATATCAGCTAAATAAATTTGATATTGTTTTGTCATTGTCGATTTTCCCCAAGAATTGTAGTGCTCCTTTTTATTTCAAATTAGAAAAAATCATGTGCCACTTACTCCCTTGGAATAAAGATGTTTCTGTTATTTTAATAATGTACGTGTTTTATGACAAAATTAATATTTTTCGTAAAATATTTTTTTAAACTGGAAAACCCGAAACACATTGGGCTGGAACAAAGCGAATATGTTGTATGTAATATGAGCTTGCAATCTAGTGTTAGGGTTGTAGTTTTCTAAATAAACCAATTAGTTTTGCTTCCTTGCATCTATGTTCATTTGCCATGTTAAAAGGCGATTGACATGTATATCAAGATACGATTATTTAACTCACAGTCCTGCGGTATAATTTGTGATTGATTTGGAATGCAGGCATGTTACCCTGCGCATTTTAAAAGTATCATCAAGTTTTTCTTGCCTGTTCACCTTTTGTTTTCAAGTTTTTCGCAATCCATAATCAGCTTTACGGAATACACTTTTTGAGGGCTCCCATTGACGCTTGGAAAGGCTGTATCATCAGAAAACGTTGACTTGTGATTATCAATGCTTATTGACATGTCAGAAGCATATATTAAGTATTATATAAGACCCAAAATGCTGCAAGAATTAATGTTGTCATCGGCTGTGGTGTGCTTAGAGAGTTTCATTCTCTAATAGCTTTCTAATGTAGCTTTTGCCTAAAGATTTGCGCCGTCTGGGCAACATTAATGAAGAGAATGGAATAATATTTTTTTCTTGGGAATCTTTTCTAATAGCATTCACAAGCCTGAGAACATTTAATATAAAAGTAAAATAAATGAAATGTGTTTCCTGATGAATCAGTAATGAAATACTAAATATTAAATTAATTAAATAATTTATTTCAAAAGAATTCATTAAAAAAACGTGTCTTGCAAGTATAATTTGATAGACTTATTTACATCATTTTTGAATGGTTTGTAAATCACCTTTTGTGAAGAATTTCGCTTAATGAATTTGTTCATCATCCTGCTGAAAACAGTAATACTTTAAAATCCTTAAAATCGTATACAATTTATTTTAAATAAAATTTATTTAGTACAATAGATATACATTCCTACGAAATCTTCTTCTATCGAAATTGAACAATAAAGTTACTCTGAAATCTTACTTAAATTTCCTTTAGAATCCTTATTGTTTCCTTCTCTCCTCGAGTTAAGACCTTTTTTTCCTCTTAACAAATTGAATTAAAATTAGACTATTCAATTAAAGCTTTTCTTAATTACATTTAAAATAAATACAAAATGCCAAGGAATAAGTTGAAAAAATAAAATAAAATAAAATAAAAAAGAAATAATCAACACATTCTATAATTCCGTTCTTAACAGAATAAACAAATTACAAAATCTTATCCTGATGAGGAATAAGATGCTACAACGACAGAAAAGGAATAAAAATAAATTCCAAGCAACCAACTATCTGCGTGTTACAACAATAAGTTCTTACTTAATAGTATTTTCCTATAAACTTGTTCATTTATTTATTTCACAAATTCAAATACACTCACATACACACACTGTTACTTATATATTTACTCACACATACTACCGTATAAGAGACGAACAGTATGTCCTCTCACGTATTTGACAAAGAAATTCAATTAGCAAGAGCCAAAAATTTCCTTATTTTAGCTACTGTTCGCTATTGTTGTTTTTGTTGTTTGTGTTGTTGATGTTATTAGTATTGTTGTTGTCGTTGTTATTGTTATTGTTGGAAAATATAACTAGATGAAAATTTGCGACTAAAACTTATACAAATAGAAATAAAATATAAAAAAACTCTCTAAACAAAAAGTTTTTTAGTACCAAAACAAGTGAAGTACAACAGAGTATTTACAAAGCAGTTGTGCGAAAAAAGGTACTAACTACCATTTTTATGGTGGAAATAATTTCATAACATTCAACTGTTCAATTTCATTTTTATTTCTGGAAATTTAAATTAATGATGCTTCATTTCAAAAATGAACTTAGTATTCTTTAATAATCACAAACTTATTAGGAAAGAGCACTCAATCCTGTAAGGGAGCGAAATTTTTTTTAATTGATCAACAAAATTTTTCATTTTTTTCAGAAAAGAAAAACGTTAGTAATTTTTTCCTTTCGCCTTCAATCTTCCTAAGGTGAATTTAACATCCAATACTACAAAAACAATTTTCTTGTTGAAGCGATTCTAATGGGGATGAACGGGCGTGATTTCGTGATCAGGAAGTTCTGAAACGTGGTTCAAGATTTTCAAAATATGCGAAATACCTGATATAAGTGTTGCATTATTCATTAAAAAAAAATCCTCAAAAATATTTTTCGTAAACTGGAACGATTTTTTTGTTGTTAATTTCAATTATTTTTTTATTAATAATTTTTATTAAAATTTTGTGTTGATAAGCCGTAATCGTAATTCGATTAGTGTTAAATACATAATATTAAAATTTATTATTTCGGGATTGATCCCAACTAGTGATTTGAATAATTAACTTTTTTTTTGTGTGTCCAGCTGCTCATTTATCGGTATTTCGCTGTAAAATGAAAAATGTCCATATAGATCACAATGGGATGAATAAATTTTTAAGACTTTTAACAAAAATGATTTTCCTTCCAATCGATGGAAATAAAAAAGAAAATATATGACAATGAAAAGCATTGAAATCATTACTTCCAGATCACATCTGTTGGCTTTTGTAGACGTCTTTGGAAGTTCTAGTTCCCCGGTACTATAAAGACGATATAAGTTTGAGGATATTGTATGATATTGAAAAGTGATCAAAATGTGTATCCTTAATTAATTACTGATGCACTATAATAGATGAGATTGAAAAGATAAAAGGAAACTGTTAATTATCTCCATCTCCCAAGAAGTCAGGAAAATTTTCACGGTGCTGGTTATTGATCGCTGCACAATGGTCTTAGTACCTATAAGCGTACTTTATTTGGGATGAATTTAGAGGTAGATGTGGAAGAATCAATGGAATATATGCCAAGAGCTTGTCAGTGGACTTCACGAGTGCAAACTCTTTCTCTTAAAAAAGTGGTTACCCACCAGCCCTGAAAATTGCACTCTTAAGGAATTTTCTTCAAATTCATGGAAACAATCCATTGCTTTTAAAAATAACAAAATTAATAAAATATTCAGCTGTAAAAGCAACCAATATTTTTGGACTAAAAATTGTATTTTATGCAACTTTTCCCTTGAT
Organism: Germaria angustata; assembly: GCA_963681545.1. Classification (NCBI taxonomy): domain Eukaryota; kingdom Metazoa; phylum Arthropoda; class Insecta; order Diptera; family Tachinidae; genus Germaria; species Germaria angustata. The sequence goes on along the minus strand of OY813002.1, from coordinate 21,206,271 downwards.
CGTGTTAAATGCTCACACGAAAAGAGTGTAAAAGTGAACACAAAACGACTCTAAATGAAAAATTAAATTAGTAACAATCATGGCTGAAAAGGAGCATAACTCCGGCCGTAGACAGACGTTGCTCTTTAACACAGTCTTCCTTGTTGTTGTAGCTACATTTGTACAACAAACGTAAAAGTAACAAACCCTATATCTCTCAACCCCATAACTAGACGAGCTACCGAAAGGACATAGAGCACCGAAAGTAGTAGGGCTGAGCATAAATAAGTGGATGTATGTATATTAAGTAAAAAGTTAAGGTTATTTGAGGATTTGTGGCAAACATTACAAAAGGAGAAAAAAGTAGCAAACGCAAAAAAAAGAAGAATAAAAAGCGTGACTGGCATAAATAACAACAGACACTTAAGCAAACACTAAGAGACATACGGGCAACAGCCAAACACTGGCAAAAGAAATTTTGCCAGCCCTCCTAAAGCAGTTTGTTTAGATGGACATATTTTTTTTAGGAGGGGGCGGGATAAGCTTACGGCTACGAAGTTTAAAAATGCAGAGATGAATATAAACTAAATTCAGATAAATAGATTTTACAAGAAAAAATAAAGCATGTAAAAATAAGAAGGTATTTAAACAATAGCAAATCATCACTTAAACTTATATAAAAAAAGGAATAGAAAAATAATTGTTAGACATCTAAAGTTGTACTCGAAATGGCACTAAATTTCTGAATAAAATCCAGCTGCAGCTGAGATTTTCTTTAAGGAGACAAACATTTATTTACATTTCTTCATTATTTTTAATTTAACATTTTTGAAACTTCTCTTAAGGAATCTCAACTTGGAATATTCGTGCTTTTGCGAAGCATATTTTCTTTATCTTTTTTTTAAATGCATTTTATTAACACGCTGCAAAAACAAGTTACACAAAATAAATATCAAAAATATTTTCGGTAAAAGAATTCTCTAAATAAGTTCAATGTCGTCGTTCGTGGTTTCTTTTATTTTAAACAGCAAAACTTTTTTAACTCTTCAAATGCCCCACAACACAAACAGCAAAATAAGTTTGTGTATTTTTTGTTGTTGTTGTTGAAGTTTTTCCCTATTTTCTGTGTAGAGTCTATGAATCTTGAGAATTTTCTTCGTATTTTTCTTAAACTTTAAATAAAGAAATAGTTTGGTGTACTTAATTCTTCTTTTGCAGAAATGCTCTTAATGGGGGAAAAGTTGCAACAATAACATGAAAATAATAAGTAAAAAACAAAAACAAAAAAAAAATTATAATTTTCTAGTGCCTTAAGCTCCTTCTTACATTGTGGCGAATGAGTGATATTAACTCTGGCAGGGAATTTTTGCAAGGAACGTACATACATACGTATGAGTAATATTAATTACAAAATTTTAATAAGGACCTAAAGAGTTTTAGCTGCAAGCACAAAAGAGACAGTCTTTGGAATGAAACAGGATTCAAAATATAAATTCAGTGAAACAATTTAAGCATTAGAAAATTAAGAAATTTAACAAGAGAAACAAATATAGTGAATGGGATGGACTGACGCTGGGCAAGTTCTATTGGCGACAATCTGACAATTCTTTTATATTTGGAGGAAAACTTTCATGACACTCATTGGGACCTGTGGCAGAAGAATTATATCAATGTATCAAATTGAATCAGAAAAGCTGTGAGGCAAAATATATATATGTATATATATATATATATATATATATATATATATATATATATATATATATATATATATATATATATATATTCAACTAAATAAAAGTAAACAGAAAGTTGTTAAACGAAAAGAAAAAAACATTTTCTTTATTATTTCAAACCCAAGGCGTTTTATTATAAAAAATTGTGAAAAATTTGATTTTTTAGTTCTTGTAGGTAATGATTAACAGTTCAACCCAAATTCGCTACCAGCATTTTACTTAGTTTTAGTTTTTACTTCCTTCCATCGGGTACGTTTTTGTCAGCTTCACCTTAAGATGTGTGTGAAGATAAATTTAAATTTAAGTAGCAGAGACAGGAACCGATTTCTTTAACAGTGCTCATTTTTCGGTAAACAGAGCGTTGTTAGCCACTTAACAGTAGTGGGTAATTTTAAGAAATGTGGATAATCTAGGAACTGGGACCGGAACCGTATAAGACAACACATGGAACAGGTGCTCCATACTATACAGATGGTGCTAAATGGAGCACCATTTCTATATAGTGGGATATACTTATAAGTCCCTATTTTTCCATAAAGACCAATTATCTCTACGGGAAAATGTCTATTTTTATAATTGCTTTTTTGGATTGTTTTGAACGTTTTTTGCATGTCCTTTTGTCTTGCGTCCAACATGTATACTCTGGAGCACCTGTTTCATGTGTTGTCTTGTACGATAGCCGATAGCGAGAAATTGATACTTGTGTACATGTTGTCGACAACAATTGACTATTTGCCATGTGCGTTGCGTTGACGCACCGAAAGCTCTCGAACTTTCATTCCAGCAACGTGAAATAAGCTTAAGTGGGTTTTCTTTCGTTTAATTATTTTATTTTGAACTATTTTTTCAACATGGAAGTGAAATGTGTTTTGGATCATTGTATTTTTACAAGTTCAGATTAAATTAAAAAAAATAATAATAATAATTCTTATTAAGCATATTGTGTAAAGTGAATTGTTTAGCAATTGGACATGACACCTTGCCCATGATTGAGTTGAGAACGTTTTCCGATAGTTAAATAGTTCATTGTTGTACAACAGCTGATGAGTTGTGCATCACATGTATGCAAGAGTCTTATAAATTTGACAAACATGTTTTATGCTAAATACAAACGTTCATTTCATATGATGGAACTACAACGTATGCTTTAGTCTCAAGTACACTGAAAAAATTAATGATTATCTTAATTAATTTTTAATATATAATAAAAAGCGCTTATAATAATACTTACGAAAATGTTATAAAATATTTATTAATAATACTACACGTGTAGTAATGGGAACAAATTCCAGCACCAGGAAGGAGAAGATCTCTTTAATAAATGTAGTTTTTGTTTATTTTTTAATTGGAAGTATAAGAGTCAGGAGAATGTGCTTGAGATTAGAAATTAGAAATTTAGATATTCACATTCAAACTGGAGTATTTTTTGACAGAATGTTCATAAAAAAATATTACGAAAACATTTTTCGAGTTTAAACTTTTGCTCAAATCAGTGATGCCAACTCAAAATCTTTCTTAGAGTTCGATAAGATTTGAAAAGGAGGTAGTTTCCATTATGTTCAATTTTGAAAAATGGTACATCTGCCATCTCTTATTTTTTTTTGATATGTCAAATGCCTTAGAAAAGAAATTATTACCCTTAATTGTTGATTTTTTTTGGCAAATAAATATTTTTGGTCTTTTATATCATAAATATCAATTACAAATCATTAATACTCAACATTTAAATATTTCTCTTTTTCAGTTTTCAACAGTTGATTCTTCAATAAAGAGTTTGTGCGCTGAATATCATTAGAAAATATTTTTATTTATCTATTGAAAAATGTTTGATAAATAAATTTACTAAATATTATTTTTATTATTTGAAAATCTTCATCCTTTTATTTAAATTAATTAACAAACACAAACTGCGAAGCTACTTGGCTTATCTGCAGAAACACCCGGAGTCTGCGGCAGGAGTCGAAAAAATTAAAATGCCATCATTTTTAAAGTCCTTTAAAAATAACTCCTCAGACCCAAACTGTTTCAAGTCACTAAAAAGTCAGTTTGCCTTTTCGGTGGCTGGTAAAACAAATAGCAAAAAAAAAAAAAAAAATTACACCAACACAATTCTCGTAACTTCAAGTTTAACTTTTGTTGTTGTTCTAACAACATACAACATATGCCTATTTCTAAAAAAGAGAAACAAACACAAAAAAGAAGTTAATAAAAAGGATGTGCTTAAGCAGCATCTACAACGAATAGAACATGGGAGCAAAAAAAAGGGTTTGCAAAAATTAAAAAAAAAAAAAATGGCGAAAAAACATGAAACATGTAGCAAACAACACTGTGTCATGTGCATATGTATGTATATACCTACGAGTATATAAATATACCTATATACATACTCGTGTATTGTATGTACGTACATACGTGTCCTGTACCTGTATTTCTCCATGATTGTTTGTGTAGGTAAATTTGTTTATATACGAATACGTTGGCTGGGTTGGAGAACAAAAACATCTGTGTGACTGAATCGCTATGATCGGCATCAGAAGCATCATGATGGCGCTTCAACCATGAGCCAAAATGAAATGATGACGTTGCATCGACCACTACTGGCCATCACCATTCAGAACCCCAACTTGACCGACTGACTGTTTGAATAAAAAGAGGAAAAAAATACGGTCGTCTGAATTGAAAATAACAAATTCACATTCATCCACATGAAGTTTATGGTTGTATATAATTTTTTCAGTAAACGGTTCATTGCTGTATATTTGTGTGTGTGTGTGTGAGTGCATGCGTGAGTGCATCAGTTTTTTTGTCCGTTCCTTTTGTATTCAGTTTTTGTAACTGTTTTTGTTAACATTCGGCGTTGTTGTTGCATTCTGCAATTTTGTTAATTTTTTCCTTTTTGTTTTAGTTCCTGAATTTTTTTGTATTTTTAATTTTTTTCCCTTACAAAATGTTTTAAAGCATGAAATGAAACATATTGCACATGAATTTTTATATTTTTGCCTTCAGTGACAATATGAGTGTATATTTTAAATCTTTTTAAATGAAAATGGTTTAAATACAAAATATAAAACAAAAACAAAGTGAAATAAAAGTTTTTAAAAATAAAGATTTAAAGATGAATTTCTTCGTTAGAATTTGAGATCCTAGAATTTGACATCATATTTGCACACACTTGTTTGTAAGACGACTTCCTTTTTTTGAAGTTCATAGTCGTGTTAGATTTGGTAAAAAAAGAGCTTGAATGTAGATCATGACAATGCTGACACTACTACTACAATCTGTAAGTAGTACAAATTTGGAGCATTTCCAATGATCTTGACATATTCTTGTCATTGGAAGATCATATCAATATCCTTTTTTGTATCCTATTTTGAGAAAAATAAAACTAGCTTCACTACGAAGTGGCAAAAACACTAATTGATTTTTGGTACACTACCTACTAACCCAAACTAAAGTTGGCTTAGTGTCTTAAGAGCGAAGTACTACTAACACAAACATAAAACACTTGCACAACATATGCGGCCAACAAACTTGACACTGAATGGTATAAATTTATACGCTGAAAATATTTGTAATGTCTACAGAAATACTTAGAGTCAGCGGCGGGAATCAAACCTGCAGCCATCAGTTTACTAGTCTAGTACATAAGCTATTTGCAACAACAAATATTCTTTAATCCACTGAAAATATTGTGTAATACGTTGTAAATAAAACGATTTATGTGAAGATGGATTTCAAAATTTGCAATCTGTTTCAAAAAGAATCGGAAAAATAAAGATTTTCTCGCTCTAGAAAAAAAAACGGATAAAGGAAAGACTTTAGTCCTTTACCTTTATAAAAATGGTATGAAGTGGATGGAAAACAAATATTAGAGCACATTCTTGATGAATGTGCAATATTGTAAAGTCTTAACAGTTCGTGTTTTAAACCATTCACGAACGATAAACAGGATTCTGGGATTCTGGTATCTTTTTCATAAATCAAGATGGGGAAAAGTAAATAATTATAAAGATGGATGAACTTGCAATGGTTAAAAGTATCAATTGTTTATTTTTTTTTGTTGGAAAACTTCGATGAAATTTCGATGAATTTTATAACACACAGTATGAAACGACAAGAATTTTGGTCCTGATTCCATATCGTTGGTAAAAACTAAGAAATCCCCACAATGTGTATTAATTTTTTTTAATTGCAAAAGACCACCCAGACTCATTTGCCGGTGTCTGAAAGGAGTATAATGGTAAATTCAAAACCCTGTTTCTTAATGAATTAAAAAGGGAAGTTATAAAGTTTTTAAATTAAATATTTCGTTAGCGAAACTACATTCAAAATATTCATTTTATTTTGTTTTAAATACTAAGTATGCGAATTATGTTTGATAACTTTTCCTTTGGAGGAAGTGAACCACCGGAAACATTTTGATTCTATGGCTCTTTATACTCTACTATCGTATCGTATCGCATTCTACATGTATTAACAATAATGATTTATTTTATCCGAAATTTGCAAACAAGCGGCAGTCTTAAGTTCAAATATTTTTTCTTTAATTTTAATATTGCGGAAGCTTTTTTAGAATAAAAAATAGAAACTTCATTCATTAAGAATTAAGTATAAAAACATGTATGGATAGTTTTTTAGTCTTCATAGAAGTGTCGTTATACCCAGAACTGGGGAATTTATTTAATAAAATCTAAAAATTGTTTCATTGAATACCATCAGTAATCACAAATGGTCTTATAACATCTTAAATATTTGTTAAATTGCCATTTATAGCCGGCCATATGCTCATGAAATTTTAATGTTCCATTTTATTCGATCTTATTGTCTAGTACAAATTGAGTTAAATTAATATTCGTCAATTACGTACTGCAAACCAGCAAGATTTATTTAGAGAAAGAAAGGAATGAAAGGGAAAACTTTCCCTGAAGGAGAAACTTCTACAAATATTATTCCCTCAAATTACAAAAAGACATATGCACTTATTTGTTGCTCCCTTCTAGTCTCTATGAATAGGTTTGTTAAAAAAGCTACAAAGAAATAAACTTCTGTCTGTTTATTGTCTGTTATATACATTGACGACTAATATTAAGGACACAGTATCATGCGTTATTAGTAGTAGCAACAACAAACGTTAAAAAGCAACAATCAACAAAATAAAGTTGAGCAGAGAGTCGTGTTCCATCATTAAATTACTGCTGAAAGTGACGAATAAATCAAATTAATTTCTCTTGGGACTTTCAACGTCCCCTGCATGACATATCCTTCTCCCACCTCTAAGGAAAAAGAAGAATAATTCATTTATATATTCTGTTTGTTATTTAGTTTAACATACAAGTCTTCTAAAATGATGAAAACAGACATTTGGTGTAAAAATAAAAGATTAGGAAATCTGTTCCCATTTTTGACATTGTTTTCCCCATATAAGAACTTTAAGATTTTTTTCTACAAATGCGAAATTTTTATTTTTATTTTCACTTAAAGTCCTGCTTCTGTGCGTGTTTGTTTAGTTGTTCTTGGTTTTTGTGCGTTAAAAGAATCATTAATTTCTCCCGTTGTTGTCGTTTGTTATTCAATTGTTTTTTTATATTTATTTTGTGTTATTGTTGCCAAAATATGTGTCTTTTGTTACAAATTTCTCTAGTTGTCCCATTATAAATCGCTTTATTTTTATTTCATCATCAATTTTTTTCCTTGAGTTTGTGGTTCTAAGGATTCTTTTTGTGTGTGTGCTTTTTTAGATTTTCTTTGGAAACAAAAACGACCAGTCATTAATCTTACGAATGTTACAAAACAAACTTCTTGAAAAGCAACAAAAAGTAAAAAAGGTAACAATCAGTTGTTGTGATCACCATAAATCTCTTAACAACGTCAGCAGCCAAAATAACAAACTTTAATCAATTATTTATTTGTGTATAATGTTTGAAAAATCTCTTTAATGTTTGTGTATTTTATATTCAATTACAGAATTAATTTAAACAATACACACACGCACGCATGTCTCTTCAGCCAGGCGAAAGGAGAAAAAAACATAAAAAGTTTTACAGTGGCGGCACCGAAATGCAATTTCATGATGAAAAATTCTTTTTAAGAAATATCAAGTAGCCATCTCTGGACCCTTTTGAAAACTAAAATACTCGTACAGTCCCTCTAATTAATGCTGTAGTGTTTTAGACTTGTATTCACATATTCTTAGATTTTTATCTAAGAATTCCATATTTAGGCAGATGTGCAAGAGCTCCAGATTGCAACACCAATCAGGCGTAATAAAAATATATCTTTTGTGCTATAAACCGTCACTCATTTCCATTGATTGATGATCAACTAACCATACGTATATTTGCCTCCGTATATTTGTGAATAAAATAAGTGACGGAACCATAGAGATTGATAGAAATCTGCACAGATAAGGAGATTCTTTCGAACGCACTAATTCCAAGACGACTCCCTTTCAAACGCACATTATAATGAGGAATTGTCACACGTTAAAGAAAATTATTTCTAACCGAAAAGGTGTTGTACTTTTAATAATTTACATAAAAAATTATATATTTTTTGCTTACATTGCCTTACAATGCATTTATTAACACCTCGTGTTTTATTACAATTTTACAAGCCTCTGCTTGTAACATTTTACATTTTTGTTCATACAATATTATACGCTGTTCTTGCTTTTCCGCCTAATTTAACAAAATAATTCATTGTAAATTCAGTCGTGCTTGCATATTTTTGTTGTTAAATAACACCATATTTGCTCCTTGAAATAATGCAGGCAATTACGTTGTATGGTTACTTCGGCGTCAGCTTTTTTATAATTAAAATTAAAAATGTATTACACGTTTTCTCATTGGCTGTATTTTGATATCGATAAAAAGTTACTTCAACGTCTAGTGTAAATGTGTTTGAAATCTGTGCATTTTATTTTATTTATATAACGAGTCAGGCCCAACAACATTGAAGGCGTATGAGTGTTATTTCACGTATTAAAAAATAATCATACGCAGTGGGTTTAGAATCCATTTTGAAATGAATTAAAGTAAGAGAAACGAAAAGCTGGGAAGCAGTGCGATATTTGGTTATTAAAGGAAAATTATTCATTGTCTCTGTGGCAAGAATTCTTTTCAAAATTTGTCAGGAGAAAAAAGTGAGTTTTTTTTTTTTGGATACATATAATACAAAATAATTATGCATATGACCGAGGTCGAATAAATGCAGTTGGTTTAATTAAAAAAAAATAATTTAAATCAACTATTTTCAACTATTACATTTAATTGATTCCAAAGCACTTTAGTTCGCTTACTCGAAAATCCGCTTAAACACTTGTTACATAATAAATAAAAATTAAATTAAGAGAAAAAATTATACATACGCCGCTGACGAAATACCTTGTAGTGTAGGCCCATTTTGTAACAAATAAAATCTCAGTTTAATAAATCGGTTCAACATTATCATAATACACACGTATTTTAACTATGTTTGATATTATCTTCTGTTAAGAGAACAATTTTTTAAAAGTGCTGAGTTGGGTTGGGTCCTTTTAATCGGAAATCTTCTATAAGAGGAATTCAACTCCTGTAATTTTTTTTGTTTAGTCTCAGTATTTAAAAATTTATAATAAAATATTATATACAAAATATTCTTAATTTAATATTTTATACATTATAAAAATAGTGCATGTGCCAACTCTTTTTAGTTATTTTATAAACCTTTGAAAAAATAAAAAAAATTATTAAAGGCAGACAGACAGTGTCACAGCATAATTTATGTACTTTTCAATACTATTATATATTGCTTTTACTCTAGTCTAAATGTTTCTATGCCAATCATAATAAATCGTGGTATATCTGCAAAGTATTTGAATCAGTTTTCTTTTACGATTCACCCGCATTGAACCTCTTGTGGAAATAATTTTGTGTATCTGACTGGCTAAGAAACATTTAAGCATCAACTTTATTTGCCAACAACAACGACACAACCAATAAAAGTACAATCGAACGTATTTTCAAATACCAGCAAAATAGCAGACAGTAGAAGAAAAAAATCCATAGACAACATCTAAAGTATCCAAATACAAATTATCTGTGAGTGCATCATTATACTTTGCAAAAACGCTATTAGAAAATGAACACAAACTTTTACTTAATATCACATTTCGATTTCAGAAATTGTTTTTATGACTCTGCTGCCATTCTTCTTGAACAAATTCAAGCGGAGGCTTTAAATTCCATCTGTGCTTAGACAGTTGAAGACACACATTCAAAGTTTTCAACACTCACACATTAAGCAGGAAGACAAAAAAAAAGGAAGAAAATAATTACAAAAGAATCTGTGGAAGCAATAAAAATAAAAATCACAAAGTTCTTGGTTAAATGTTTGCAATTGAAAATCTATATATATTTTTCATTATCTATTTTAATTTAATGGTTCTTGAATGGAATTGCAAACCGCCATGTTAAAATTATTTTAATGAAGAGACGTCAAATAAAAACTTGATTTCAAAGAAATTAACTAAAAAAAGGGAGAACTAGAGAATTCGTAAAGGTGGAAGCAGGAATTCTTTGCATAGATTTTAACAAAAATGCAGAAGTATTTATTTAAGCCTTCCTCTACTCCAAAAATCACTCACATTTAATTGTTTAATTTTGCATTAAATTATTAAATAACTGGAGAAATTTATTCAACATGTTTCCCTTTAAATAAAACAAACTGCTCCTGCTGCAGACCGCAAGTACAACAATTTGCATACATTGTAATGCAGCTACTCAACGAAGTATATTTGAATCCCCATATGCACATGTGGGCCCAAGTGTAAGAGTGTGCAACGGCCTGCATTCTAGAGGGTGTGTGTAAGTGGTGTAAATGAGTGCAGAATAAAAACCGAAATATTATAAAGTATGTAAATGCCTCAAGATGTGATTGTATGTAGAACTTCTATACTTTATTTCGCATTCATTTGGTTTACATGTAAATACTTTACAACAAGTACCTCCAGTGACACGCGTCTATACAGAGACACTTGTGTGTTGTACCTTAATGCAAAACTAATACAAATACATTTGCAATAAATAGTCGCTGTGTATGCAAACACAAACACAAACGCAAATACACAAACACGTTCACATACTCACCTGCACATGTTTAGAAGCCGATACAGAGACTTTCAAAAATAACAGCAACAACAAAAAATTCTGCAAGTGAAAGGGTAATTGCAAATGTAAACGTAACGGTAACCACATTCCCAGAGTGTGAGAGAGGGAGAGGCAGGAAGTGAGTGAACTAGTATTTTTTTTGTATACGAGTAGTTTCCATCTTCATATGCGTAAATGTGTGTGTGCACTTGAGTAATTTTATAATTATATACTTATTTATTTATGTTTCTTTTTGTGCAGCCACTTAATAAAATTCACACAACTTGTCAACTGGTTGTAGAAAAGTGTACTATTTATAAATGTTTTCTCTGTGCTCTGTACTCATGACATTTATAGTAAAAGTTATGGGTTTTAAGGACACTCTTGGTACTTGTTTCTTGTGTTTTCCATTTCAATGTGAAAAATTTACATAAGATCACTTTCATTGGGGAACAACTGGTATAAATTCGCACATAAATATTTCATTTAACACTTCATGCAGTCGTTTTGATTTTTTTAGAGAAATTAACTTGTAGTATTTAATTTAAAGAGATAGATAATTTAATAACATGATTTTTAATTTTTTGCCATTATGAAAAATGACCTCTAAAATAATAAGTATTGTAGCTTTTTTGGAGGTGTATTGCAGCTTAAGGCGAAACACAATTCTTTTGTTGGAGATCTTCTAAAATATCAAGTCATGGCATAATTTTTCTACTGTGTGAGATTTTTCACCCCTCCCTGTAGCAAAAAAGATTGATAAAGTATTTCGTGTACAAAATTTCATAAGTCATGGTATGAATTTCCTTAAAAAGTCGTTTTCATTGTCAGTCTAATAGTGTTAAAAATCTGTTGTGGAATGATGCCCTCCGATCCTGTGTATGTGGGAAAAATCTTAAAACTGTTCACAATGATAAAAACAATATATTTTCGAATCATAAAAATAAAATAAAAGTTCTACGTATTAAATTTCAAAGCGAAACATATTCGATATTTTCTCAAACTCTGCAACTCTCCGCCTAAATTGCTTTTCTAAATAGATATTTTGTGTTGTTTATTTAAAAAAAAGTAACAACTGGTATATTTTTGTGTCATATAAACTGACACCTACCTCCGCCTATTTTTTTATTTTTTATTTGTTTAACCTGGAATAATGGGAGAAACCATCCTATTGACGTCCTTTGTTGTGCTTCTACAATTCTTTTTGTATTACAAAAAAATAATGTTGTATACGGGTATTTCTATACTCAGAAACGTTACACTCATGCGAGTTTGAATTGTAAAAAATAGCGACCTCCTTAAAATATTTTTATCAATATTTTTATAACACTTAAGTAGCAAAACGGGCGCTAAATCGGTTTGTTATTTTAAATCTATTACAAAAAGTATAATTAATAATTGACTGCATCAAAAAAAGGTAAAAAAATCTTTGTAGTTTATTGTGGCATGCTACTTTCAAAACGTTATATAAATTTTCGGCATAATTTTTTATAAAAATAAAGTAAATTAATTTACCATAATCCCAAAATTATATTGAACACCTAAAAAGTTCTTATTTGCTGTTTCATTGTATACATTTGTTGGTGGGAAGTATTTAGCATAAACTACACTAAGTCATGACTTTTTCTACTTATATTGAAAATTTGCTTTACCCGGATTATATTACATAATTATTATATTATTTCTATAATACCTTTAATGGAATGATGTCATATAAATTCACGGTTACTTATTAAAAAGGACTTGGTGTTCTTTACTTCCCTCCTGAGTAGTACCACGTCGTTTGAAACATATAGAACCGAATACTATAGAAAAAGCTTTTTATTTCTTAAACATTTTTTAAGGCTTACTCTGTACTTGCGTAATATACAGCTGCGATTATTTGTTAGTCAAGTGATCAACGATATAATAGACTCAGTAAAGAAATAATGGGTCGTAACAAGAGCCAAAATGGGCCAGTGTTACAAAAAAGGTAACACCTATCATTTACAAAAATATTCCAAGTTGATACTGACAAATAGGAAGTAATACTAAATGTTTGCAAACGGCTTAAAGTTCACTGACGATTTGGTTTAACGGCCAACGAAATGTCGTCATATGAAGAGCTAAAGCCGCAACAAACAATAAATTTTTGAAACTCTAATTGTTTAAGCGATTAGTTGGGTAGAATATTCCAAATATTAAATTTAAATATTATTATTTTTTAAATTAAATTCTTGACACTGCCTGTCTGACGAACTAAAGATGTAAGTGAATTTCAAAAATACTTAAATTTGTGGTCTACACAATCGAAATAACTTTTGCTCCTTTTTTAAAGTGTCGAAATCCTTAACTTAATTAAATATCTAAGATCGTAAACATGTTTGTTACGTTTTCCTAATGTTTATTTATACTTTTACTTTTCACCAAATAGAGCACTGGCCCTTACGTCAGTAATTGCTTTTAGATTTTATATACATATTTTATTTACACACTTCATTACTTTAACGCTCATACGCACCGTGCGGCTCGTATGAGTATTGAACTGTGGAAATGGGTGGCGACTGGCCATGTGGTCATGTGTCACTTTATTGAAACTTGCTTGCCTAAACAATATCGTACGCGTGGGCTGTTTTCATTGTTTATGTACCAACGCATGTACCAGTGCACGTATGCTTGAAATCAAATCAGCAAAATAAGTGAAACATAAACATTAGATGCCATAAGCTTTTCCAAGTTGAGGTATTTTACATGCTTTTGCCAATTGCTGTTGTTGCTTTGGCTGTAAAATGTTAACAACAACATTATTAAGGGCATATTTTATGGCACATCAACCCGGGGCAATTGAGCACTTTATACTATTTTATGCTTTGGCAGGATAGAAAAAAAAAACATACATCAGTTTATGGTGCAAATCCTTGTATTATTTTTGTTTGTTTGTTTGTTTGTGTGTTGCCTTTGCAATAATATTAAGGCTCTTGTAGAAAATGGCATAATCAGTTTCGTTGCTTGGCCTAGTGTCATAAAAAATTTACACACGCACACACACACACTCACACCCACTCACGTACAGAGTGTATAAACATTTGTAATTACACAGAATGTTCGGCACAGAAAAATATGTTCCATTTTTGCATTAAGGACCAGAGAATATCCTACCTCCTTTAACTAATCCAATACTTTATCAGACAAGGGTCCAACATTTATTTCGGCCCGTTTATTTATATCTACCATACACAATAATTTAGGAATTCATGTTAGTGTGGGTGACTGGACATGCGTGTCTTTTTGCATTTCCACTGAAGTGTATGAAAGGGTATCCATCCATCTACTAAATGCAAAAAGCTTTTGCGTTGTTGAATACATTTCGTTGGATTTTATTACTGTATTGTAAGTTTTATATAATTTACTCTGAAATGTGTAAAGAAGGACGGAGGACATAGAAGGTGGTGTAAGTTTTTTTTTTTTTTAAATCAAGGTGTCGGGTCCAAAAATCAAACATAATAATATTGGACTAGCATTTTTTCTAAAACTAAGTTTGTTTCCACAGAGCTGCTGGGTTGATGAGTTTTTGATAAAAAATGCATGTTAAATGTCCTTAATTAACTTTTATCTAACCTATTTGTATGGGACTCTTAATTTAGAGTCTTCCGGTTTGGTCATGTCCTGAATTCGACAATTATCTTTGATTAATTAAAAAAATTTTTAGAAGAATTTCAGTGAACAAAATCAAAGATTAAAATTTCCCCAAACGGCGGTTTGAGTATTAAGTGCAAAGAAAAATAAAATAGGGAAGTCTAAATAACAAATACGAGGGAATTCCCTTCTAACGCTCTTTGGAAGCAATTTGCTGCTTGTATAATATCTTCTTGTATATTTGATGATGATGGTGTAGTGACCATAGAAAACACTATTGTTCCATTCTGCTAATGCAATAATTGACTTCTCCTTAATTCTTTCTTATAGAAAGTGATTTAAAATTGTTTTAGCCTGAATTGTCAAACTCAGAACATGGGCTTAAGTCAAGTTATTTTAGCTTTGATATTTTGCTGTTGGTGTTTTATATATTTTCAGTGGCTCGTCCAAAAATGCTCGTTTCTCAGCGCTAATGTTTAAGGAAAATTGTTAAAATTGTTTTGCATTAAGTGGTAGGTGGAAAGTTTATCGTAAAGTTGGCCCTTCAAATACTAGTAAAGATCATTACTGCCAATTTGATAGCTTTTCGTTTTTCAACTTCAAATTTAACTTTAACTTTCTGGCCGTTTTTAATTTTCAATACATCCTGAGAAATTTTAAATGTTATTTAGTATTTAGTTTTTTTTTAGATTTTGTTTTCATTAAAAATGGGAGTATTTTTTAAAGTTAAACCACAGTCATGTGTAAGCTTTCAGGACACAATATACATTTAATTTACTAATATAAAAATAAAATTAGGTACACTTATAGCAAATTGTATTAAATATATTTTCAAAGTCAACAAATCTTTCCCCAAACGCTCTGAATTATTTCTAATGCAAAATTTAGTCAAATAAATTTTATTTATTTTTTGTTTTTTTGGGAAATTCTACTTTTTTTAAACTATTTCAAAGAAATTTTTTTCTATAATTAGTAAACGCCTCTAGTCTTGTTCTCTTAATGCTACAATGTGATTCGAAGATGTCCTTCAACCAATAACTATGAGTATGTGTAAGTGCTGTAAGTACTTGTGTGTTGATGTAAGTATCTAGTAGTTGTTGGCTTTAGTGTTATTGGTTTTAATAGAAATGGGCTGAAAGCACTAAGGTAATAAAAAAACACACAATTTAACTTATTTTTATTTAATTGAAACTTATTTTTATACTCGTACGTATTTTCTTGCTTAAGGAAGCAAAACAAAAATTCCCAAGACGCTTAAGTTTTGTAGGTCGTGTCTTAAGGAATTTTATATGGGGAGACAAGTGGACAAACATGCCTTAATTTATAGAGGAGACTTGATCTTTGGAAAAGAAATTGTCAATTATGGCCAATGGCAATTGCGCCTTAAAGGCAAGGATTAGGATTATTTTTAATTTAATTAAATTTTTTGTTGTGTTGCTGCTAAGAACGTGTTTAAATTATTTCTACAAATGCAAATTGCGGTGTCTCTCTGTCCCAAAAGGCCATTCGTTTTTCTTAAACATTTACTTTTTCCTACTTAAACATAAATTCCCAGCAAAACTGCGATTGTGTGTGTGCGTGTGTGTCTGTTTTTTTCATAATTCTAAAATAACATGTATCCATAAATGAATGTGTTTATATAATTCATTTGCTAGTATGAGTATGAGGAACGGCGAAATAAATTACTTAGAAAACCCGAAATCCCAACATTTTTGCGCTGCTTTTGTTTGTGGTGGATTCCTTTTTTTGTGGCATTTTCTTGTTTTGTCGTACTTTTTTCCTAAGAACAATATTTCATATGAAATTATGAATTTCTATAATAATATTCAGACAACATTATTCTTTTCGTGTTGAAACATTTTTTATTTTAATAAAGCCAAACAAGTTGTGTAAAGCATAATTTATATGGAATAAAACGAAAGTGGAAAATGTGTTGCATGATTTAAGCAACAGTTGGTGTGTGTAAATATGTGTGCATGCGTGCGTAGATTTTTTTTTTTTTTTGCTACAAGGAACAACGAATATCAGATATTAGAATAACACTCCTTTTACGTTTTTTTAAGGATCTTCATGTAAAAGTAATTTTTTTAAATTACTCGGTTAAACATTATATTCCTTTGCACACATACTATTAAAAAAGGGATACTATGACGGATATAAAAGAACACTTTGCAGGATATCAAACTGCCAAGCAGTGTAAAATTTATGATAGTGTTGAAAATTGGCTGAAGCTTAACAGCAGTCAAGCGAAAAATAGAAAAAGGATATTTTCAGTTTAAAATAAGAAATGAAAAGAAAGATCTAAAAAGGACAATAATGAGAAAAATGCAAAAATACACAGTGAATATATGGTAAAAAAGACTGCTTTATGAAAGGTTTTTTTTTTTAGGAAAATTAAAATAATTGTTTTCTAAAGAACACTATGTAGCGATAAAAGTTGCACACTACAATTTTTTTTAAATCAGATTACACTAGAACAATAAAGGAAACGAGTTGCACAATTCGCACTACGAATATTCTACTTTGCACACTTTTTGAAACTTTTTTGCTTCTATGAATTTCTGTAAAAAATGATTTTCAACTTTTCGCTCTGAAGAATGGAGAGTGTGGATGATTTCACTCCGATTCTTTAAAGTCGATTAGCTGCGACTATATATGAAGATGCCGATATGGCGTTTATGTGTATGAGTGCATGTTTATGTGAAACTTTCTTAACATTTGAGAAGCGGAAGAGGTCAAAACAAAATTTTCTGAAGATTTCTAACTAAATTTGAATCGACGTGAAGAATTTTGAAATGTTTTGATAATAAATTTAAATACAAATAAATTCTATCAGTGCCTAGTGTTGTTGGAAATTTTTGAAAAAAGCTCCGAAATTTTTTGTCAAATCGGTTTTCTCTCTCATCAATTTTTCGATACTTAAAAAATAGTTTTGAGTATTTCGGATTACATAAAAATTGGTTTACTCGTTTGAAAAATACCGCTGTCAAAAATTCCGAAACAGACTTTTTGAAATAAGTTCAGATGTTTGCAAGTACTTTTTAAAATCTTGTTTTTCAAAAGTTCATCTTAAATATTCTTTGTTAAGAAGTTTGCTATTGTTTTCGTAATTTGAAAGGTTATAAAAATTATTTTTACAAAAACAATTTTTTAATCAGAAAGTTTTGAAAAGAAGGTATACGAGTATATTTTATAATTTCTTTTCCTTTGAAGTTGAAATTTTTTTGAATATAATTTTTTAATCTGCAATTTTTTTCATTAAATTGTTACTTTCTCTATTAGTTTTTTAATTAAAATGATAATTATTTTAAGGCTTGACTATCGTCCTCATAATCTTGAGTATCATTATTTTTCCAATTTTATTTTATTTGCATCATATAATTTTAATTCTGTAGTTTTTATATTAAATTGTAGATTTCTGTTGGTCTGTGGCACTTTAGCAAACATTTTGTGTTTTTTTCTGTCTTTTTTCTTCTTTTTTTTGTATATTATTATTTTATGAATGGGTATGATTACGGTTGGATAGTTGAAATTGCCTACGCATTCAATTTTTCCTGTAGAGATAATTAAATATAAATGTCCTGCGGTGTGTCTGTGCCACATAATACGACCAGCGACAGCAGCAGTGTATTGTCATCCCCATCAGCGGCAGCATCGACATCAGCACCAGTAGCCACTGAAGCAGTGACGATGAAACACCAAAAACCGCAACATATCGTGATAAATGTTTTAGAAATATAAAATTTTTTATTAGCAATTTTAACAAAAAGTTTATGTTTTTATTAAGGAATGAATAAAACGGATAGTAAAGGCTGGGGCACATAGAATCCGTCATCCGTCATCCGTCGACTTTTTCAACTGACAGCAAAGTTAAAATACAGGTTTTGTTATGAGCTTTGTTACATACCGTACGTCTCCTTCAACGCAACGTATGAAAATTGGGCAACTTTTAACTTTTGACGTACGTTGAGTACTTTGACAACTATCAGTTGATTTTTTGTTATATTTTGTTTTAATTAACAGTTGATTTTTTGGGTCTGACCAAAAATCTTCGACTTTTACCCATTATATCAAGACAGCTTGAGCTTTATAAAGCAAAATTATAATTAAAATAAACTCCGTAATTTCTTCAAAATCCATAGAATATTTTTACTATTTAATAAAAAGAAATGTTGCAAACATGTAAAAAAAACAACTGATTTTCTAAACGTTAACAAAGTACTCATTGTGCCAACCTCATCCGTCATTGCGTTAACGTCAGTTGAAAAAGTCGAAGGATGACGGATGACGAATTCTATGTGCCCCAGCCTTAAACGAAGAAAAAGGGGCGAAAAAAAATGTTAGAAAAAATTTAATTACAAATATGTTGATACTGAAATATTGGATTAGGGTCCATGGAACCCCAGCTGGAGAGTAGATTTGTGGGTTGGATGAGGTATATTTTTCTCACGCTTTCAAAGGGAGATGATAGTAGAAGGGCAGAGGGCTGGTTGAGGTACAATGAGATACATTCAGGATATCCGAATGAGGGGCTTTCTCAGTATCAATTGCGCATACTTATTGCGGAGTAGACTAGACATTGCTGTACAGGGATCCATCTTTATCATCTTTAACATCTTTATCAGGTGTCGAAACTATACTTAATATATAAATGCTGGGCATGGGGGAGGGGCCCGGGCGGATTGACCAAGGCCGGAGGGGTTTTCTCGGTATCAATTGCGCATACTTATTGCGGAGTAGACTAGACATTACTGTACAGGGATCCATCTTTATCATCTTTAACATCTTTATCAGGTGTCGAAACTATACTTAATATATAAATGCTGGGCATGGGGGAGGGGGCCGGGCGGATTGACCAAGGCCGGAGGGGTTTTCTCGGTATCAATTGCGCATACTTATTGCGGAGTAGACTAGACATTGCTGTACAGCGGTCTATACCAGGAGACTGAGTATCCCTTACAATGACTTCTGTATTGGCTGTCGGCACGATAAACATCTCCGTCACTGCCTTGCTTTTTTACTACAGAAATCGACTCGTGTAGACTACCTACTGCTGCGGAATCTGATAGAGACATCGGACTACGATATTAAGTAATGTAATGCATTACATTACATTACGATATTAAGAGAATAAACTCTTTTATGCGGACATCATTTTAGATTAAAACCAGATCTATAGAGGGTATTGTCAGATAGGGATATATATATATATATATATATATATATATATATATATTATAATCCATCTTCCTCTGCCCAAGCAATGCAAAGGGACCTAACAGGACCAAGTGGACCGATTATGTCTTGGACTAACTTGTGTCCTGTACAACCTGACCTAACGTAAGCTGTAGACTCAAAAAGAATAAATAATACCTAAACTAGAGATAATGTACATACTGGGCTTCAGCTGGGTGACCTCGGTTCGTGTACTACCTCCGACAAAATTACATTCGTAAATGAAATAATATTCAAAAAGGACATAATTTATATTTATTGTATTTTCATGAAAAGTATTTACATCAACTAATTACCAATCAGCTCTGCAAGCTGCCGTGATTGATAACGGAAATCATGGCCCGATTCCATTTTCGGTTGAAGGCTTGCAACTGCTGTATCTCAGTTATTTATCAGCTGATTTTGATACTTTTTTATAACAATAGAATTCAAATGTCTTGCAACCTTCTGGTTAATAACTAGATTTGCAAATTCGCTGGCCTCTTGAGGATGCTACAAATGTGTACGAAGATCAGCTGGGTTACTCTCTATTGCGATGCGTAAGAAAAATGGTAACTAATCAGATAATTGGTATATTTTATTGCCTTTACGCATTTTCCTTTCGCATCTATTTTTTCACTTTCGCAAATCTGGCATCAGTGCAGTCTGTACTACGATATTTATATATATCCTTTAAACTTCTGGTGACGGACCGGTTAGTACAAACACAAAATTGGTACAGTTTTTTGCTCTTCCCACAAGTCTTAGGAAACTATTGGAAACAAAAGGCTTATATGGTAGACAAATCATTCATTGCCTAGTAGAGTTCGCCGATGTTTTCGAAGAAATTAAATACGCTTTCATTAAGAATTGGGTAAGCGAAACATTTAATGATACAAGTACTGCTTAATAGAAAAATATATCCATTTACCGTCTACGGGACACTATATTATGCCCTCTCATTTCAGTCGTTTTACTTGCAACCAACGAAATATAAATTTGATAAAATAAATTTGAATTAAAATTTTAATTTAAAAGTGTTGATCAAAACAGTTTTCTATTATCAGAAGTCCGTCTAATTGAAAATATTGCATAAGATGAAAATTTTCTATATTTTTCCAGTTTCGCTTAACCAAATTTTACTGTAAACACTTTAAATTCAGTCTGTCGTATGAGTAATTTTTAGTAATAAAATCACTCATACGAAACTTTTCATTAAATATTTAAATAATTTTTTAAACGCAACTTTCAATTGTATTTCTTTCTTCACATTAGACATTGTAGAAATACAACAAAGTTGTATTAAATAAAAGACATTCTTAAGAAACCTCAAATTAATTACTCATTTCACAACTTAATGAATATTAAGCGTGTCTTCGTCCTTACATTTACTTGCTGGTGAATAACAATAAAACTGCTAAGGAAAAACGTAGCAATAAAGAGTTTTAGCATTGAAATGACTGCCAAGGAAATACAGTAGATTAGTGATAAAAAACAAAAGGATAAAAAACTCCTTTTCGTCCGTGTTTATCTAAAGGTCTCTACCTCAAACTTTGCTTCCATTTATTTATTATTAATAGTGATTTGAGCAAAACACAAAGGAGCATGAGGATGAATGTGATTGTATGATTTGAAAAAAGCCATCAAAAGACTCTGTGTAAAGGTTCTTTTTTCCAACGAACATTCCTGTACTGTCTGAAATTGAGACATTCCTAAAATAAATGACTGAAAGACTAACAACATGACAGACTGACTGTTTACATGCCTTTAAGTCTAAAGTAAAAGTATTTTTTCAGGCACCCGTTTCATCGCTGGAAATGTTGAGTGAATAAAATGAAGAAAAAGAAACGAAAATGAAATAAACTCAGTTTACTTTTCAAACGGAAACACGACACACTGAAGTTCATTTGTGTGTTTCCGGTGAGTGAATGTAAAATTAATTTCACTAATGTCACCTGAACTTTTGCAATTTTTTTTTAGCATCGCCTTTTATTTTTACGTTTTGACTCTTCAAATCATTAAATTAAAGTTTTCTACTTAATTGATTAAATGAAATCAAAGTTTGAGCTGTTTTACAAATAATTAATGTGAAAGGGAAATTGAAGCTTGAGTTGAATTGAAGAGGGCGATTAATTTTATTGGATTTTATAAAAAAAAACTCATTTCCCACTTCATCTGGAATGAGTCAGGAAATATATTTTAGAATTTTTTTAAGCTATAGAAAAATTGTATAAAATTAAGGAAATGTATGAACACAAGTATGTACAGTGATTTAGCACATAAAAATTTATAAATTATTTTATAAACTAAATTTCTTTTAGAATGGTAAAAAAATAGTTTAATGTATAATATTGCACATTTTAACCGCCAAAAAAAGATCAAAGGACAAGCACAACCTTTTACAGAAAAAGTGTTTTTTGTATTGCCTGTACAAAATTTATTTGGCTCTAAATTTGTGATGTTTGTTCTAACAATCACAAAACTTTAAGATTTAGTTTTACTGATCGTAAACTATCGATTGTGATGAAAATTGAAAACTAAAAATTATATTTCTTAAACATTTCCCGCGGTAAGGGAACGATATTTTGGGCAGAAATATCGTTTTATTTGTATTTCTTAATATGAAACATGTAAAATGGCGGGAAAAATAACCAAGAAGTTGACAGTTACGTTATTTATTTTAAAAAATACCTTAAATACATTAAATATAGTAAAGAAAATACTTTGAAAAAATCAGAAGGCGTAAAATGGTTGCAGCTTCCAAACAATTTTAATAGAAAATATTTTTGTAGGTGCTTACAAAATATCCACATTTCCTTTTTCAAATGAATATTTTTTTAAAATATCCTTTCTCTCCTAAGGATACTTACTCCCCTGTTAAGACATTTTTTACTTGTATTTTTTCTGAAAAGTAAATTTTTTTTAACTCAGAATTATTCAATTGAAACAAAATATTTTAATATCAAATTTTTTTCTAAGCGAATCCGGTATTAGCGCTCCTTCTTCCAAATAAATAATGCCCAAAAACTAAAATCTACAGCATATCTTTTATAGCCATATGAAGTTTTCTGGGAATTGAAATTTTCATGTAGAAGCAGTCGATTTATATGCAAGTTTTTTCCAAAATCTTCCATTACGTTTGCAAAACTTCAAAAGCAACTCTTCATTCTGCTACTGATAGTGATGAGGCAAAATTGTAACTCCGTATAAAAGCAAGAAATATGTATTGAAAATTAAAAAAGCAAACACATACATATACACGTAAGTATATAAAAATATGAATTTTTCTTGTATATGAATTTCGTAATTTATGAACTTATTGATCCAAAACAACATAAAATAATCGTAGGTCTCGTACGCGACTATTTCTTAGATGCGACCATTTTATATTGTTGTTGCAACTTTTGAACAGTCTCACGGTGTTTAGTGACGTCCTTTTCACTATTACACAAAGTGTGAATGCGTTTTCCAACATTTTGTCGTAGGTCTTCCAATATTTGTTCAATTCAAAAACCGGGCCATACAAATTGTATAGTCTATTACTTGGATCTTTACCTAAAAGGTTCCGTTCATCTGACAAACATTTATTTTCATTCAATTGACTTTTTAAATAATTTTACACGTATATTTATTACGAGTTCTGGTAAGCCCGTTTTAGTGAATTTTAATTAAACATTTTTATGGATTTTATAAGAAAATTAACAAGGAAACATTTTTCTAAATACAAAATCAACCATTACAATTTAACTGTCTAATATGCTGCATAGCGATATTGTAAAAATGTTGCTACAAAATATTTTTACTTCGATTTATTATTAACCAAGTTCATGAAAGAAAGAAGCAAAAAGTGTTTTTGAAAGTAACTTTATCAGCTAAAAATATAAAATCGGTACGAGAAAGTAAAAATCAATATGTTATTTTTAGAGTGGCAGAGTGAAGGTGTTCAACAAAGCGGAAATGCAGATGATATGGAGGTTTAAAGATTTTCCACAGTTTCCGTAATAAATGTGTGCTTTGAAATACTCGTAAAAAAGGAAGGAAAAGAGAACGAAGAAGAATGTTTGTTACGAATGTGTATGTGTATGTAATCACACACAAACACACATGAACTAAGAGATAAGCAACAATTTAACATGTTCATGGAGTACTTTCTGCATGTGAATACTTTATTAACATTAAAAATGTACATACACACACAAACATTCTAGATGCAGAGCATGCATGCATGCATCCTTGCATGTGTGTGTCTTTTATAACATGTATTTCTCTAATGAAGTGTAGTAGTAGAGCATTAGCTTAAAATTCGATTACTTGCATGCCAATAAGATTTACTTTTTTCCTGCATATAGACACATACATACACACATATCCGAACCTCATTCACTAATATATTGACACACATGTGTATGTATATAAGGATGTTGTGGATTGATGCATTCCTTTTTTAAACTTAATGACACAAACAGTGGCACGGAATTGTTATTCTGAACAAATTTGCAGTTTCAATTAAACTTTTTATTTGTATCTCTTGAAAGCAGAAATCAATTGATTGACTACAATTGTTGGAAATAAAACCATATATGAAAGTAAATTTTAAATTTTAGTTTTAGTTTATTTTTGAAATAATTAAAATTTTTCCAGCTGCAGCTCGTTTCCATTAATTATTTTCAATACAAGTGCAGTGAAAATGTAAAGAAATGGACAAATAGATTTAAAATCATATAAACTAGGCTTTCGCTCTGCCCGTAACGTTATATCCTGTTAAGGAACTAAGGAGCTCCTAATTGATTTTACTACTCGCTCAGTAGGATAATAATTTACCATTAAAAAAAATTTACATAATCTGTGCAATCGAAGTTAATTAATTGATTCTTAAAAGTCTCAAGCTCAGTTGGGTCACGCTGCCGGTCACTTTAATGTCTCTGTATTTGAATGGCTATTGCGTCTCCCGTATAATTATGCTCATATCTTGCAAACCACGAACATGTGTGGTCCAGAGTTGCAAAAGATTCACGTCAGTACCTGCCCGAAGGCCTAACCTGACGGTGCACTATTGCACAAGGGTGAATAAAGCACGTTCACCACCGCCCCAGTAGCCCCCGCCAAAGGCACATGACTGGAGCGCCAACTAACATGTGCCCCTGACAGGGACCACATGGTAGCAAGTTCCGTACAGGCTGCAGAACCATGTACAGACACCTTGCTAAGATGCTTGGAGCTATCTAACCTCCTACTACCCAAATGGCACGGCAGTGGAACTTTTACCCCCATCTGACCCCCATCACCTACCGTAACCATTAGAGCAGCTCTGTCGAATAGCAACAGCACCTAGAGATATATGGCCTGAAGAGAACATCCACATCATGCCACTAGCCCATGATTGAAGACACACTCATCCAGCCCATACCTCTCCCCGCGTATCTTTGGGTTTTAACCACAGCCACCACGTGATCCCCGAAGGGGCCTCACCAATAACCAGTCTAGGACACGTCCTAGGGGCTACTGGTTCCCGTGGCACCAGATAGGACTCTGGTTAGCCGCGTATTAAAAGCACCTCCGATTTTAGGTCCCGTGCAAACCTGAGGCATCGGTAACACCTCTACCCAGACTAGCGTAGCAAGCTACTTCCTTAATTACTTATATGCACGCCCGTTACCCTGGTGTTACAGGGATTGGGTAGTAACATATTAAGTTTTAGGGCAATTGGCCAAAGGTCAAGGTCTGGAAAGACCAACTACCCCTCCGGACGAGCGAGCGAACCCGCTTTTACCTTTAGTTTACTTGCATGCGCGCCCGTTACCCTGTTGTTTCAGGGATTGGGTAGCAACATACAAGTTTTTAGGGGTTATCAGCAAAAAGGCCTAGGTCCGGAAACCTGATAACCCTATACCCCAGGAAGCACAACACCAAGCCACCAAGACAAGATGCATTGACCGTGCCCCCTGGGGGGATGTGTGGTCCAATATAAATTTCATCATTTGGAAGTACGTGTCGATCAAGACATCAGCAACTGACTAGTTGGCAGCAAGTGCCATCGAAATATCACGCTCTCCAACATCCCAATCCTCAACTTAAAAACAGTTTTTTTCTGTTACTAGCGAAAATAATAAAATTTAGTTATTTTTTGGCTGTACACTACTGTCCTTGAATATGAGTCTATTTTTGTTACACAAGTTTTGAAAAGTTTACATGAATTACACGCCATTACTGCTGCTCCAACTTTAACACACACTGTCAAACATATTCCCTCCCTCCTTTATATTTAACAAACTTCATACCACGTATTGCGCGTATGTATTTCTCAGTAAACGAATATGATCCTTGGAGCTCTAAATCCTGCTCCAGCAACATTATTATTTCGTAAGTTTTCTTACAGAACAAATGGGAAGTTGTCTGTGTGCTGGTGCTAGAGAGTCTAATATTGCAATTTGGTTATTTTTTTTTTCTTTGATTCTTTTTACATGATACTCGCATCAAAAAGTCTTAAAGGAAATGATTGAACTAAGAAAAGCAATTTGGTTACAACTAAATGTTATTGATTGTACATCTTATCTAAGACATTTTTTGCTCATTCTGGTTTTTTTTTCCAAGTTTAGCAAATTATATGTGCGCAGTTTGTTGTTTTGCTTTTTATTTCGTTGCATTAATTCGGTAACTATAATAAACATTTTGTCAAATGCTTTTATGTAGTTTCAAAGAAAATTTATTTTTGTTATTTTTTGTTGTGAAAGGATTATTTGCAAGTGAATAATTTCAACCAAGTTTCTTGGCAAGTTTCTGAAGTAAGAAGTTTCGTAAACGCAGCAAATTTAGGCCAGTGCTGAAATTGCTTCTAAAGTTTTATTAGAAATTAGAGATTAAAAGGAATATTAAATTTTAATGAAAATCATTTAGAAATTACATAATTTACAGAAGTTGCAAAGTAGAACAAAAGTGGAAGTTGCAAATATAATAAAAACGGAAGTTTTGAGTAAAACAAAATATACAATGAATTTGCTTACAGATCTCATGAACGATACTTTTGTACAATAGAAGTTTCAGTAGTGCATACTGTACAGAATTTGCTTATCGTCGATGTTGCGATCGATATTGAGCCGGAGTAAATCTTCAAACAAAATATGAAATAGAACTCCAGAACTACGGACTTATTTTAGGCTGTAGATTCGAAGGATTACAAAGAGTCCTTACAATCTGTCCTAGAGCGATGAGGTCTTAATCCTCTATGAATCGCTGTCTTTTCTCAAGTATCAAATTTAAAATTTCAAATCATATAAGGCATGGTTTTTCTTTTAGTTTCATTTCAACGTAATTGCAGTTGTTAAAAACTTTAGCCCGAGCCGAAATAGACTCACTGAAAGCGGCCTTTTAAAATACCAAATGACAAGTAATAGAACTAAGTGTCTATCAGTAATGTCAATGACAGTGGGTCGCCGGTGTAACTTGTATAGATGTGATTCATCTTAGGGGTGGCTGTCTACTTGATGGCTGAGAGCACGAAAGCAGAATTCTTGAACTTGGAAACCTCTATTCGGCTTAAATTTAAACACTATTTCTGCATACACAAATAAAGTTCTAAAAGTATTTTGACATTTGACATGTGGAAATGGGAAATGTAAAAAGAACTAGGGGCCAGAGCTGATCTGAAACCTAGTCGCAAAGTGTATGACTAGTTAACATTTTTGTCTTTCTGAGCCAAAGTGTTAGAAACTGTTGCAACCGCTCAAGTGGATAATTTGGCGTCGGTTTCCTTCCCTCTAGGCATTCGTCACAATAATGAAAAATTTAGAAATACACATTTTTTATGTATATGTATTTAGCTAATGGCATTAAAACTAAAATTGTTTCTCTTTAGAACAAAGGACTCTTGTAAAATTATATTTGCATTTATTTTGCTCTAATATTTTTCATAAAATATTTTCTTAAAATTTGATTTCTCACACAATTTTTATAAGGCCTTGTCTTAAGTAAATGTATGGGAATGAAAATAGAAAAGATAATAAAATATATTTATGTATGATTGTCTGTATGTATTTATTTACGTTCATCTCATAAAGTGTTGTTCAGAATGACTCTTTTTTTCACAGAAATCATAAAATTTCAATTGAGGAAAAGAAAAAAAAAAAAACAATATTTGAACAAAAGAAAAGAAATTTTTAGGAAAATCATTTTGTTCTTTATGTAAATTTTAATAAAATGAAATGCATTTTTAAAGAATTGCGTCCTCTAGATAATTGCATAAAAAATTTTAACAACATTTAAATAAAATTTAATAAAATAATATGAAAGGCTTCTCAATACATCAGTAGAGATTTGAAGTTCATTAAGAAAATTGTATAGACTTTTTTTTGAAAACGAAATCCTTTTAATATTATGAAAGTGAAAATTTAGATGTTTGTTACTTTAACACGTATAAACGGCGGAAGGAATTTTAATAAAATTCGGCATAGAAAATATTTTATTTAGTGCAAATGAAAATATTCTCCATTAAACATAAAAAATCACACAATACTTGAAGCAATGACAAGAAATATTAATAAAACCTTATAAAAATAATATGAAAGCTGTATGCCATCCCAAACAAATATTAATTTGAAAAAAGCCAGTCCTAACATCATGTCTTAACGGGGAGTCAATATGGTTTGTATTTCAGTTTAAGTGTATGTCATCGATCAGTTGATCAGAAAGTTGTCGGATTTTTTTATAGTTTCTCTATCAACTGGGCTGTTGCATAGATTTTACAAATGCGCCTCAAGTGGTAGGTTTTTAGAGAAAGAAAATTAGTAATTCATATGAAATTAAAAAAAAACTATTACCAGTTTAATTAGAAATGAACCCCTGCCCTGGACTTTGAGATGATGTAGCCGGGTCTGGCATTTCAATACCCGTAGGACAGTTTTCGAATATTCTTTAATGCAATTCGATATAAATCTATTTCATAAACTCGTATGAAGCGACATTTCTTCAATTGAGGTTAATCGTTGTCTCTATATCGCTGATAATACACTTTGACGTTTACACTAACGTCATTTGGGGCATTACGGCATGCTAAATAGCAGTCCCTGATAATTAGAATCTTTCTGAGAGGCTATAGAAGTTAATAAGAGACCTGACATACGGATATCGAATGAAAACAAAAGTTTCTTAATGGAGTTTGAACATCAGGAAAATAGCCACACCCAATTAAAAAAAAAAGTATTTAATATCTTACACTTACACTCTATAATACATTGTCTTATACATGGACTAGATAAAATCAACGCCCATAAAAAAATAAATTTCACGGGATTTTCACTGTTACGCATTCGACATATAAAGAAAATATTATGCCACAATTGCTCATTTCTTCTGTATTGTAATTGACAGTGAATTCATTTAAGGCCCGTTTACAAGGCGAATGGGTTACAACAAGATGTGACAAGATTGTCACACTCCTTATATAAAAGAGGACGGAAAAATTATTGTACATCTCCATATATAGAGTTTGACAATAATTTTAAATAGCACATGGGTAGTTGCATAGACCTCATAAATGGATCTTGAATTGGGCAAGAGCCCAGCTGGCGGTAAAACCAAGTTTTAAAGTTTTGTAGAGTTTCATGGCTTTACTCTTTACAGATTAGCCGTTGCATTAGCTCCATTGAATGGAGTTTTATCGTACTAAAAAGCCTTGGATAACGCAGTCTTCTTATATCACATATTAGAAGCTCTCAGACTGTTGGAATTTTGCATAAAAATTTTGCGTCTTTTCACAAAGGGACCAGCTAGATCCCTCGCACAGACGTCAAAACTAGTTGGCGGCCTATTCAACCAGGTCTGTTTGTTCATGAAATGAGTCACTGTGCAGACAGAGACTTGACATTTCATGACAAGCTAAAGAAAATTAGAATTATTATTATTTTTACAATTAAAAGCACATTTACAGAGAACTGTATTGCCTCATTCAAAATGGACAAGACCGATGGAAGGTATTCGAAATATTAAAAATTTTTCAGAATATTTCATTTGCTAAATTTAAATTTTTAGTAAAGCAGATGCAGGTACAGATACTTCCGATATTTACATGGAGGATCCATTATCAATCTCCGCTTCAATTTCAACGGACATTCCATTACCTTCTATAACTTCCACTGCTTCATCTCTGGAAGTGGTTGCCAAGAAAAATAATTCAAAATTATCGCTCCTCGTTCAAGAGGGAAGAAGGGCAATTTTAAACAAATCAAGCCAAAAGAACCTCTCTGATGATTCATCTAGTAGTACTTCAAGTTCCGTTCACGTGCTTCCTGTTTTAAGGCGTGATGCTACTACTTCTATAGATAAAATGGCAATTGGCTATATTACGTCTACCGCCTCCACCATGACAGAAGAACGTTTTGGTCTTCCTACCCTAAAACGAGATGCTACTACTTCTGTAGATA
The DNA here is from genome assembly GCA_963681545.1 of Germaria angustata. NCBI lineage: Eukaryota > Metazoa > Arthropoda > Insecta > Diptera > Tachinidae > Germaria > Germaria angustata. Next base: position 21,176,187 of record OY813002.1, on the reverse strand, counting down.
AATTGGCAAGTGACTATATCACATCTACCGTCTCTACTATGACGGAAGGAAGTTTTGGCTATCCTGTATCAGGACGAGATGCTACTACCTCTATAGATAAACTGGCTAGCGAGTACACTATGTCCACCATCTCCGCCATGACGCAGGAAAGTTTTCTAACAACAGCGGGAAAAGATACTGAAAAACAACCAGTTCGGGTTGTCCGCTATAGTGCTGATGTGGAAGTGATTCCAAAAGAGAGTGACATTGTGAAGGAAAGTAAAGGAGCAGGAGTGCGATTTACTCGAAACGATTTAGGTATTTGTTTGGAAGTACAAATAAATAGCAGCTTAGTCTGTTAATTTTCGTTTGTATTCTGTCATCAGAAAACGAAGAAGATGAATATTTTTTGTTACTTTTAAAGAAAAGAAAAATTATTACTGAAAATTGAATATATTTCCCAGGCCTTCTTCCATCAAGCAAGTCCGAGTATGTGACATATGCAGGTGATGGCGATTTAGATTCACTCGACGGCACCAACCTAGAAGTTGGACACGTTTTCGTACGTAATTTATGTATGTCAATATCAGAGAAAATGTAAAATTTTCATTTTGCAGGTTTATATGGTTGTGCCACCTGATGGCGGCTACGGCTGGGTTATTGCTTTTATATCTTTTCTGGTCCAAATTGTCGTTGATGGGATTGTATTCTCGATTGGCATTATATTGCCGCACATTGCAAGGGATTTCGATACTTCAGATTCGCGTGCAGTGTTGATTGCTTCAATGCAAGTGGGTAAGCCGAACGTTAAAATTGTTGTGCGACATGTTCACTGTTGCGTATGATTAATGTAGGTAATTAATGTTACTCATACGTCATGTGGTGGCAAAAGATCATGTATGCGAATACCTTTAAAATATTTTCTTCTTAAAAAAAGAACTATTTTAAAAAGTTCTTTTTCAAAAGCAATTTTGAGGAACTTTTAGTTCAAAGCCATTGCTTCTTTAAATGCAATTTTTTTAAAGTACTCTTTTCAGAAGGTACTTATTTGAAAAGCAATTTTTTTTATTAATATAAATTTTTTTTTTATCAAACAGTGCTCATTTGAAAAAAAGTACTTATTTAAAATTATACATTTAAAAAAGTACTTTTCACAACTGTACTTTTTGAAAAAGGAATCTTTTTAAAATAATACTCTTTCATTCTAAACATTTAAAATTATACATTTAAAAAAAGTACTTCTCACAACGGTACTTTTTGAAATAGAAATCTTTTTAAAAAAGTACTTTTTCATTGAACATTTTTTTTCAAAATTCACTTTTTTATAAAGGTACTATATAAAAAATTGCAACAGTACCTACCATTTTTTTACTCTAGGAGTTTACTTTTTTTAAATATATATTTTTGTAATTTTTTCGAATAGTAATTTTGAAAATATACTCTTTTAAGGACGTACTAAGAAAAAAAGAAGTAAGAAAAAGCCACTCTTATGAAGAGGTACTTTTTGAAAAGCTTATTTTTCAAAATGGTACTGTTTCAAAAGCAACTCATTTAAAATTATGCTTTTGTTAATGGTACTTTTTGTAAGAATATACTTTTAAAAAGTAACTCTTTTAAAATTTTTGCTTTAAGTTCATATTCAAAAAAGTATTTTTTAAAATATTTACTTTGTCAAAAAGCTACTTTCTACGAAAAGTAACTCTCTCAAGAGGTATTTTCGTAGAGATGCTTTAAATAATAAACATCAATTGTAATCCATTATAAATCTGCATTATTTGCATTAGGTTTTTATTATCTCTCTGGGACTTTTGCAAGTGCCTTCATTAACAAGTTCGGATTTCGTCCTGTAGCCTTTACAGGCAGTCTACTCGCAATTACGGTCTTAACTATATCCACCTTTAGTGTCAATTTGTCAATGATGATAATCTTTTACAGTGTCTTGGGTAGGGATTTATTTAACGTGCAAAATAACTCTTGAATATTGTGATTGTCAGTTGTTTTTAAAGGTGGTCCATCTTTGAGCATGATTTGGGTCTCTTCTCAACTCGTTATTGGTTACTATTTCGATAGATATAGGCCCATAGCGAATGGTGCTTCCTGCTCGGGGGCTGGTGTTGGTATCATGGTGTTTTCCTATATGAACAGCATGTTGCTGCCTCTTTTGAGTTGGCGCAATTTGATGAGGCTGCATGTGGGCTTCCTGGTAGCGGTACTGTTAATGACTTTGGCATATTTTGAAGTGGCTCCCACGCGCATTGGTAGAGTGGCTGAGGTTAATATTGGTGGACCCAAAACAGAAATTTGGTGGAAAAACAAAATTAAAAAGACGATGGTGATTTTACTTGATGATAATTAATTGTTTATTTTTTAAGGCTTTGGATAATGATTTGGAAGATACTGATTCCGATTCACTAGATATTTTGTTTAGGACGACAGAATACTCCAGGTATTCGATTAAAATAGGCGATCAGGAATATCCTCTCGATGATCAGTTTGAAAAAGTTTTGGGTAAAACTCTTCCTTTCTCATTATGAAAATATATGAAATTTCTTTCTTTGTGTCAATAGAAACTGATGTCATTAAAATCGAAAACCCTCCTCCCACTGGCTACCTTCAATATTTACAGAAGTACTGCCCTTTCTTTGCCAGATGTCTAGAGCGGCTGTATGGAGATGAAACCACAGATGAGGCCGCAAAACGTTACGTTATTAAGCAGGATCTTATTGAAAGGCACGATCTGTTCTATTCAGGTCCCAAAGACCGTAAGGCAGAGCAGCAAAGGATGGAAGAAGTTTTGCAAAAACGTCTCACCATAAGTCCCAGTAGGGCATATGATGGCTCAAAATGGCAGGTTATATCACTTGACGAAATTGACAATAAATATAGAAGGCAAAGAGTCTTGAATACGTTGTCCATGGTTCACGTTGATAGACCAGTTGAGGAGGAAAGAAAATATCGTCAAACCTTTCGACAGTTGAAACTGACAGAGAAATTTCCTCTATTGGCTTATTTGTCTCCACGAAATTGGATGCATCCAAAGATACTGAAGGCACTAGATCTATTATTTGATCTAAATTTGCTGGATGTAAAAGAGTTTCGCGTTTTGTTGCTGTCGGCATTTCTATTTCCGATGGGCTTTAACATACCATTCGTGTACTCCACGGGTAAGTGGATTCTAAAAGCACTTGACAGCTGATATGGGGAAAGTTTAATTCTTTAAAACTTATTGACTTCTCCTTCTATATAATCTAAATACTTAATGTACTTTTGCATTACAATGAAGTACAAAACACTTGTGGCCTTAATTTTTTACAACAGCCAGCACGAAATTGTTCTGTAAATCTCTTGTCTTCCATTTTCCTTATGTCACTGTTTTAATTTCTTTCACTCAAATGTATTTTCTTTTTTCATGGCTTCATGGTTAGTGCGTGCCCAAATCGATGCATCCTTTGCCAGACTAATTACACCCACCATTGGCTTCTCAAATTTTGCTTTTCGTATTGCATCTGGGTTTGTTGCATTCAAATTTCGTGAATACACAACTTACATTTGTGGCGGTGGAATGTTCCTTGGTGGCTTTACCGTATTCATAAGTGCCTTCTGTGGGCTCGATCTGGTTTGGTTTCAATTTCTGTATGCTTTCTGCTATGGCATTGCTCCAGGTAAATTGTACTTCGTCTATAGCAAATAGTACTTACATAAATATCCCTTTGTGAAATTTTGAGTTTTTTTTCTTCTTCATTTTCTAACAAAAATACTCACACAATTAACATGTGTCCATCAAGCACTTACATCACCGGAACTCATGTACTGACACACACACACACACACACACACACACACACACACACACACACACATTTTCATCATCATCGTGATCGTAATCATGAACCTGCATTTCAAATTTTTACACAAACATTCTCAGTCATTGAATAAATGACCACAAGTAAACAGTATTAATTATGCTGCTTCATAATGGCCAGCATGTGTATTATTTGTGTCCATGTTTGTGTCTGCATTTGTTTATGTATGCAGTATGTGTACGTATATGTATGAGACTAAGTAAATGAATACAATTTTAATTTCATTCCCTTTTATGTTTATTTATGTACGAGTATGTTTTCTGCTTTGCTTTCTGTTTGTCCACTATAAATGGGCATGTCCGTGCAAGCTTGTTTTCCTATTTATTGGCCAACAGCCTAAATATTCAGTTGTATATGCCCGTTCATTTCAATGTTCATTTTCATATCACTCCAGCCTTCTATTCGACACTGCGAGCCATCATCTATGTACGTGTGCTGGGCTTGGATAAACTAACGAACGCCTTTGGTTTAACGGCTGTGGCCATGGGTTTGGGTGTATTTATTGGGACAACAACTGGCGGAATGTTAAATGATCTTACCGACAGCTATACAGCCTCATTTATTTTTGCGGGGCTTTGTATTTGTACAGCGGGTTCTTTGAAGCTGTTGCTGCCCTATTTTATTAAACTTTCCCAAGATGAAGGAGAAAAGTGAAACAATTAACAATTGGGACATAAAACAACGAGAACACGAAACCGCAATTAAAATCTAAAGACATAATAAATTAGTAGCTTTAACAGAAACTTATTTATTGAATTTTTTATTGAAGATTGAACGATTTCAACAAAAAAATATTATTTTCCTCTATCCCTGAACGAAACAGCAAAATTTATTTTTGCTTTAAGTAAGAATTTGAAATAGTAATCAAACTTTTATTAACGTTGTGTTCTTTTCTGTGCAATAAATTCAAATTTTCTTACCTGTTCAAAGAAAAAAAGGCTATTTAGTAAAAGCAAATTTATTTGGAAAGGGAATACAATCCTGTAAGAGAATTAAATTTGTTCAGTTAAAGTTGCAATAAGTTTTTTTAATTGATCAACAAAATATTACAATATATATATTGGAGCAATGAACTTTGCAGATTGTAGTGCGAGTCCAGGAATTGGTTTCTCTTTAGAGATTCTTGACACTTACCATTCATTGCAGAGAATTTCACTCTCAAAAAATAACATCTTGAAGTTTGATTAGTATTTTTATTCTAAATTTTATTATTATTTTATACAAAACATTATTGATAATTACATAAATAATAAGATTTGTGGTTTTTTTATAATTTAATTCCAAAGTTCATTTGTTTATTAATGTTCCTTCTAACCTTAATCTTTTTTTTATACGAAAAATTTCATAATGATAATTTTATAAATCAAAAATATTTTGTTTACGATTTCAATAATTAATCAAATCATAGAGTGCAATTTGAATTCGGTTAATATGCGAAACGACTCTCGTTTTTGTTTAACTCTTCGCTCAAACGTATTTACACGCACCCATACACATACACACACTTTATGGTTTAAACACTATCCGCCTGTTTATATAGAGGAAGAGAGTCCTCTTTGAAAATATTGCTTCTAATGATTTTCATAATTATTGAAAGTCAAGAACAAATTGTTGATTGTGGCGCAGGATTCAGTTTCTCGTTGAATAGAAACTCGCCATTAGCCCCTTCAGAATGTTAAATAACAAGGCTTAAATATTACTTTTGTCTCGAATGCATATTGTTGCATTTTGCCTGCTCAATTGCTAATCGCTACTTGTCGTCTGTTCCAAAAAGTTTTTGAACTTGTCCTTTTAATTTGTTCATTGATTGCATTTTGTGTTCATTATCAAGTTTATTTTTTGATCGTTATTCTATTTTATTCAATTGTTTATAATTAATTCAAATAAAGTTACAATATCTACATTTGTGTTTTTTATAATTAACGTTTTTAAACTTTTCTTTTATATTTTAAAGTTGTTATTTTTTGTATTGTTTTGTTTAAAGGGAGGGGAGGGGCTCCTTTCATAGTCGGTCTTATGTGTTTTGTTTCAAGGCTTAAATTACTTAAATTCTACGTTTTATCTCTATACTTTAATCTTTGGATTTATTCTTAAATATATAAAATATTAGATTTTGACTTAAAATACTTTTTACCTTGTTTGATATTAAAGATTTTCAAAAGATAATTTTTATTTTTATTCGGGCTCTAGATTGCACATTTATTTAAATAAAACTCCTGTATTTTATTAAATTTTATTCTTCATTTATTTATTCGATATTTCGATCACCCCATCGGTTCCCTTCACCAGGAAGTTGAGTAACAATACACAGGAGTTTTATTTAAATAAATATATAATCTAGTCTGAATAAAAATAAAAAATAAATTACATAAATTAAGGTGGAAGAAATTAATAAACATATAGATTTGCAAAAATTTTCAAAAAAATAAAAAAATAGAAACTGTCAACGAAAATTATGAAATAGTTATTGTTTTCTGTGGTTCGATAAGGATATTTTTGCGAGAATTCAATACATTTATGAAATTTGCATCCAATACATTCAAAAACGAAATTCCTTTCTTAATTTTACTTCAAAATTGTATTCAAACTCAAATTTGTATTAAAAAAATCTTCGTAAAGAATTTTTTCCTCAAAAAGCTTACTCCTTTAGAAAAAGGTGTTTTTTTCTTTAAAGTAGTACTCTTCCTACAAAAATTAGTTTTGCTTCAAAATGTCACTTTTTTCAGAAAAGCACTTTACAGAAAAAGGCAGTTTTCTTTGAAAATATATTTATTTATTCTCCAAAAAGGATTTTTTTATAAAAAGGTACTTTTCTGCAAAAAGGTACCTTTCTGCAAAAAGGTACATTTCTTCCAAAAGGTACTTTTCTATAAAAAGGTACTTTTGCACGCTTTTGTAATTTTCTATAAAAAGGTTCCTTTCTGCGAAAGTTGTTTTACTTTTAAAACTCTCTTTACTTTATGAAGGTATGTTGTGTTGAAAATATAGTTTTCCTCAAAGAAGTACTATTATTTACAAAGTACTTTTCTTCTTAAATTTGATATTCCTAGAAAAGTGTTTTTCTACAAAAATATACACTTTTTCAAAAAGTTTGTTTTATTTCAAAAGGTCTTACGAAAAGGTATTTTCCCAAAAAAGAGAACTTTTATCCCAAAAAGGTACTTTTTCCCAAAAGAAGAAGTTTTCTCCAAAAAGTTTTTCCTTAAAAAAATTTACTTTGCAACAAAAACTTTTACTAGTAGTTTTTATTTTTATTTTTAATAAATTTTACCGTCAATATTTTCTTAAAAATGTTTATATAAATTTTGTTTTATATTTAAATATTTTTTTTTTTTACCATATAATTTTTTCTATGCGGACTTGTATCTCTAAAAATAACCATGACTTTAAACAGGTTTAAAAAAAATTGTAAACTTTCTGAAGTTTTTAAAAATATGCCGGTTCCTCCAAGTACAAGAGAAAATTTCGTTCGAACTTTTTTATATTCAAAAGAATAATTAAAAGATCAAAATTGTTTTGTTTTTAAAATTTTTTTGAAAGACAATTGTGTGGCCTTGGGAGCTAAAGCGGACAAGAAATGTTCCCAGAAGATGCATCAAAGGAATTGAGTTACGAAATGTGCTTACGTCTTGGAAAGCGCATTTCATCAGATGTGTTTCTTAAAATCCTTAACCATACGTTGTTCGTTAGTCCATTCATACCTGATACTTTTTTTAAATAAAAAATTAACCAAAATAAAAAGAATAAAGTTCTGTGATAATTTTCATTTACTTTCATCTGGTTTTTTTTTATATTTATTAATGTATAGTTGCAAGTATAACTAATTTGTTCACTTAATTAAACATACAATTTCTTTCCTTTTTGTCAGTTTAAATTTTTTGTGTGTTTTATTTTTATGAAAATATTTGATTTAATTTATCTCTCTTAATTTAGGCTTAGTTTTATACACTTACATATTTTAAAATAATAAAATTTAGTTTTGTATTGGGATTGATTAATTAATCAGATTCTCATTACAAACTGCTGTCATTAATACATTTTCGACTCTCCTTGTTTTTGTTTGTTTAATGGCAGACAGGTTGTTGTTAATTTTTCCATTTTCGCCGGAAATTCAATTCTGTGTTTTTAAGCCAATTTCATGCTTAACGTTTTTTTGTTTGTTTTGTAGTTGTTGTAATTCTCATCAAGTTTTTTAATTTAACTTTTGTTTAAATATTGTCCATGGTGTCTTCTTTTTTAATGACTGATTGTTTATAAAAAAAAAATCAAACCAAAACTAAATTAAACAGAAAATCATTATTTTAAAAATGTCTGCAGTGTTCAAATTGACTTTCAGTTGGGGAAAAAATGAATTTTAATTTATTTTCGACTCTTTTCGATAATTTTGCTGTTGTTGTTTGTTCGTGTGGGATGGCAGTTAAAAAATGAAATTAAATTCAATTGTATTCTTGTTTCACCGACTATAAAACTGAATAAGTTTTTTATTTCTATTTATAATAAATATTTGCTTTTATTTGACGGTTTCGTATTTTTATCTTTTTGTAATTTTTATGTAATAAATTTTTGGGATTGTTTGTGTTTTATTTGCTTAGAGGTTTCATTTAAATTAATAAATTTTTTGTCAGAGTTATAATGGTTTGATAAATTTTATTTATTTAATTCAAAAATAATACGACTTTTTAGAGGTTTTTATGGTTGGTTGTGTACATTCATGTATCAGACCTAAAAAGATGAAAAAAAAAAAATCATTTAAATAAAAATGAAATGTTTGTTTTATGTATTAAATCAATAAAATGCCTTCATTAACACAGTTTATAAATTAAAATTGAATTTTAAGTGAAAAGCGCGTATTTGCATTGTTCGCAAATAATGAAATGGGCCTTGAAAAAATATTTCGCATTAAATGAAAAGAAATTTTGAAAACTAATTTTTACTCTTATTCATACTAGAAACGCAAATATTTCTTAATGTTAAGAATTTGATTTGCTCATCGCACTATAACTAGAAAAAAACTATTTCCGCAGGATACACATATTTTACATTTATGCATTTAGCTCTACTTTTTTTTAAGAATAATTCTATTTTCTAATAATATTTTCTTAGATTTTTTTACAGCTTCTTCGAAAATATATGAATTTTTGAAAGGTACTTTAAAAAAATGTACTTTATCAAAAGAAACTTCTTCAAAAAGTTGGATTTTTAAAAAGGTTCCTTTTTAAAAAAGTACCTGTTTAGAGATTCTTTTTTTTAAAGGAACTTTTATAAAAAAGAGTTTCGTTTTTAGATAGGTACTTTAAAAAAATGTACTCTTTCAAAGAATTAATTTTTGTAAAAGGAACTTTTTAGAAAAGATTTCTTTTTAAAAAGGTTCTTTTATAAAAAGGTACTTTTTTAAGAGGTTCTTTTTAAAAAATTTACTTCAATAAAAAAGGGTTTTTTTTAGATAGGTACTTTTTTAAAAATTTACCTTTTCAAAAGAGGTAATTTTTGAAAAACGTACGTTTGAAAAAGGTTCCTTTGTGAAAGGGTACTTTTTAAAAAAATACTTTTTGGAGGTTCATTTTTAAAAAAGGTTCTTTTTTAGAAAGGCACTTTCTAAAAAAACATACTTTTTAAACAGGTTCCTTTTCAAAAAAAGCCCTTTTTTTAAATATATATTTCTGAGCAGGTACTATTCTGTAATGGTTCTGATCCAAAGGGCTACATTTTCAAAAATGTACATTTTTTAAATATATTATTGAAAAGAGGCATTTTTTGTCCTTAAGATGTCTTTTTAAATACTTAATTTTTTTTAGGTTATATTTTTTTGAAAGTATTTTTATTCAAAATAATACCTTTTCAACAAAAAAAGTACTTCTCCATTGTATTCATTTCAAAAGTATTTCTTCTGAAGAACATACTTTTTTTTAAGTTACTTATTTAAGAACAGCCTATTAATTTTTTATTAAAAAATCGTGTTTTAGATATTTGCAAGTCCTTTTTAGAAAAAAGTGATTTTTAATAACAAGTTTTTAAAATTTTCTCTGCCTGGAGACGCACTACGTATTTTTTCATTAAAGCTGTTGCTCCCAGGAACCTTTTTCATTTGCCAATATAAGGGAAGCAAAACAGCTGTTTAAGAGCAGTTGCAAAAAAAATCGTATGAAATTTTACGTGATGTCAGTTTAGTTCAACATCGCTTTTGACAGCAAATGAAAGAAGTTGCATGCATCAAATTCCAAGACAAATGATGCAGTGCAATTCCAATAAATTTACTCTGTAATTCGAGGAGAAGGAAAACTGTTTTCTAACATCAATTCAAAATAAAAATGCGAAAATAACACGTCTGTCTTTTAAGAATAATTTACTATATAATAATTATACAGAGTGGCGCAAAGGTAATGCCATTATTTGAATTGGCTGCCATTTTTGCATTTGTTGTAAATATAAATGGACAATTTGTTGTCAACAAGCCACGGATACACATTTTAAGAATGAACTCTACGAAAACAGAGCTCTTTTACATTCATTTATAGCAGAATGGCAGCCAGTTCAAATAATTATGAAATTACTTTTACGCCACGATATCATTTGATGAAATTTTTGGAAGAGTATATACTCATACATATATACATATAAACAAATTAGTTTTGCAAACAAAAAAAAAATTATAAAAAATAATATGTACAATTTCGAAAGAGTTGGGAAACATTTTTTTAATATTTAAATATTTGAAAATTAATATGACTTAAGAAAGACGTCCATTTTGTTTCCAAATCTATAATAGTACATTACAATTGATTTGGCCTAGTTGCTAATCCAAATCTTATAATTGCAATTCTACTCATATACTCACCAGTTGAAATAGGTCTCTGGTTTATGGCAGCCTTTTTCGGAGCCACACCACTTCGATTCTTTTAAGGGCGGACATGGACGGCCACCACGTTTGCCATGCCTAACGACTTTGCGATATCGATGCATTTCACCGATGCCGCAGGACTTGCTGCAGTCCGACCACTCGGACCAATGACTAACACGACAATCGCGACCATGTTTCGTGCGACGCCTGCGGTTCGTATTTTCATACGAGTACGGTGACAATGCGGGACCGGTACGTCTATAACTGTTGGCAATGTTTTGCATTATGGCCTGTTTATCGTTCTTTGGTATCAGCCCTGAGTTTGGCGAGGAGGTATTGATCCTGCAATGAGTGAAATTGCAAAGAAAATGTTTGAATGTTTATTTTATGCAAAAAACAAATTAATTAATTAGTAAAAAAGATTCTTTGCTGAAATTTAAAATATCCACACTCGCATAGGGTGTCCTTGTCCTTGTTTTTGTTTATTTTTCTGTGATTGTGTTGCTGCCGATTTACACGAGTATATGTGTGCGTATATATTTATGTTTTACCTAGTCCGTGTGTGCATAAACTACAAAAATAATTTCCAATTTTTTAATTCATTCCACTTTTTCGTTTTGCTTTTTTCTTGTACTTGCATGAGTGATTTTTGTTGTTGCATTTTTGCATTTTTGCATATTCATGTTAATTTCCATTTGACATGTATGCTTTTGTATGTTTGTGCGAATGTATAAATGTCATTTTGTCTGTCCATTGTGATTACATTTGCATGTGCACACACATATACATACGTACTTATATGGGTGTATGTGTGTATGCAATAATTTTCAGTGGGTGGGTGTTTCAACTTCGAATATGTATTTCAATGTGAATTTTTGTTTTTCCTTTCTATATGTGCCATGTTCTTGGCTTCCGATGCTGTTTGTTTTTGCAAATTTTTTTTTTTTGCACTGAACATGATCTCAATTTTAATGCAGAGATGGAAACTATGTTGCTATAGCAAAAATTCCATTATAAAAAAAAATCATTTAATTACATTTCGAAAATATATTTCTAAGAAAATCATCCATTGCTTAGCAATACTTCAAACTTGATGAAACTAAACCAACTACAACAGAAACAAATTTTTTTTACTTTTTTCTCATGACAGCCATTGAAGAACTTCAAAAAGACAGTATTGAATCGATTGAAAATCGAACTTCCTCTCACAATTAACTTGGGTGCTCTTCTAATATCAATACAGATGACTATTTTGCATATGCCATATAAAGGGTTGAGAATCAGTAGAGATTCTTTTAAAGTAATCAACACAAAATACCTAAAATACACTTAAGTTTTTCGCAGATGGTGTTGCAGTATGCGGTGAAAATACAATCATGGCAAAACGTACACATGATCAATCGTCAGCTTTTACTAGTAACATAAATTAGCAGCAATTAAAACAGTTGTCATTGATTTAGAATCCACTTTAGCCAAGTTACTTATTGTTTCAGAAAACAAGAGTGCATTAGAAGGTTTACAAGTTAATTTTAATACCAGCGGAATAGTACATCCGATATGAAATTCGACTACTTTCAGTATATCACATGAAATTAGTATGCTCTGGATTCCCGGTCCCTTTGACATTATGGGAACAGAAAGAGTAGATCAAGAATCACAAAAATCTTTATTATTATTGTTCGATGTTATTGGATCCATGTGTTTACTAACTTTATTGATATTATCTAGCAAATTTATTGCCAACAGGTTGCTGTGGTTATTTAACTTTTCCAAGTAGTATTTCCTAAAATTCCTAATTTCGTCCTTAACCATTAGAATTGATAAGACATCATGAATTTCAATATTGAAATTGGGGGTTGTTCCGCAAAACTGAGTTTGGATCTTGGACCCAGTAAATAAAAAAAGGACATTTAAATTTTACATTTCAAAAGTTTTTTAGGCTGTTGTTATTTTTTTTTTTTACTCCGACCGTAACTAAATATATAAAATAATAATTGTGTGATTTGTTCGGCCAGCAACTCGAACGTATTAAGCTGTTACTAAAATTTTTTATACTTTTTTGTTTATATTTTAAAAATTTGTTTATCAATGAATTTGATTAAAGAAGAGCGATAAGCTCATAAGGTCCAGATCTCATCTCAAATACTCAATAAAATATTAAGCGAATTTGTTCGGCAAGAACAAAAATACATTATCGCTTTTAATATATATCAATAAGACAGATTTTATTCCTTAAGAGCGAACCAATGCTACGGTTGATATATAGTTCAACATCTTATTTAGAAGCTCTGAATGAAGGAAAGGCTGACAATTTGAATTTCTTGTCATCTCGATGAAAAAGCAAACCTAACTACTCTGATGCTGAGCTACAAATCATTTGATTCCTTTGGAGCAAAGTAGCAGCGCCAAACACGAAATCTCCAATACGAACTACAGATTTGTGTTACTCTGGGGCTGTGCATCTAGAAACGTTGCAGCTAAAGAGGTCAACATGGTCCAATACTTTTTCTCTCCCACTGTTTTTGCGCCTTTGAGCGTCCTTTAATATTTGATAGCAAATTGAATATTCATTTGAAGAAGAGATCCGTCTCCGTCATTTAAATTCATTTTCTTTTCAATTTTTTTTTCACTATTTCGTAGTTTAGTTTGGGAAGTGTATTTGATAAGGAAACTTAGTACACAATTGTTTTTGTATACAGAGTTCAAACATTGATTTAAGCACTCATTCATATCGATATGAAAAGTCAGTGAATACATTTGCATACAATTCTTTATTGACTTTTCAAGGTAAATTTCTAAATTATATTTTAGAATTGCAAATATTGTCAATAAATGTAACAGAGTTGTAGATTTTTTTCAATTTCAAAATAAAGAGCATATAATCTGAAGCTTCAGTTCGCTTTATGAAATGAAGGTCCCCGAAAAAGGCCCTAAAGAAGGTCCTAATAAAATTTTACAAAAGAATATATATATATATATATATATATATATATATATATATATATATATATATATATATATATATATATATATATATATATATATATATAGAATTTATAGACTACATTTATAAAATATTACTAAAAATAGTTTATTTTTGAAAGGAAATATTCTAAATTAAATGACTGACTGCTGCAATTAAAAGCTTCAGATTTTACAAAATTTGTAAAATCTGAATCTGAAAATTTTTACCTTTAAGCCACTTTACATTTTGTACAGGTCTTTGTAATCATTCATAATTGGATTTTCAACTAAGTGTTTTACATTCAGTCATACTCCAAAGAACGAGTCATACTTATGACAAATATAATTCTATTTTATTGTTCGAAATAGCAAAAGAAAAAAATTGTTGCGAAAGTTTTATCGAGTGAAACATAATCAATGAAAAAACTAATTTTTTGTGATACGTTATTTTGCATTTTATTTGATATTTTTTATTTTCAAATAATTCGATTTTTGAAACGAAAGCCCAATATTTAATGCACAAAACATGTTAGAACTTGCAACGTCAGCTACAACTAAGTTTCATAAAATTATACAACAACCTCCACTGGTGTAAACGACCGCTTGAGGTCGCGGCGGACTCACTACCATCGTTGCTTGAGAGCCAACAACAACCGGTGCTGCTACGGCGCCGACAACGACCGGTGGTGGTGCCATACCCTCCACGACTACAACACCTCGAACAGGTGGTGGTGGCCTGGCTCCAACGTTTATATTGACCCCTACGGAAGGGCCAGGTCTTGATGGTGGTGGCGGGCCCCAGGCGGGTCTGCCATATGGAGGGGGAGGACCCCAGCCAGGCGTTCCTCCAAAGCCTTCGCGGCCGCGAGGTACAGGCATTGTTCTTTTATCGACTCACTTCTTTCGATGTTGAATCGTAAATTCTCACTAAATTTTTCCAATCATATTTTGCAAATGATTTCGTTATTCGCGCAAATAAATTAAACTTTTTTCTACTACTTTAATAGATAATGAGTATTAGAAATCAATCAGTTGTCAATTAGATTTTGGACGAAAAAAGTTATAACAAAAAAAAATGGATATAATTTCTTTTCAAAATTTGATTTATTACTTCATTATCTAATCAAATAAGTCCTGACTTAGTGGCCGGTATGATGATTTTGTGCCGCAGTCACCATTCAATGTATCGCAAGAACGTGACAATGCCCAGATAATTAAAAGCCGGTGGGGCAAACTGAAGTTGCAAGCTTGCAACAACAAACCACAGACATTGTTATGAAATTTCGAAACACTAATTCAAAGAAAGCAAACAATCATATGGCTGTAACCAAATAACAAATATTAAATACACTCGTATCAGCGAATAACTATTTTATGCCAGTGTAAAGAAAAGTAACACAGTGCAACAATGTGTAGAAAATAATTTTTCTTAAGATGACTCTGGTGCCTTAGAACCAATATCTTTTTGGGAGTGAAGTTTATTAATACGAGTATGTCTATTCAAATTGCCAAAAAAAAGAAGTTTTATCCCCGTGTAATCATCTCGTATGAGGTCATCTTCATGTACAGTGCAGCAGTGCATCCATTCAGACTGATCGTTATCATATATTTTTTATCATTCCTTATTATTATAATTAATTTTTTAATACTCACATTGGATTCATTTTCTCTAAAAGTTTTGAGCGTATGCGATCCTTTTCAGTGACCCTTGTGGGTTGCGGTGTAATTTCATTTTGTCTCTCTCGCTCTATGTTCGCCGACAGCTCGTTATTCATTTCGACATGATTGTGTTCCATTTCCAAGTGGGTTTGCGTCTGTACTGTTTCGTACTTGCGATCATCTTCGGCAAAATTAAACACTTCACTCAGTTCGTACTCTTTAAGCTGAAATGAAACGTAAGGAAAATTACTACATTGGAGATCATTTTGCTACAAAATGTTACAAAACATTACATGATATAATAAATATAATACGATTTTTTCATATTTTAAAAGTCTGTCATCTTGTTTTGTTTTGTCCAGAGGAGAAATTGATGAAAATTCCAGACTTTTTTGAATTTATTTTTTATATATGAAAAAAATATCTCATGGAGTATACAATAGCATTTGGCAGATCGTGTACTTTATCAAATATCAAGCATTTGAATTGTAAAATCTTTTGAAATAATTTCGAACACTTTGGCTACATTATCCCGAAGAGAGCAGAGCCCCATCGCGATGAAGTGCTTAACAAAATTAGTTCTAAAACAACTGCTGGTAGTACGATCCTAAAAATCAGAGGGGCGAATTTCCGCAGGTCATGTCAAGCTTTTAAAATTTTGCAGGTAAATATTGAATTTTCCATCGATATTGACTGTCGCAATTTACTCATATGTCTCTGTTTTACAAAAATAAAATTATTTGAAATATTCAAATTCGAAATCAATTTAATTGTCTATTGATTAAAATATTTTTTTTTTAGATCAGTATATTTAAAGAGAATAAGTGTGTTAAGTTATTTTGTTTTTGATTTACTAAAATCATCATAATATCGAATAATACTCTTATTTGTGTTATATTTATCACTCTCATTTGTATCCTTTTTTCACAATCTTCGTGTGAATGATCTATTCGTGCTTTTGCATTAATGTTGCATCAAGACTGATTAAGATTTTCATTTTACAATCTGTCATTTGAAATACTCACAGCCATGACATAAGAAAAACAATCATTTTTGCAAGTAAGGACATTCTAGAAATCTATTTTAAATGTAGTTTAAGATTTGTAAAATCCTTGCACATAAGGAATTGGGAAGAATATTTCCAAACATTTAAAGTTGGTATGTGTACCCGTAATGCAATCTTCACAGTTCAGTACGTTGGGACTATTTTAATATTGAATCATGTGAACAGAACGGACTCTGCTGCGAAATAAACTTTTTGCACGACGAAAATAATAAGGCATCGTAACCATTTAAATAAAACCAATCATTGCACCAATTAAAAAAATATTTTTTTGGCCTTAAATAAAAAGAAATATCTGTCTAAATAGAAAGAAGTAGAAATGAAATTTTAATAAATTTTTGTTATTTCAATATGATTGTAAAATGTCTAACTCTAGGTGAGTTAAAATTAGGAGAAGGGAGAGATGTTGAACGTAATATAAACAGACTGATGGCGTACAAAAAGGAATATTTTTATCCGAAGTTCATGCCACGGCCAGTTCTGAAGGGACTGATTTTAAAAAGGTTTTATTTATAGTTTCGTTCGAACTGTAACCGAAACCAGCAAGTTTTCTTGGATCATTTTAATGGCCTATCACCCTGTCCAATATATTGACTAGTAGTCGGTATCATCCATCCATGAATCGCCTTGCGCTTCAAAATGTTGGGAAATATCGAAAATAATGGGACATCGAATATGGCGCATTTTCTTTTCGGTGGTTTAGTGAACAAACAAAATTTTCGCATCTGGAGATCGGAAGAATCTCGTGTCATAATTGAAAAGCTAATGCATCTATAAAGAATGACAGTTTGTTATGGGATTTTGGAGTGGCGGCATTATGGTCCCATTTCTTTTAAAACTGCTGGAAACGTCATTTCGGTCAACAGTGAGAGCTGCAGCGCCACGATTTGATGAAGATTTCAATAGGATGGCGCACCATGTCATACAGCTCACCACCATGTCACCCTCCCAATAAAATAGTAATAATTATAAAGTGCAACTATAACACTTTTCTCTCTTGACTTATGAGTGTCCTGAATTCGATGCCAGTCCTTACGAATTGTGCACTCGTCACTCATATTTGAATTACTTGAATTCATTATAAAAGAATGTTTTATTTTACACAATTTCGCTACAATAAATACAAAAAACATCGAAAGGCTATAAAAAATTGATTTTATAAAATATGTGCAGCACAATTTTTTTTTTATCAGATATTAGTGCGTTCTTTTCCAAATACGTACATAATGTGAAGGAATGAAAGTTTTAAAAAAGGACACTATAAAGCGATCCGTATCCGGTATCCTTTTGCGCTGAGGGATAAAAATTAAAGGGTATTGTTTCTATCGATTGTTAGAAGAAGAGTTTTAAAACTTTATCATGTAAGATTTGCATGGACCCATTTAAAAGTGTACGACCCTAAAAAATTACTCCTTGGCTGCAACATGACTGCCAATTACTTATAATATTATTTCACACAAGAAATTTAAGACATTTTTAAATTGTTGTTAGTTTCTAGTCTCTTTTGTATTAATTCACACCTTTCCAGTCTTGAAAAGAAACACAAAGAAAACTGTCAATAGTTAAAAAAAATTCTGGTTTATTTTCTTGTCGTCGTTTTTTTTTTGCAGGCATTCTCAGCCTTTATTTATTCTTTTGTTATAATTTTCAACAATAGAAATTCCAAAAGTGTAAGGGTGCTTAGTTTGCTTTAGACAAGAACGATATTAGAAACCATAATCCCATGAAAAGTGTATCAGGGTGAAATTCCTTTACACATTGTTTTTTAATATTTTTCATTATGGGGAGACTTTAAGCAACAAAAGTCGGGGGTTTCTGTTTATTTGCTGCAAATAAACACAAAAGAAATCTAAAGATAATCTTTTTGTTTAGAAAAGGGCTGCCGATATGAGTAAAATGGAAACGACGTTACACTGTGGCTGCAATCTTAATCTTATCAATACAAAATCATGTTTAGGAATCACCAAAATTAATTTTAAGTAATATAAATTCCTAAAATGTTGATAGACACAACAACGACTGAGTTTCTTTCTTCATGTTTGTTTTTGCTTTGGTGAAATATTTTTGTTATTATTTTTTATTATAAATATAAGATTTGGCAAGGCCCACCACAGCGATAAAATAGGAGTCGTTCTCAACAAACGACATTTTCATTACTTCCAAAAATTCAAATCCAAACATCTTTGAAAATGTGTTTGAAATTTTGAAGAAAAAAAATTTATTATAATAAAATTATTATCTATGTCCTTAAATCTACATTAAGAAAGAGGAATAATTATAATAATAATATAATAATAATAATTATAATAATAATTGCTACATAAAGAAAAAGGATTTTTACTATCGACATTTTTACAAGCTCTCGTGATGTAAAGCCTTTATCCAGTAGTCAATAAACAATCCTTGTCTAATATTTACTTTTTTTAATATACTCAAGTTAGATATCAAATCAGTGAATAAATGCATGTTGAAATCATTTTAATTTATTCGCATTTGCACCACATCTGGAACATAATGTCAGTATTTTAATGGCTTTTTGGGATCTCTTTTTTATACGGAAACTCTGAGTAGCATAAATATATTTTATTAAATAATTTTTCGCTTCTAAAAAAAATATCAGAAACTTATAACCAAAAAATATTTGGTAAAAACCACTGTGACCAGAATATCTACAGTGATGTGAATTTTGAGCACTTTTAATAAATTTTCCTTTTATATTTTTACTGCTCTTTAGCCGTTTATGGTCTGAGAAAGAGCAAAAACTTCTGCCAAATGGGCCAAAATGTTTCCATATGATCAATTTTTATTTAGCCATAAATAATTATATATTTTTCTGTTATTATTTAAATGCTTTAAAAATTTTCCTCTATTAAATTTTACGACTGCATTAAATTATGTATGAAGAAAAATTTTAAAATTCACAAAAAATGCGAATTGTAATGGCATACGATTATTTTACAAACGAAAACAGAAGAAAAATAAATAAATAAGCAACTGTGAAATATTGAAAATTATTATTGCATTAGTTAATGTATAATTTCCTATTGTATTTATATGTGAATTTGCCCTTTTATTTCCTGTCATAAATTAATAAAATCTACCTCTTCCTCTTTGTTACTTTTTACATACGAATAATACTTTCGTGGTTAATAATGTGTGCATGTGTGTGACCTCTGATTGTAAATTTCTGAATTTACTTTAGCGTCAAATTTTTAGAAATGCCAAGTTGGATGTAAAAGAAATACCTGAAAATTAAGAAATTAATATGATAAAACTAGGAACTTGTAAGCCTTGTGGGCATTAATCCCTAAAAGGATTATGGCCATAAAGTAGGTTTCTGAAGGCTTTAAAATTTTCATAGAAAAAACGCTTTTGTAAGGCTGATTTAAATTTTTATTTTGCATGCAGTCGAATATTTTAGCGGAAGATATTTTTTTGATAAAATTCATATTTCAATACTTGAACGCATCTTAAACAAATTATTTTGTGATTAAAAAATTACGATTCTTTTCAAAATGGAGTTTTTCAAATTCTATTTCATTTCACGCTTATTAGCAATCCTTAATGCATCCACCCTAATAGACATTAATTTTGATTTCGTTTTTAATGTTTTAATGCGAATAGGAAACTAAAAAATGATTTGCGTTTCGCGGTTAAAAAAAATGGCTGGATGGAAAGGAAAATGACAATCTAATTAATATGAATGCGCCTGCTTATGGCAGCCAACTAGACCCACTGTAATTGTGCATTACAAAATAATACAAAATAAATTTTCATTTTTAATGTAATTGAGTGGGGATTTTTCCACCATAAATTAAATATACATTTGTTTAAAAAAATGTTTACATGTTTTAAAAAGAAATAAATCAGCAGTTTGAAATTAAGGAGAAGCACGAAAGCGGAAGGAATGTTTAAAATCATTTCAAACAACATTTGCAACAAACACATAAGGCGAGAGCTGATATTGTTGCCGCTATTTGCAGACATTTCATTGAAAGAATCAAATCGTTGGAGTGTTTCATGCTGATTGTGTCGCTGGCCTTAAATTTGAATTGACGTTTGTCTTAAATATTTTGAAAAAAATAAATATTTGCATATTATTTTATTTTTGGTTCACATTTCATGGGTAAATGCACGTTTTTGTGCATATTTTTAATTTTTTGATAATTTTTTTTAAGCGGTTATTTTTGTTTTGTAGTTCCAATTTTTTTTTCAAGGCCAGAACAATTAAGTTGTAATGCCTAAAATCAATATTCGTATTATTTGAAATTTAAGCGGTTTGCACAATGCATCAAAACACAGATCCTTATAATATTTTGTAATATCCCGAAATACTTAAATCCCTTTTTATTTTTTTTCCAAGCTCTTGGTTATCCTTCCCCTTTACGTATTCGACTGATTAATGTTTTTGCCCATAAACATTTTTCATCAGACACTACAGCAACTCTTTCTTGCGAGTACTCGTAAATGGAAAAAAACTGTGATAGACAGCAAACTGATTTCATGTTAATGAGTCATTAGCTTTTTTTGTTGTTCGTTTGGTGATGTTGTAGATTTTGAAAGCAACACTTAATTCGCACAACAACACTCACCCGCCTTCATTCACATAAAAACTGCCACCCTCTTTCGTAAAGGATAACCAACACATTTTGGAAAGGGAATAGTCAGTCGTATCTCGAAAAGAATATTCAAATATTCAAGAACGGAAGTGTAGCTAATTTGTTGTTGCTAATTGAGTTGTGGCGGGGAGTGAGTTACAATCAACTGCTTGTCACTCAGTAGAACGTATGAGTAAGAGATTTCAATTATCATAATTATTCTGCAAACAGCAGTGAGTGGCGTATAAGCAAAACGATGCTCATTAGTAACTCACCTTGATGAACTGAAACGTTGCAATGGGCGGTAAACGTTTACTCTTTGGATAAAAGAAGCTGCCGGCTGGATGAGCGGGATAGCGAGAGGTTATGCGATATATAACGCCTTGCGGTGAAGTGGGCCAATTGGGTGCAGTGAAAGTGAAACCGTTATCGGTGCCAGCGTCCAAGGGATCCATTTCCACTGTTACAGTATCAATCCAGGAGCCACCAACACAGAGCTGAAAATGAAACAAGCAAAACCATAAATAAACTTCATAAATCCAAAGAATAATTCACAACAATTTTCATGGTGTCCATGAAGCAATAGAAAAAAATAATAAAAATAATCTGTTCTATCGGTATCACATTGATGTTTATTGCTTTTAGTGCAACATGCAACATCACCAAAACATTTTAAATTCTCCCCATCCATCTCCCTTGCTCCCTTCCCTTGCTACCTTCCCCCATTGCTCGTACTCTGTGTTGAGCTGTCAATAGTTTGTCTAATTTCTGGTTCAAGTTTAACTTTTTTTTCAGTTGATGGTGATGTCGGGTTTTGTGTCTTTTACCAACAAACGTCAATCGTAATGATGATGATGAAGATGATGATGGCGATGACGATGACTATGATGATGATGGGAATGATAATGTCTATAATGACAGCGATGTCATTGTCATTGCTTCTGCTGTTGGTTTGTTGTCATGATTGTAGTTGGTGTTGAATTGCATACATCGTGTACAAATTTTAATGACAGTATCTTGATTTTATTTCACACAAAAAAGGAGGAAACAAATTTCTTGGCTTTTTTTACGTACAGCCGAATTCATATCAGCGAAAATCAAAAAATTCCAATAGTTATTTTTCATTTCCGCAAGATTTTCAAGTAAAGGGACTTTTGAAATTGCTCTTTGAACTGAAAATAGAAAATATAATAGATGGTAAAAATAAAAGAGATGTATGGTGGTTTTGCTTTGGGCAGCCACCTTTGAATTTTTTTATATTAGATGCACCTGAGCCCCATATTGGTCAATGGAACGCGTTGTATAGACGAAGTTTGCAATCTTGGCTTAGTGCTGAATTTCTACCCATTACTTAATTTGATTGTGCAGATCGTAATTTCATTTGGATCAACTTAGCGTCTATATGTGATGTCCATAACGATGATGAAGGCGAATGACTTGTTACCCTTATATAACTTTATCGTGTTGCGATATGGATTAAACATTAATTTAGGTGGAGGGGCATGTTTTCCTTCGCAATATAAAAGTGACATGAAGACATTTTTGTTCGATCACTGTTACTCTCCATGATTGTAGTCATTTTTCCAATATTGAAATGTATTCTTGGAATTTGCAAGTTGCTTTTTGCAGGTTTTCATGGACGCTTAGAGTACCTGTATCATCAGCAATCGCAGATATGTGAAGATTATGGCTTATGAGCATGTCGTAGGCACATATCGAGTACAAGGTAGGAACTAATATACTGCCTTGAGAAACTTCTGCTTCTATTGGCAGTAACGTGCTTAAAAAGTTTCCTTCTCTGATAATACATTCGCGACCACTTAAGTAGCCTGCCAATAGGTGGTGAGTGTTTAATTTAATCACTCGTGTCATATTTGTCAAGGAAGATAACTAAATAGTAGTTTTTCTTCAAAAGCCGTTCTAACCTCATTTACATGTCCGTGTGTTTATTCGATGGTGCTATTTTTCCTCCTGCAACCAAATTGGTGATCAAGGATACACCCACTGTTGTTCAGTATTGCGGTCAGCCTGCTCGTAAGCAACTTCTCTTTGATATGTTAGATAACAGACTTCTAGGACTGCCTGATTCCACAATCGTGTGGCCCTTTCCGGGCTTGGAGATCATAGTGATCAATTAAACCTTCCATTCTGCTAGATAGTGCTGAAGCCACATGATAATTTGAAAATTAGAAGGATAATAGTAGGCAATTCTACGAAAATTTTGTTACTAATTTTATCAACACCTGGGACTTTCTTTAAGTTCTGTCCACAAATAGAATTTTGGATATCATTGGAATGACATAAATAGGTTAGTTCACTCCAAGAAATTCCAACGCTTTGACGCTAGGAGGGCGGATCTAGCTCTAAGAGTGGACAACAAAAGCCTACGGACGCTGGTAGGGGCGCTCACAGGCCATTACACCTGCAAAGCCCTCCTATACAGAATGGGCTTATCTGACACGGACATCTGCAGGTTTTGCGGTGAGGAGAAGGAACACTTGATAGCAAATTGTGGTGCATTGTGCCACAGAAGACACAGGACTCATATACGCTGAGTGAAGAGAATCTATTAATGCTCCCATTGAAGGAGATGATCCTATTTGCTAACGTATTGAATGTCTAGGGACAGGGAAAGCACAATAGATCAACAATGGTCGCAGTGCAAAAGGCCATCCTGGGCCAAATCCCCATTACATTACATTACATTAGTAAGTGTAATTCGTCTAATGGAAACTGAAGTCTGCTTCGGTGAGCAAAGTTGTTAGGAAAAGTGAATCAACTTTATTGTCTGAATATCTTTATGAACCCGAATCTCGGGAACAAATCGATCGAAAATTAATCAAACCCCTATTTAATATTGCGTTTAGAACTAGATTATTTCGTAGCTCCATTAGAGCTTTCGAAAATGTAATTATTTTTTTAGCTTCATTTCTCTTATATATTTTTGGCAGCTCTTTTAATTTTTATCAAATTAAATTGTTCCTCTTTCACTTTGCCACAACTCCTGGCTATACCCTCATTAATACTATGAATTATCTATCATTTGGTTATTCCTATTTTTCCTTTTCCGTTTAATTCTTGTTCATCAAAAGAACTCAAGAAGTGATTGTGGTTTGCAATTGTAGAGACTTTTCTTGCTGACATCTGCTAAATTGTGTATGCAAATTGTACAAGGATAATAAATTAACCAACACCAACATTCGAATACATTATGAAATCCTGACATCCTTTTTTTATAAACGAAAATGCCAAAGCAGAGAAATAAATGAAAGAAAATCATACCTGAAATGAGTCAACCCCTATAAACCAGTCGGGTGAGGGTACGATACGTGTCATTAAGGACACTAAACTGTGATTGCTATCGACGAAAAATTTTGCCTCTGTGCGACCGGCACCTGTCGTTATGGCCGGCATGTTGAATTCATCAAAGACACTACGTTCGCTTTGGCTTTTGTTCTTGTTGTTGCTTTTGTAACTTGTACTGCTATGCGTTGGACTTTTGTTGTTTGTTGTCACGATTAGCTGTTGCTGTTTTGGAGATTGTTGTTGTTGTTGTTGTTCACCTTGTAGTGTATCCAATAGATCACTTTTACCCGTTTCGGCAAATTGCTTAACACCGGCTGTTGCTTGCTGGCCAATGTGATACAGAGCAAATGTGGAATCATGTGTGCGACCTAAAAAGAAAGAAAAAAAAAACATTAATGGCAATAAAATCAAATTAACAAGATTGACATTCGGAGAACAGCATTAAAGGCAGATTTCAGGTTGAAATGCTTAAAACTAATTTAAACTTTTAAAGTTTTAAACAACTTTTTATGACTCTTTTAATAGATTAAGTTGTCCCTTATTGTTATTAAAAATGTTTAATAATGATGTTCGCAACTCTAAAACAACATTAAAAAACGAGTGACAGTGATGACAGAATAAATCATAGAGTCAGTTTTTAAAGAATTTTTTATCGCTTAATTTAGGAATACCCCTATATTCGTAATATCAGACAGATGACGTATTATATGCAATTCTATACAGAAGACCGGAAAATAATAGATTTCTTTGCAGAATTGTCAAATTGATTTTGGATACCGAACGAAATTGTTTTTCACTTTAATCAAGAATTTCTTATATAAAGCATTAATGAGCGGGTTATAATCAAAACGACTGACGACCGAGTACTTTCCATAATCAACAAATGGACCGGACATTTTGTACTTTTTTATAATTTTACCATGGTGTTCCAGCAGGGGTTATAACCTAATCTTTAAGAAAACAAGTCTATTTCATTGAACATCAATATAAATAAATTAATCATATCAATATTCGAATTATTGTTTAATATTCGAAACAGGAGTTTCTTATTAAGTTTTTTGCATAAAATTTGTGGAAAAAAACTTTATCAATTGGCCAATATAAGATGAAGAGTTGGGTTAAAAAAAAATTAAGAAACCGAAAGAAATTTCATATCATGCCAGTTTTTCTATCACGTTTGCGTCATTAGCCCTTGGATCAGCTACTAAAAGAAGTTACATGTAACGAATTTCTTGAAAATCTTTTGATTAATAATAATCATTTCGTTTGAAACAAAAAACTTGACTAGATTCAGAAGGCAACAGTTTAATTTCGGATGGGGTAGAAGAGCCAATATCCATGGTGAGATTCTATTGTACACGAATAATTGTGCAGCCATGGCTCACACATAGCGGGGCCAAGCTGAAATTATTGACCGCAAGTAAATATTCGTATATCATCGTAGAGCTGTAGAGCCGTTGCAGTGGGAGCCTTTTTTGTGCGAGTAACTCTGTGACTTTGCGGTGGAATAGAAGAAATATATTAATGCATTAGGATAGAGGAAGCGCTTCTACCCATTATATATTGACATTTACTGCCGTATGCTTAAGGGACTTGGTATTTCCTTAAAAAAAGAGATTAGAATTCCTTAATAAGCTCAAACTTATTAGGAAACATCATACTATCCTGCGGAGAAGTAAAACCTTTTAAATTCGAGTGTTAAATAGATTCCTTTTATAAATATAACAAGGTTTAATTTATTTTAATTAAAATGCAATAAGACATCGAGAGTTTAGTTTATTATCAATACATGTTAAAAATTGCAAAGAGTTTATGGCTCGTCCTTAAAATCTCTGTATATTTCAAGTATTGTGTACTGTGAGTGTACTTATGATATATTTGTGCATGTATTTGCGAACTTTGCATGAAAATGTTGTGTATACGTATGATTTCAACTGTCATACGCATTCATACATGTCTGACCATAAATGCTTCATGATGGACACCTTGTAAATGCCAGATTTAAAATGTGGGACTGAAACTAAAACAGTGACTCTCTGCATTCATTTAATATTGATTTAAATTTCCTTTTAAAATGTATTATCTATTTTACAGCTTCTCTTTAACTTGCAGTATTTGTTAGTTCACCTTTAAAATTTATTTTAATATTTGTAAAAAAAAACAACAACAAATTATCCGTATGACATATTATGACCGCATGATACCAAATATAAATATTATGATATTATTCCAACAATAACGAGTACATGAACATTAAAAACAATTACAAACATGAAAATTATTACACGCAAACAGTAGAGGCAATCTTAAAAGAGACAGTAGGAGAGCCATGTCAAAAGTTTCTAAATCTTAACCTTTTTTTCAATTAAATAAATTACATTTTTTTGTTTCGACTTGCTAATATGACCCGGAAATACGTTGCAACTTCGGCATTTATGATCTTATATACGCAGTGAAAACTGAATAAAATATGATTTTCTCTATAAGAAATTAAATTTACTTTTAAATTACCATTTTGCCCCAAATTAAATGACCACCACTGTGAACAAATGCGCTGGTATTTATCGGTGCTTATGTCGTCAGTTTTTTTTTTATATCAAAACACATTTTGTTAATTTTGTGTCAGCAACAGCTGCCATAATTTTTATTTTATGTTTCATTAAAAAAAATACTGAAAATTTTTAAAAACAAAATATAGAAATTTCAAGACTTTAATAATTTAAATGCTAAAGGATATATTAAATATTTAAAGCAATTACTTGCGTAATATGATTAATTGCTGCAGATAATATTATTCATATAAACTGTTTTACTGACTTTAAGTATGCGTATGTTCTGGAAACCGACACGTAATTTTTCTCGGTTTTTAAAAAAAATGTCAAATTCTACAAAAGATAATATTTCAAAAACATATTTGCAGAAATCACTTTCGATTGCACATTTAAAAAAGTCTAGGAAATAAGCGATAATATTTTTATATGAAGCATGAGTGTGTCTATTATTTGTGTAGGAAATTCATTGACAGCTCATTCTTAATGTTTAAAAAAAGTATTTGTTTTTAAATTAAAAAAAAAAATAATAATAAATTCTTTGCATAGCAACCGCAACTGGCAGCTACCAATCTCTTGAAGGAGTTGTTGTCTGGCTTGTTGCATAGACCTTATTAATGAGCCTGTCAAATGAGTAAATTCTTACATGAGCAGCAATAAAATTTTAAAAAAATATTGTAAGTTACGCTTTCAATACCACCTGTTATGAATTCGCCTTGCAGTTTATTTATCTTACAAATGTAACTCATGGAAAACTTTAATTCGCTTGTCATGTTCAATTTATAAGCCCTTCTTGTATTGTGTATTTTTTTAACGTATCGAAAAAAATTTATTTATTGATAAAAATCAGAAATACCCAAAAGAAAAAATGTATGTAAAATAAATTTTAAGCGAAATCAATAACGCCTCATTAAGACTAAAGTAAAGTTCCAAAATAAATAAAGAATAGTTTATATTTGTATTATATTTTCATAATAAAAACTACCAGCAGAAAATACGTGCATAAAAATATTGTCGTTAGTCAAGTGGCAGCTCATTTTATTTATTTATTTTTTCTTTTTCAATATTCAGTTGGAAATGAAAATAGTTTTAAGAAACATTCATGTTTTCAACTTCAATCATGCTGGCATGTGTCAGCATGACTGGGAGAAATTCTTTTTTAATAAACACAAACGCTTATTTTGCAAAAACAATCAGAATTTAAATAGTCTGATATATTGCCCAATAGACTTAAGTGGGCCGGATTAAACCAACTGCGGTATTTCTCTTGCCATATTTACGTGCCTTCGTGTATACATTCGCACATGTGTCACTGACTATATACAACTTAAATGGTTAAAAAACATAAATCTTTTATATTATTAAAAAAAAAAAAAAAAAAAAATATAAAAATAATAATTAAAATGGAAAACAAACTTAAATATTTGAAGAAAAATAATAACACGCATTTTATGAGATGCCCGATATTTGTGCGCACATACATGCAAATGTTTGTTTGTATGTATTTACTTTAACATTTTTTAAAGAAAATATTTAATTTAATAAAAGAATATTTTTTTTAAGAAATTCATATTCATGCATTTATACAAAAAAACTAATGATTTTTGAAAGAAGAGGAAAAACAAAAATATTTCATCCCAAAAATAAATAAATAAATGGAAAACATTTGCAGTTATAAAACTGCTCTTCACATAAATTATTAAAATTTGATTTCCTCATCGGCATCAACGGAGACATCATTTAAATGAGAGCAACGAGGGTGATTAAAATGGCGTCACCCCCCCCCCCCCCCCCCACACACACATCCATGTACATACACACCATGTACAACACACACACATTTCTTATTGAAAACTTAATATTATTTTCTTTCCATACTTTTACTGGGAAAAAGAAGTTGTCTATGTGGACAGGGATGGAACTGTATATACATACATATAGTATATGTATATTGATGCAGTTAGAGCACAAAAAACTTTTTAATGCTTCGGTTTAAACATAAGCTACAACAATTACTAACAGTAATAGTTTCGATTTGCGATTTACCCATTTCACCGCACCTGGACGGACATGCGGCAAATTGACATGATTGAATAAAGTAAACTTTGGTGTATATGGTTGCTTTCTTGTTTTTGTTAGTACGGAAAAAATGCATAAAATCTCATTTCTTTTATTAGTTCCGTATTAAAATCTCGGTTTTTCCATCTCTGTGTCAAAAGTTGTCTGACCGCAGGCAGAGGTAGAGTGTTTCTCGTATCATGTGTATGTTTTATCATGATTTATTTAAAATCGTCTGCTCTAAATACGAAACAGATAATCGCGGCATTTTTGTGCATCTTACAGTCGTCGCCATTCATTCGAGATGACGGTGGAATCACATGTAGTCAATTGCATTAACCCGTGCATGATGCAGCATGTGGATGAATTTTTCATTAATTTAAAATGCTTTTGCAGGCATGAGTTCTATTACTTACATTCATACATACATAAAATTTTTTCTTTTGCACAAATTATTATGATTTTTATTAATGCGGTTTTATTGCGTTGCTGCAGGGGAAAGTATTAAGTGCTTTTCTCACATCGACATGACTTTCAATTAAATTTCTTATTTTTCTGTATTTTTTATTATATTTTTTGTCGTTGCGTTGTGTCATTTAATTTTGGCATTTCGCCCAAACTATTTGATGATTAATTTTTTGTTAAATTATTTTCTTCTCTGCAGCGCAACTATTCATTCAAAAAGTGACAAGAAATATTTGAAATTTTAAACATTTTTATGCTACATTTGTTGTTTGCGAATAAATTACAACAAAATTGCTTATAAGAGGGATGTATGAGTGTGTGTGTATGTGACTGAGTGGATGGTTGGATGGATGGATGTGTGGTTGGTTGATTGGTTGTTCAGTTGACTGAATGCCTTAAATGTGTGTAGGGGGAGGTTGGATTAGATCGTTTGTTTTAAGGTGATATACAATGTTTTTTCTAAAAGATTATTCATGACTATTGCAAAGAAGAAAAATATCACATTTTAAACAACACATGCGTTTCATGAATCATGTTAAATATACTAAAATAGGAATTTTGATTAGAAAACGTGTCTGTTTAGGTAGTTAATCTATTTTTTTATTCTGTCTTAGAGATCTTAACTTTTGGATAAATTTATTCTCTATAGTGCAAATTTTCTTAGAAAGCAGGCAAAATGCGAAGCTTAAAACATGTTAGACAAAATAAATAAATATTCGCATGTACTGATCTTAAAAATTTACCATAATACCAAAAATTTATTTAAATTAATTGTTGAATGGAGAGTAAAATCCAGACTTTAAGAGCTTTTCACAATTTTCTAGAATTGGTGCTCAATTTATTTATGCATGTTTATAAAACATAATTTGATTAATTCAGAAGTCTATCATGATGAAATTTTAATTAGAACTCCTTCCCTAATTCTTGTTGAGTATAATTTGTTTGCCACAGTCATACTGCAACCTCGTTCTTTCTCTTCTTATTATTTACAAGTTTCCATCTCTAATTCCCCAACCTTTAACGTGGCCGCACTACTTTCCCTGATGTAATGGAAAATTCATAATCTATGCTGTGAAGACTAAATCCGTCCTGGAAAAACTGTTTCATAAGATTGCATCAGGAGATCTGAACACATTTACAATATCATGCGCTTCATTTCAGCTATAAATTTTCAATTTGTTTGCATTAAAATTTTAAAAACCCTTGAAGAAAATATAATGACATGGGTATTATTTTTAATTAAAACTCTCGCTGTCGTTTCAATTTGCAAAACGAAATGCACACGAGCACACGCATACAATTTTCCAAGAAAATACTTTTCAAAATAAGTTTTTCTTAACTATGAGAAATGAAAAACTAAAATAAGTTTGGCAGCTGTACTTCCACTTAAAGAAATAAACTCACATTTCAAATATGTTTCTATTTACAAGCACAAACATCAATTGTATCCAGGGACTCACTTAAGTGAATATGAAACGTAAAATGAACAAAAAGCTAAAGAATAAAAATAACACGAAAAAACATATTTATAAGAAAACATAAAAGAATTGAATCGAACACAAATAATAAGAACTATGTCAACTGTCATAATATTGACATATTTTGTATCAGGTTATTTGGAGTGCCCGGCAGTTCGCACCAGGCACAAGTAGACAACTAAATGGATATAATTTTACATCCTGTGATATTTGTAACTTTCTTAAACTTGAATAACTATTTAAAAAAAGAGAATTGTCCTGAAGATGATACTCAATGAGTATCGAAATATCGATTGGTTTTTAATAAAATTTGTTGAACGATAAAAGACCTCAAGCTTGAATATTATATTAACCAAATTTGAATAACTATGTTAACTTAAATTTTTATTGGGTATGAAATAGACTGGTATCCTGCAGAAACCCAGTCTCTTCTACAGCTTTATTAAGAGCAATTTGTTACTTGCAGCTGGAGCTGCAGGGCAGCTGAACTTTTTAATGGTTCTACTTCATAATAAAAATATTTTATGGTTTATTCGCGTGTATAAAATAAATAATTTTTTACCACAATAAATATTTACATCAAGTTGAAAGAAATGTATGAATAGTATAAATTTTTTATTTATTTAAATCTCGAATATATAAACCAAAATTGAAAATATAAAAAAGTGTTTCAAAGTGATATAAATAATAAAAATTTTATCTTTTTATTTCATTGCTCTTATTAATACACATTTTAAGGACATAATACACATTTTAAGGACATAATCATATATTTATAATATAAAGTGAAAATTTCACACGCATCGTTTAATAGTCGATCTTATGGTTATTTGATTGGGAGTTGTTTTTACTGCCCTTTATTCCTTTATGAGGATAGTCTCCAGGCGGTCCAAAACTTGACCATCCTGTAGCCCACCTTCCAATCTATTATATGGTGAAGGAATAAGTTAAATCGTTCCATCCGTCTGGGAACTGTAGTGTTTCGAAAAAATAGCTTCCAAAAATCCACCTGCTACCAGCTTCTGTTGGCCTGGTGTTTTAGAAAACAAGCATGTAAAAAGTTTTAATTTTCCGTTTAATGCCTCATGAAACTCGATTTGTTGATTGAGTTCATAATAGAGAGTGATAATGATTAAAAATTTAAGCTTTTTGAAGTCGATTGTAGGCAAGTTCTATTGTGTCTAACATAAATAATGCGACTTAATATTAAAGCTGACCTTGTGCTTATTTATCCACGGAAATTTTTAACAAAAAATACCCAGTGACTTCCAGTGCATCGGCTCTGCATTTAAAGCCTGACAGCATTGCAAGCATTAAGCCCGAAAGTCGGCAATAAAAATATTCAATATTTATTCGGCGATTCGGCGATAATCAAAAAAATACATTTTTTTGTGTAAAGTAACAGGCCAGTAGAAACTGATAGCAGGTGGATTTCACGAAATAATTTTTTTAAAACAATACAGCTCGTCAACGGCTGAAGCGATTTAACTGATTCTCTCACCAAAGGAAATATTGGAAGGCGGTTAATAAAACGGTCAAGTTTTGGTCCGGCTGGTGGCTCCAGAATAGGGAAAATTATGTGATTTATACCGATAACCCTTATATCTTCGAAGCTAATGGACGCACAGAGTTCAAACAAAATCTTAACGGATTTCCATATTCTATTTTACAAGCCTGCAAAGCTTCATATTTCTATGTTCAATAGATTGGGAGTTATCAATGTGCAAAATTTACCATAAAATGCAAAGTCTTACATCTTGGAAGTCGGGTAATATTGGATATATTTTTATGAAATTTTGGAAAGGGTTTGTTCGAGGAGCATAAAAAATAACAGCCACCAGAGTAGAAAAAGTAAATTTTAAATAATGCAATTCAAACAATATATATTGCTAATGCCTTATAATGAGCAATTTGTTTTGCTTTTATCTAGGAACTCGCACGTGAAACATATTTCCTCTCACTTGACTAAATCTTAGTCAATAGTGTCCTTATTATTAAAACTTCTAATTCAATCAGTAGCAAATGTTTATGTAAATCCATTATGTATAAAATGTAAAAAAGGTCTGTAATATTTTTTCTGATTTTCTTCAACTTTTTCTTTATCTCACCCAAATATTTATGTCAATTTTTTATTAAAATGAAAAAAAAGAAGAAAATATAATTTTAAGGAGATTCATTTCATTTTAACAATATTAAAAGAAAACAACTTAAAAATATGTGTAGTATTTAGAGAATTTTTTCAATCTAAGTTTAGTTGTCAGAGCATTTCAAATTCGTAAGCCGGACTAAATTATACTCATGTGGCTGCAATAAATTTGAAATTCCATAATTGTTTAATTTTCTGTTTCACTGAAAACAACTCATATTAAGCAAGTGGTGTTAGGCAGTCTGTCCCATTAAACTCTATTTTTTTTATAAAAATGTATCACAATTTGAAAAACAAACAATGGCACACATTTGCGATTATTTCCATTTGCAATGTTGCAGATTATTTTTTGCTTTATTTTCATTCAGCTAAAATATTTCTATATAATTTTGAATGAATTGTACAAATCCAGTGAACTTGTGCCGCCATACATTTAACCTCCAATCATCTTTAGTAGATTTCTAATCATCTATTTTAATCAGATCATAATTTATATAATCCAAAGCTCGCCCCTCCCTATCTCCTCTCACCCACGAAGTAAATTGTTGTTGTTGCTGTTAAACTTATATTCATGTTTCAATTTGTTTGTGGAAATGGAAATTGTGGTTTTAATATCGTGGCGGCGTTTAAGAAACGCTGTATACAAATCGGTGATGAAGATGCAAAAATATTTTTAGCCGGGAAGGAAATGGCAATGAAAAAATTAATTTTATTTTTCATTAAACAAAGGATGTGCTAAGGATGTGATGTTAGTCGAATGAAGATTTCTAATCAGTTGTTCTATTGTTTGATAAAAAAAAAAAATGAATTATATTTATAATTTCACTAATTAATTCTCCAATATTCTTAATAACTTGATGAACTTTTTAATTATAAATATAAATAAAATAAAATAAATTTGATTAATATTTGTAGCTTGATTTTATTTAAAAAGGTTTTTGTTTTATATCTACAAATAAAATTATTAAAATTTGAAATATAAGCATCCAAAATCATTAAGATCAATAACAACATCTCTTCAATTAATCGTTGAGCATATTTATTGAAAAAGAAAATTTATTAATTTATTAGCTGCACACTGATCCTATGGGATCAATAATTATTATTATTCTGTTTAAAAAAAAATAATCTCCAAAAAAAAAAAATAAGTGTGAAATTAGGACTTTTTCGCTTCAGCTGACGATACTTTCCATCATGTGTACTTATGTAAATACACATAAATGTATATTCACTCAATCCGCTTTATATAATGTGTAAGATTTTAATATACTGATGAAAATATTATATACTGTCTGCTTTGTAAGTATGTGTATGTGTGTGTGTGTGCGGCTTTCGTTATTAACTTTTTGAGGTTAATGTGAGCGACATGTTCTTTCATAATGAAAATCACCATGTACATACATAGATATTTACAGTTATAGCGAATTTTTATTATTAGCGAACAGCCTCTCCGGTTCCAACAGTTTTGAAAAAATACATCGTGAAAGTTATTAAGGTCATAGCGAACTTTTGAAAAGAACTAATTTTTAAATACCAAATAAAAAATTCTTGTTCGTTTCTATGCATTTAATAAAAAAAATATAAAAAACCCAAAAATTTTCCATTAATTTTATGACCGTGAAAATAAGGAAAATTTTTGAATAGATAAATATATGCAAACTAGATTTTATGGAAATTTCGAAAAATGAGTAATAAATTTACTCGTTCGTTTATTTTAGCTGCAGGTCTTTTTAATTTAAAGAAATATATTTTAATTTTAGTTTTTCAATATTTCGTCAGTACTTTGACTGCCATCGTCGGAAAAAATGTTCATTTTAATTAGCGAATGAAAAAACAATGTGGAAAAATTTTATAATTTTCTCTCTCAAGCATATGAAAAGTCATATAGATTTTAGATACAAACACACATTTTCATAAATAAAAATGTTCGGATATATATTTCAAAATTATCAACGATTCATTTATTTTTATTTATAATAAAAATACAACATGTCGTCCGGTTATATAAAACTACACTTAA
This sequence comes from Germaria angustata, assembly GCA_963681545.1. Taxonomy (NCBI): domain Eukaryota; kingdom Metazoa; phylum Arthropoda; class Insecta; order Diptera; family Tachinidae; genus Germaria; species Germaria angustata. The sequence continues at coordinate 21,141,201 of OY813002.1, read as the reverse complement.
AACGTATCAAATTGTACCGTTCCACAGAGTTTGTTATAGCTGAACTTCACTGCATTTACATATCCATCTTTAAACTAAAAAATATGGGTAAAAAGTCACTACAATGTCTATTTATTAACAATTAAATCGCATGTTCGCTTGATTTATATTGTAGAATTCATTGTGATTTTATATATAAAAAGGCTATAAAATTATGTTTTTTAAGAAAATATAAATAATAAATCTTTTGTAATTCAGAAACAATTTTATAAATCAACCAAATGAATGTCACTGTTATTTTTTATTAATTAATTTTACTTTTCCTCATGCGCAAGTTTGTTATTCCCAAATACCAGCCACCTGCTCCACCTTAGAAGTGGTAAAAGACAGAATTATTAACGCTGGTGATAATTTACTTCCCTTTAACCCTTATTTTTAATGGAAAATTTTTGGGAAAAAATTATTAAATATTTATAGTGTCAAATGAGAAAAATTGACTAAATATTCGGTTTAACCAACAGTTAGAAAAATTACGTCAAACTAAATTCAACTTTATCGTATTTCATATTTTTATTAGTAATATTTAAGACAGAGTTTACTTTCATTTCAATACATAAATAAACAGATCAATAAATAATAAATAAATAATCCATCTTCTCTGTAGTAATTTTCCTTAAACGAAATTCTCAAGCCATTAGTATTTAAGCCAGATACAAAACTACGCCATAGAAATTTACATAAATATCTCTGCCGTAGTTTTTTCCAACACATTGTACAAATAATAAAATATTTAGTTCAATATCGAAAGTTATCGTTGGTTTATTTTCATATACATACATATTTTTCTGTTGGGACAAATGCACATTAATAAATTACAAATCAAACTATTTGTCCGATTTTTCTTTTTCCTTGAATTTCAATATTAGTCAGACTAGGACATTCTATTCCTTCCAAAAAGCTTTTGTTTGTCGAAATAATGTCTCTAGAGCCTTGTAAATACATATGTATGTATGCATGTGTATTGAAAGTTAAGACCATTCCAAATTGATTTATTGATAATAAATAAATAAATAAAATAAATGAATACGAAAGCGAAAACAAACGAAAAAATAAACAATTGACCAAAGTGGAATACAAACGAAAAAAAAACAAATAAAAATTTCTGATCGAAGTTTTGGAAAAAAAAGTTGACAAATTTCATGATGATTATATGCCAGACGCAATAAAAATTATATCGAGGTTACGGCAAATAATTCAGATCATCTAAAACTTTTGTTCTTACCTCATAAGAGGAAATGGACTTAGAAAACTTTATTGTGTCTTCACTTTTTATTCGCAGAAATGGGTAAAGCTTTTGGTGTCTCTTTTCAATACACATCAAGCCTTTTTATCTGAGAAAATATTCAGGAATCATATTTGAATTCCATGTTGCGTATACGCAGTAATTCGTTTATTTTATGAATGAATGCGTATACGTAATTAAACAGCGCAGGAAATATTCTCTCTTTTGTTGCAACACGATTTTTTGATAAAAAGCAACACAAAGTGATTCTACTCATTTTTACAAATATAGTCATTTTAACAAAAAATATTCTAAAAATTAAAAAAAATTTAATTTTCTACTTTTTAAAATTTGACAAGAATCCAATTGTTTATACCGCCAAATAAATTGAAAGTATTTATTCAGCTCTCCAGTTAAAATCAACAAATAACAAAATATAGTCCCTTTTTTATTTATCAAATGTTAAAGCTTGAATATTGAAACAGTCATTCATCCACTTTTGTACGTAATAAGAAATAAAAACAATTAAAAATAAAATTACAAACATACAAAATGATTTAATAGTTTTTTTTTTAGTTTTATGATATGTGAATTAACGTGTCACAAATTTGTGAATGTATAATATGCATATGTATATATATATATATATATATATATATATATATATATATATATATATATATATCCTTTTTAATTGTACACCTTCCATATTTTATCAATTTGTATTTTATTTTAATAAATAATACTTTTGTTGATTCTGTGGAAGCTGCTTGTTTATACATTGTAATTCTTTCATTTCGAATGCATAAACATTTACAATAAAAAATATATTATTACTAATACACTGAACAAAATGTCGTATGTTATAATAATGAGAAACTTCCCTTAACGAAAAAATGTTTGAACAACAAAAAAAAAATTGTTTTCAAATCCACACGAAACTTACTCAACTAAACAATGTTTTCGTGAAATCAACAAAAAAAGTATTTCATATAATTTGTTGATTTTAATAAAAATTATTTAATAAACTAACGAAAAATTGGGATAGAGTCCATAGTAAGAAAGTAATAACGCATCATAAATCAAACTAGACATAAAACCAACAATATTCAAACCCTATAAGGAAGTTAATTAAAAAAAAAATAAATGCATTTGTTTATGTAAATGTTGTTAATTAAAATTACGAACTGGAGAACAATAATAATAATTAATGGCAAAAAGTGTTGATTTGAGTTCATTTTCGTAAAAATGTCTAAAAGAAAAGGCATTACGGTAATAAATTTAATTTGAAAAATAATTTGCATTTCGTGTAATAAAATTATTGCAATAAATTTGTAACTAAAAAGTTTGTGACGTTCTCTACTCTAGTCGTATTTACAGATGATTTTATAGAAGTTGATCCATTAAATCTCCTCAATATTTAAAACAAACAGACAAAAATTTAAAATTTCATAATTGAACTTGAAAGTATTAGTGTCTTGGGAAAGTCAAATAGAAAAATTAAATCCGAAATATTCCGCATTATCTTGGTTTATCATCATGTGGTTGTAATTCTGATTTTATACCCGAGTTTATCTCCTTTATTTTGTATAGTTTTTAAATAATAAAAAAGAACTATTGAACTAATAAGAACTTTCATTTTAAATAATGCTCTATATTCATATGAATGGAACTTTCACTTTTAGCTTATTTTTACTAATTTGTTATATTATTTAATAGAAATTTCGCAATGCAAATAAACAATTAAAGAAGAGTCAACTAGAAAAAAAGAAGTAAAAATTTCATTATCACTATAATCACTTGTCTTAAGTAATAACATCGTCATGGTTAAATAAGGATATTGTTAGTTGTACTCGTATAGCAAAAGAGAATCTTCAATTCTATATCCGATTTCACAGGTTTTAACTAATTTTTGGTTCAGTGTAGGCGCAGCCATATATACGAACGTGTGTGTGTGTGATACATCCATCATAAATACAAGTCCGTACATAAAGAATTTTGCAGTTTAAATTCCATATTGTATATTCTTATGTATGTTTTCTGCTGAAGGCTTAAATAAATAAACACACATTCACATTAACCATCAGTCGTATTATAAGAATTTGTTGAATGTAGTCAAATGAATGTCGTACGAGGTTTTCTGAATTTTGCATTATTTATTAAGGCAAATTTGTAAGAATAATTGAATTATGTTCAAAAATATATTTTAATTTTACGGATATTTGATTAAATGGCTGAAGCGTATTTAAGAGCAAGAAGTTAGAAGAGCCATTGTATTCCCATTTTATTGAAAATAGTCACACAATGAAAATAAATTTTCCCTTAATTTGCTGAAAATTTAAAGATTTTCAATGAGGTAAAACCAAGCAAATAATAATAATTTTTGCAAACAGGGTATTTGGAAAATATCTATACACCTTCAGAAGGCAACTTGATGTTTGCAAAGGAATATTTATTGCCACGGTATTGCCTAATTTTCTAATCCATATTTTGTATTCTCATGGAAACTTTATGAGAGATTTCGTAAACACAGGATGGCTAAGAGATGGATCGCAAATGTAGTACACGGACGGCTCAAAAACGCTCCAAGGAGTTGGGGCGAAAATAGTGGGGCCTAGAGCACACAGGTCTATAAATTTGAGCAGGGATACGACAATTTTCCAGGTGGAACTTTACGCAATAGTGGAAACTGTGCAGATCCTATCCGAGAGAGGACACAGGGGAATACGGGTTAAGATATTCTGGGACAGCCAATCGGTTCTTAAGGCCCTGAGCGGCTGTACGTATATGTCCAGATTATTACTGGAATGCCACAGCAGGCTCAATGACCTGGCGACTCATAATCAGATTACTCTGATATGGATACCAGGGCATCAGGGGCATGTCGGGAATGAGATGTCGGACATCTGTGCAAGAAGAGGGGCTGAGGGGAACTTCATTGGACCTACCACCTCTTTTAGGTTCAACAAAAGTCTCCTTAAGAGGAAGATTTCGAAATGGACATCGTCCAGGATTGCACAACATTGGAATGACGTAAATGGGTTAGGTCACTCCAAGAAATTGCAACGCTTTGACGCTGGCACGGCGGATCTAGCTCTGAGACTGGACAGGAAAAGCCTACGGACGCTGGTAGGGGCGCTCACAGGACATTACACCTGCAAAGCCCTCCTATACAGAATGGGGTTATCTGACACGGACATCTGCAGGTTTTGCGGTGAGGAGGTGGAGTCGATGGAACACTTGATAGAAATTTGTGGGGCATTGTGCCACAGAAGACACAGGACTCTACATGCATATACGCTGAGTGAAGAGGATCTGCTAATGCTCCCATTGAAGGAGCTGAACCTATTTGCGAACGTATTGGACTGTTAGGGCAAGGGGAAGCACAATAGATCAACAATGATCGCAGTGCAAAAGGCCATCATGGGCCAAACCCCCATTACATTACATTCGTAAAAGTCGCTACCATATTCAGCTGTTTACTTTGGAGGATGCCGCAGTATCACGAAATTTCATAAATAATGGATGGGGATGTCACTGTCCAGTTTAGTACTAAGACGGCACCAATTTAGGGAGAACAAGAATTACAAATTGATTTACCAATTATGTAGTACTTAGGGAACAAACAATAAAATAATAAAAAGGAAGTGATGCCATATTATTTTACTTTGAATGAATAAAAATAAACATGTTACTTTTCTTGCAACATTCGAAATATTTTTAATAAACATGTCAACCCTTTTTTCCAAATTGAGAGGTTTTTTTTTGGCAAAATTTCGTTTTTACTAAAAACATTTTAAGAAACGGAAGATGTTCAAAATTTTTTTGCATTTTCCCTTTCGCTCTTATATAGTCAATATAAAAATGATGATACAATTCATGTCGCATTAGAAGTAAATTAAATCAATTTTCAAAAAGACACGTCGAAAATAAATAAATATTTAAAGAAAAATTTCATAGAGTGAAAATAAATGTATGTAGGATTTTCATCAGATCAAAAAAATATTAACCAGCTCAAACTAGAATTATGTTTCCTACTCTTTTTATTTCATTTATTTCCCTTCCGTCGAAACATCATCATCATCATCATCAACAACAACAACACCCTGAGAGTCATTTGAGTAAAATGGCAAAACAAACTCAAGATGGATGTGTTTGCTCACAGGGATTCCTTCTTTGCGTGTAAAATATAAATAAACAAATATTATATTTATTTCCATTAACCATTTGCCAGTTGGAGATTGAGATTGAGATTTGGATCTGCCTCTCACTCTATTCGGACTGAATTTTTTTAACTGCAGGCACTTTGAATAATTTTTCACAACCATTTATCCATCTGTTGAAAGGTTGTCATAATAAAAAAAATTCAAGCAAAATATTAAGTTGTCCGTTCACTGCGAAAAAAAACTGTTTGAGTGGAGATTAATTATCTTTTCTTTTTCTATCTTCAGAATTTTTTTCTTGATTATTTTTTAAATTACCCACTTGCTGTGTGTTGGTGTGTCAGTATTTATTTTGCGAGGGAGGGTAGAAGTTGAGACACAAAATTTTTAATACTCGGCGGTGAGTAAGTAAAAATAAATTGATATGAAACAAAAACTAACAGCTTAATGCCACGCCTTTTTTACCAGTAGCCAGAATAATTTGATTGAGCCGAAACTCATATTGAGGTGAAAGTTTGAAAGTCTCACTGTTTAATCAAACAAGGGTGTGGAATAGGGTTTATTATTCTAAGGTGGATACATAAATATAATCTTTAAAAATTGCTGTGTGCATCTGACACATAATCTTCAGTAATTCCTCTTCCAATTTGCTCCACATGTACTAAGTGCACACTTTCCTCTTTATGGGCGGGCTTAAAGCCTCTGTCAAAGTGATGCTCACAATAGAATGCAAATTGTTGCGTAATGTTATACATATCGTTTAAATTTACATATATTTTGCATTCTTTAACAACAAGGAGAAATAGAGGAACATTAATATCAGTGATATTATTATTTTTTACAATAAAATGAACTTGTCATATTCACTACACGGGGAGTAAGTTTTTTATTACAATCATAATTACTCCGTCTCTGCATTAGACATGATGTTAAGACTTGCTCTTTTTACATTAATATTTGTTTGGGGTGGTATACAGTCAGTCCTCATAATATTGTTACAACATTTCATTACTTTTTTGCTTGTCCTCGCGTCAAACAACATGAGATTTTTCTTTATATTTTTGCCGTTTCGTTTAATGTTGAAATGTTTCATATCATGTATTAAATAAAATAATGCAGATTAACGACTCAAATACCGCTGTCAACGTTAAACGTCATTTCATGCCATTAAAGAGTTGTTAAAACAAACGTTTTAACAACCATGTTAAAACAATAACAAAACAGCAATATTGGTTGCAAGGTGGACTAACATTAGCAGGTGTTGTTAATATCACTGCTTCTTATGGCTTCTGGGAAGCTACACCATTTTTCTTTTCAATGCATTCTTTGGCCTCTCAACAGCAAAAAAACATACACATGAAAGCGAATTTAATTCGTCTATCGCACCAATTTTTGTTAACGTGCCTTAATTGGTGCTCTACGTTTAACATTAATGTTGGTCCTTTCTTATCAGGTATGGGATGCCACTTTATTAAATATTATAAACTTGGAGGTAGAGTGCCCAGTTACACAATTTATTTTAATTTTATTTCTTCCAGCCAGCGGTACCATTTTTGTTGACCAATTGTGCAAAATGTTTTAAATTCCCCTGCTCATTTCAAATAACTTCAAGCAATAGAATATATCTCGTTCCATAATACATAAATACGTAACACAGGAATTATTTTTGTTGTTAAGTATACGCCCATTATTTAATTGGTTCAAGTAAAGGACCACGACACATAATAAGACGTGAAAATTAAGCAGTTCCTGCTTGATAATTAATTTATTTTTAAATTGTTAAAGTTTAAAGACTTTTTAACATGATTCAGTATAAGTACTTGCATGAAAAGGAATCTTTGAAAGTGATTTCGTCCACTTCAAAATGCCATATTAAATTGGAACTTTCCGCACATGTCAAGGTCTGACTACAATACACTGTTACTTGTCGTAAACAGGATTACCAGGATTAATGATTTCTTTTTGAAGAGGTAACCTGAAAAGCGTGTTCTTTAGATTTTTTTTAACTATTTGGACTATTTAATGTGAATGTTTGTTATTTTCGATATTTTTGAAACAAAGTTAACAAACACATACAACGAAGATACTTGGCTTGTCTGCAGAAATATCCAGAGTCTTCAACAGGAATCGTTCCTGAGTCCTACAGACGTAGTTATATACACTAGTCTTTAACGGAAATCGATCCTGCGTCCTACAGACTACTATTATATACACTAGCTACTACTCTATGAAGGCACTCCTCGTCTACTATCTGTATTGTTGAAGGTGACACCCAAAGGGTAGTGAAATATCAAAAATAATAAATACATTTATTACACTTGAATTTAAAAATTAAAGTTTAGCAAACACCTCCAACAACTTTGTGCCTTATGATTTACAAAAACGATTACAATTTCCATTGAGTAGTTAAATATAAAAAAAAAATATTTTAATAAAGTATCTATATTTTTTGACCTTTTTTTATAATAATTTGTTTTTTTAATTTTTAAGCTTAAGGTCTTTTATTTTTTAAACAATTTAATTAAAATATAACAATCAATATTTCGATACTCATTGAGTATCATCTTCAGGACAATTCTCTTTTTTAAATAATTTTATTATTTATAAAAAAGAGAATTGTCCTGAAGATGATACTCAATGAGTATCGAAATATTGATTGTTATTTTTTAATTAAATTGTTTAAAAAATAAAAGACCTTAAGCTTAAAAATTAAAAAAAACAAATTATAAAAAAAATATTTTCTTTATTTTAAAGTAAAATAAATTATGAAGTAAAGACAACAAAACCATGATTCTTAGCGAAGAAGTCATAATGTTCTTTTTATTCGAATGAAGAAAGTATTTGTAATATCAATCCTTTTCTATTTATTTGATTGTATTTGTATCATTATCATATATTTCTTTGATATTGCTGACAAAATTTGTTCTGCACTACGACATAATTGCATAATTTAGTGCCATTTTGTAATACAAAAAATTTCTACTAATATCTCGGACTTCTGGCTTTATTAAAGATAAGGTGCAACATGAATCCCCATGTATTGTATTAATAGACACAGCAAAATTTAGTTTAATAAAAAACAGTAACACTCATCCAATTAATGCCTACTAGTTTAAATTTTACTTGGGAAAGGGATAGTGCAGAGGGGAATGAGTAGAACTTTCTATTGTGCGTTTTAAAATTTTATAGCAACTTTGCATCGCCTCTGGTATTTAGAAGGCGCAAGTGTAGTCAATTTCATTAATTGTTTACTTCGGCGACTACTCTGCTAACATTAGCGACGAAGTATGGCGTTGCGATGGATATTAGCAGCACAGAACAGTATCAACCGATGCCGATACATTCAGTGACCAATGGCTCTGCCTTTATTACTTTAAACAGTTCAAACTACAATTAAAACCAATGCCACAGAAATAATCATGATGTTGCCTTCTTCTGAATAGGGATCAAACTCGCATCACAAACTCAAATCACTCTCAAACTTTCAAAATTATCTCGCTTAAACTAGAACGTCTCCTAGACTGGAAGTTTTCAAGACAATCTTGCAGCTTGTGTCTTTGTTCAGCCATCCTCGTATATCCTCATCCCCCATCCTCATTCAGGTTTTTAGTTAAATATTATAAATGTCCATGTCTGCGGCTTAAGTAGCTCCAAAAGTGGAGTGATTTGTCTTTGGGACTCGTGCTGAATAGCTTGAGAACACAATATGCAGATATATTTTTAGTTCTTTGATTTCTTTTTCCCTGCAAAATAAACAAAAGAAACTGAAGTGCAAAAGGGAATGAAAGAGAATGGAAAGAAAAACAGAAAACATTAAAATCGTTAACCTAATTTTTATTGTGGTTTCACATAAATATTCTTTATCTTTATGAATTGTTTTAGTATTCTATTCTTGTTTACTTAATTTTTCTTTTTTATATTCCCTTTACACCGACATGTAAAAAAAAACAAAACAAATGACACTATGAATGTGTATGTATGTATGTGTGTGTGTGTGTTTATGTGTGTGTGTGTGTGTGTGGCTGGTTCTTTTATTTTGCTCTTTTGAAAAATAAACATTGGAATTAATGGAGGAAATGTTTTGTTGGCAACCAACCACAGATACGGCTACAGCCAGAGTCAGAGTCAGACACAGTACGGATTTGCTATGGAATTTCAAATATTCAAATGGGCAGAGCGCAACGAAACGTACTTAATAGAGCAATAGAAAAAAAGTTAAACAAAATAAAACTAAAGAATTTAAGGAATTAGTATCATAAAGAAGAAAAATTCAACGAGATTTGCTTTGATATTAACACGCTTTAAAATGATACATAGTGTATATATGTACATATACATACGTACATATGTATTTGTATGCCAAGTTATACGAGTATGTATTGCTATGTGATACGTATACGTAACACTCACAGAATAATTTGCATTAATTATACGCCTGAAGTTATTCATTATGTTCTGTAGTGCGGGTTGGAATTAGAGTTAAATTTTTTTCCTTGCTGCCTTGGAAAATTATCTCATATTCCATTTTTTGTTTAAATTAAAATATAATTAAAAATAATGTAAAAAAAATATAATGAACATTAGCCCTGTAATTATTATTATTATTATTATTATTATTATTTTGATTAGAATATCAATTACGAAAAAGAAATTTCTTAAATTTACAACGATTTTATGTTGAAAATATTGAATACCTTCAATAGTAGTTCAATTTGCTGAGAGCAGGCGTACTGCTATCAGTAAGTGACTGAAATTCTTCTTCAAGGGACTTGCAAGAATTTTTAAAAGTTTCGGAATATATATTAATTTAAATGTTTTTTCTTATCTACAAAAGAATGCTAGAAGACATTCCTTCTACGCCTTAATAAAATTTCAACTCGTTCGATTTAATTCTATCGTAAAGCGGAACAGGACGAGGTATAAAATTTTACTCTCAGCACTCCAAACAATAGTACCATGATTATACGACGAAATGTAGCATGTGCTTCAACGATGCATATCAGACTGTCACACGACAGTTGGTACTTTGTTAATTCTTCTTTTGGTTGCACATACAGATATGCGTACACAAAGGGCTTGCGCGACTTTTTTAAATCTTTATATATAAAATCAATGATATGGTATTTTTCACAATAATTGACAAATTTTAAATAAAAATTTTTTTTAATATCTTGCTTTTAAAAACTAAATTAAATGTTTTGAATTAAATATTAAAATATTGTCAACCGCGTAGATGTTTTGAAGTATTTAAATGCATTTGATGAAAATTAAAAAAAAACTTTAACGCAAATTTAAATATTCAACAGCAAATGAACGAGCATCTGGCAAAAGGGCAAATACATGCATGCGCATATTTGAATACACATGAATACATTTCGCTTATTTACTGCAGCAACGTCATAACTCAAAAATGTAAACAATTACACGAAATATCGTTCCTTACATTATGTGCTTTTGAAAGGAAAACATTATTTAATTTTTCCATTAAGTTGTGTGTAAATTGAAAACTTTAAACTCACATCCTGTGCAAAAAGTATTTTTGATTTATGACGTTGTTGAAACAAATGTTATTTACCTACATTTTGCAAACGGCGCTTTCAACTTCACTTCGTAATCAAATATTAATATTATTACATTTTATATGCAATTACTACACCTTATTCACAAACTAAATGTGTAAAACTACAAAATTCTGACAAAAGTATTTTCCTTCCAACGGCAGAAGTTTATTCAACCCTCTACGAAGATAACGACTTTATATTGACTTGCACTCAGACGAAACTTACAACATACACACACACACATATCCATATCCACAAGCATTTAATCAAACCCTTGTCTAATTAAATAAACTTCAGAAGAACTCATTTAAATCATAAATCCATTTCCAATAAGACGAAGTCAAATGCCCACATCCACAACACTCACACACACACACACATTCACCCAAGTACACTCCCCCAGTTCCTTACTTGTACTCACACATGGCTCGCTCCTGCATTATTTTAAAGTAAAGTTAAAAAATGGCAAATACTTTGCGAGTGTCCTACCCCACTTTCCCTCTTTCCCTTAAAATTATAATAAAGTGTGTTTTGAAGTGGTAGTAGAAACAGATCGATTGATTTTAGTCCAAAAATAACTCCCCTGACAATAAGAAGCAGCAAAATGTTGAAGCATTGCAGTGCGTCTTGATGTAACAAATATTGAAAATTTGACACAAAATTAATGATACGAGTAGAAGTCTCCGAATGGTCATAAATTCATAACATCATATGCATCAATATGCTCATGGTGAGTATATATGGGCGTATGTATTTCTGATTATTTTATATATACTATTTTATCCTCGTCTGAAATGAAATTCAAATTAAATTTTATTAATAAAATATTAAATATAGTTCAATAAAATTTAATTGAATAAACAGGATTTTTTATATTTAATGGTGACGGCTTTGGTTTTATGCAATTTATATATAAAAGGCGTGGGACCAACTTTAATTAATGATTCTAAGAGGGAAGTATCCTTTCTGCCTCTGCAGATTCTGAGGTGATACGAATTGAAATTGATGTAAATTATTTTTGGTTGAGAGAAAATTTAGCAGACTAATTATTTTGTCAGGAGGAATGTCCTGTGGTCAAAAGAATTTATATTTTTTTAGAAATAATACTTATTCTTTAGATATTGAGAGAACATATCGTATACCAACTGTGAAAGAGAAAAATGAGACTCTGACTTTAACATGAATTAGTTGCCTCAGGACATCAGGTCAGATTAGGTGTTAAACATAATTCTGCATCGAAAAACAATGCCGTCACATGTACTGTCGACTACTCTCGGCATTTCTATAGACATGACAGGCATCTTCTTAGTTTGTGTTTGTTAATTAAATTTTCAAAAATTATTGTATGCCCAAAGAAAATTAGATCGCCAATATATAAATTTATTGAATTCATGCTAGTTCTAACGCCCCGACTGCGATGAGTTCATTTTTAATGAGTTTGTATTCAACTGAAAAGCATTATATATTAAAAGCATATTATCTTTAGAACACACAAAGCTTAAACAAAAATACTCCATTTAAAGTATTTGGAAAAATCTTTCCTTTAGCAACAAAGTTTTAAGGTTAAGCCAAATACTCTTAAAATTTCAAGGATGTGACCATCATACGTCACAGCCATCTACAAAATGACATGGTATCTGTACATACGAGAGTGTGTGTGTGTGGAAATAATATTTATGGTGTTGCGTAGATTTCATTAATAATGCAAACCATTATATTTTAACAACTTTATACTTGTACAAGGTCTATATGTATAAGTGTGCTTTTATATATACACACACTTAAGTATGAATGCATGTACATATATATATGACAGCTTTTAGGTCCAGGCAGTTAAAACAGTCAAGTTTCGTTCTGTATATGAGAAATAAACGTAAAAACAAGCCACTCAGAGGATGTACGTATCTATGTAGACTCAACTTAATTCATTTTTGTTGAGGTATGAAAATCACATGCATTTTTTATGAATCTAATTCAAGTTGTTTTTAATAATAACAAAAATTATATACAGCCACATACGAGTACAAATGCGACGATCACAAAGCAATTGTTTTAAACAAAATTTTCTATGATTTTAATTATTAAATTCATTTAGAAGAGAAGTAAGAAAATATTTACTGAAGTGAATTATTAAAATTCTAATGTCAGATATTTGTGTGCCGTTTTGCCATCACAATTTATTAATGAAAACAGGCTTGATTTACGTAAAAACTGAAAATTCTCATAAACATTATTGAAATGAAAAATTTTAACTGCTTTAAAATTTGATTTAATGTGATAAATAATAACAATAATAATTTTTGTTAATGTAACATTAATAATAATAATAATAATAATAAAAGTAATAATAATAATAAAAGTAATAATAATAATAATAATAATAATAATAATAATAATAATAATAATAATAATAATAATAATAATAATAATAATAATAATAATAATAATAATAATAATAATAACAATTATTATTATTATTATTATTATTATTATTATTATTAATGTTACATTAACAATTATAAAACAATACTAATAACAATAACAAAAACTGGCATACCCAAGTTCTGAAACAAATTTTCCTTAATTGCTATTTTGCCAACAGGCAAATAAATTGCAAACAAACAAGCAACAACAAAATTATTGAAAGGTTAATCCAATTATTGTCATTTGAATGAAAATATTGCAATAAACTCAAACACACATAAACAACTGATGAACACTGAAGTATTTTTACACACACAGACATACACTGTAAACACCCAGCAAACGTACAGGATTATCTTCAAATTGTGAGTGATTTGAAATTAAACCCCTTCTCAAACGTTTTGAAATGATTTGAAAATAACTTGGAAAATTTAGGGTTCTTAAATTGAAAAATTAATATATTCTCAACCCACACTCAAACTTAATTTTCAAATGTCTTTCAAATGCGGATTGCAATTTCATGTCAAATATAGGTTGGGTTAGGTTAGCTTGATTGGAGGGGTGTGATAGCCCATGTCATATGACATACACTTAAGCCAGTGAAGGCTTGTTGTGCGCTCCCTTGGGTTTAACCATAACATATTGAGCCAAAGGTCTAGAGAAACTCCGTGACACTCACAAAGTTCCCTAATTTCCTCCAGCATATTCCCCGCAATCAGGTTATGTCCAGTAAGGTGTCACCCCCAAGATATCGGGACCTTATTTGTGAGAAGGCGGGGCATTGGCACAAATAGTGTTCCAATGTTTCGCTCTCCTCCCCACATGCTCTACATTCATCTCCTCCCGCTATTCCCATGCGTTTAAGATGTGCCCGTAGTTAAGAGTGCCCTGTGACAACTCCCATTATTCTACTTAGTTCGGGCTTGCTAAGTCTTAGCAGCTCCCTCGTTCTTCTCTCGTCTGGATTTCCCCATATAATTTTTGTATCGATTCCCATGGTTCCATGGCCCCACTTATACCACTTTCTGTATTGTTTTGATGTTGCATTTATATTCCATCAATGTCCACCACACAATAGAAGCGTAGGTCATTATCGGCCTGATAACGCTACTATAAAGCCAATGTGTCATCTCTGGATTCAGCCCCCATCTTGTGCCTATGGCCCGTTTACAGATTGACCAACATATATGATCCTTTTTGACTCTTTCGTTTATGTGGTCTTTCCATTTTAATTTCCGATCGAGAATGACTCCTAGATACTTCACCCTGTCGGAAATATTTATTGTCCTTTCAAGAAAGCGCGGCTCATTATATGGAGCTATCTTCGTCTTTCTTGTAAATAGTCCAATTTCAGTTTTTTCTGGGTTAACGTTCAACCCTCTTGGTTGAGCCCAGTTGTGTGCCAGGGTTAATGCCTCCTCGGCCTTCCTGCACAAATGATTTGTATCCCTCCCTTTAGAAGTATCATGACGTCATCTGCATAGCAGACTGTCTCGAATCCCTCATCGGTCAGAGTCTTAATAAGGGTATGTATTGTTGTGGTCCATAGAAGGGGTGATAAAATCCCCCTTGTGGAGTCCCACATTGCACCCTTTTTCTTATACTTACATTGTGCGCCTCACAATTAATCCATCTGTTCCTTAGCATATTGCCAATCCAGTCGCGTATCGCCCAGTTGACATTAAATTGGTCCAGAGAATGGATAAGTGTGTCGGTATGCACGTTGTTGAAAGCCCCCTCAATGTCAATGCAAACCGCGAGTGTGTACATCTTTTCATTAAGTGACTTTTCTATAAAGTACACCGTATTATCCAATGCAGTGTCCACTGATCTACCTTTGACGTATGCGTGTTGCCTGAACCTCAGCATATGGCCTGCGATTCTGCCTTTAACCATGTCGTCGATTATCCTCTCCCATGGTTTTCGGCAAGAAGGAAGTTGGGCTTATTGGCCTATAAGCCTTTGGTGAAGAATAATTTGGCTTATCAGGTTTGGGGATAAACACTACCCTCGATTCCTGCCAGCCTACTGATGTCAAATATAAGTGACATAAAATTTTTATAATTAATAATTTTTATTCGTACCGAATCATAATACTCGTCGGTAGATAATTAATTGTCTACCCACAAATAAGACTATTTTGACAAAAAGTAAATATGTATGTATTTATGTAATTTTTCTACAATAGTGTAACAATTAACTTTGATCGTCATGTTCTCAACATGTTGATAATTTATGTTTCGCATTAAAACAGTTTTAGGTTTGAGAATAACAGTTGATAGGAAATTGAGGAAATGCCAATTCTCAAATGTTTCTACTCAAATCATTATCAACTTGCATTCATTTGTCAAACTCAAACCTCTGCTTTACTCTGTAAAAGTTTTGAGAACTGTGCTTGATATCAAATGTTAAGTAACCTTATTTGAAGCATATGAGTTTGTGTTCGCTGGGCTAAATCTGAAACGAGCACATACCTCAAGACCATTATGCAGAGGAATGTGAGGGGAAATCACCAACGAATAAAGATTGTACACGATATGTCGCGACATGATAAAATAGCGAAAAATATATGAAATTTTTTATAAAATTTTAATAATATATTCATATATAAGCTTTTGTGCAATTTGAGCTCAGAATATGATGTTTTATAGACGTGTTAGTAATAAAAAATCAATAAAGTTTTTTGAATCGCTGTTGTTTTTTAACAACTTTATCGGTATCTCACGCCTAGAGATAATTTTCGCCTTCTGGAGAACTACGCAATTTCTATAATATGAGGTGTCACCTAATAAATGCGGCAGCAATGAAATATGGCCATATTCTATTTGTGGTACGTGTGGCTATAAGCCTTCAGCATCTTTTCGCTATGATTCTTTACGAACTTTTAAAAAACAAACATGCTTTTTGCAAAATTTTCACAAAAGCATTCCGAATATTCTAACATTTAATTTCTTTAAAAAATATATATTTGTTGTGGGTTGAGCTAGTCCGTATGCTTGTGATACGTTGGTGCTAATCTCAACTTATAAATAGAATTTCGAAATGATTCATGTCGAATGTGAGTTATTTAAATAACTATTTCCGACTAATATATTTGTATTTCTGTAATTCTCATTTGATCTTAGAGAGTTTTTGTATAAACGTGCGAGCTTCAAGACTTTCCAAGAACAGTGTTTAGGAGGCTACCGAATTGGCATTAGCACTTACGATATATATAGATAGACTAGATTAGAAAAAATAGTGCCACCAAATTTCAAAACTAATCTTATGGTTTATCACTAAATGAAGCCGGGTTGTTAAGTCTAGAGTTATTGAAAATTATATGTTGCTGTTGGTGATCTGGTGATTATAAATATCGTTAGAATTGTTTATAAGTTCTGCTCCTGGGAATAAAGTTTCTTAAAAGTTTTTGCTGGATGACAGAGGAAGCCAATAGTAATGTTTGTGTTTCATATAAATTTTAACAAGGGACAAAGTCCATGATCAATGAAAGTGTGCCTCAACACAGGACAAGTTCAATGTTCTATGAAAGTGTGCTGCTTAAAAATAGTTATATTAGGTTGAACTAGTGAGTTTCCAAAGCTTGACTGGTCTAATTCCTAGTTAGCCCAACTGTGTTGCTTGTAAGGATAGATCGTGATCTCATCAGATTCGGTTTTAAGCCTGAACTCCTCTCCTGGATGCAACTTGCTCTTCTCTCCCAGAAAGAAGGCGGTGGCACAGGAGGTATTCGGTACTCTTCTGCTCTCCTCTTCTGACAACTTCTACAAAAGTCGTTAAGATATAAGTCCAATCTCCTCACATGCTCACTTTTATATAAAAAAAAAATTATAATAAAATGAGAAAAATTAAATAATATAATGAGATTTTAAAAGACGTTTAATTAAATTCCAAGGAGAGTGGGACCATCCGATTCGTGTACACACTTTTCACGCACACTGTAGCCCTAAATAATAGATACTGTTACATAAAATAAACGACAATTTGGATTGCAACACATTGTTATACTTTGCACTTACAACATATGCACAGTTACAATAACGGCGTTTGTATAACGCACATTTACATTTATTTATAGTTTTTCAGAAAGAGAGAGAGAGAGAGAGAGAGGGTGATGGAGACGGAAAGAGAAGAAGGTTCCTAAAGCGCATTCAAGTGCATATTTATGGCATTATTTAATAATAACAAGAACAAAAAATTTTCACTCTGCACCAAGGATTTTTATTAATGGCAAACTGCGTTAAAGTACTACGTTTTCATTTATTATTTTTATTTATTACTTTAGTGAACTAAACTTGTCTCAGATCTTTGCTTTCAGTTGAACATTTTCTTCATTAAAAAATGAATTATGCATGTCCCTAAAAAACGCACATAGAAAGCATTTTATTAGAAACATGAAGAATTTTAGCGGAAAAAAATGCAGGTGTATTTTAAAGAAACAATAACAAAAAGTAACAAAAACCAAAACATCTTCTTAGGAACTATATCGATTAACCCATTTGTTGCCATTTAGTCTGATTAAGCTAGATGAAAAATTTTCTAATTAACACTTTTTGTTGTAATAAATTTATAAAACTTTCTAGGCCAGCTAATTTAAAAAAGGTAAAGTCACGAGCACAGCCAAGTTGCTGGTGTATTGAAAGCAGTAATAGGGGCACAAAAAAATTTCTATATTTTTCTACACGTATATTACTACGTATATTACTACACGTATATTACTAGAAAAATTCAATATAAACATTAACATATCGAGAGCTTATATTCAAAACCCTCTATCTTAAATTTTTACGAAAATGGTTTTTGATGGTAAAATATTCCGTAAAACCAGACTCATCTATGGTACCAATCAGGAATTAAAAAAAAATTTAATTTGACATTTTATTGTCATTTGTTTTTTTCTCTATCTTACACACGTAGTTTTTTTTGAAAACAAAACCCTCTATCTCTCCAATGAATTTACTATTTTTTTCAGGAAAATACTTGCAATTTTAATTCTATTAATTTAAATAAATAGTAGACAAAGAAAAAAATTATTTTTTGTTGAGAAAGAATTGTATATCGAATAATAATATTTGGTTGTGATAAATACTCATATAATCGTCGGTAGGGCTAATAAGTACTTTTAGAACATAATTTTAACAATTATTAAAAAAGTTTTAAAAATGTCTGAACTTGAAAAAATAACTGTGTTCTAAGTAAAGTAATATGCAATTCCTTGCAGCGTATAGCATATGATTACGCGTCATCAAATGAAGACTCGAATAACATACATTCGAGTTACTAAAGAGGCCAGAAAAACTGTTAAAGTCAAAAATAAAGTTATTAAAAATCCATTTGATGCTCTATATTTAAATTATGATTTTGTTTAAAACTTTTCATCTATAAGACCAGGTCGTGTTAGAAATGATCATACAGTATCTGACTTAAGATCCCTGTTATATCTTCTAAATGGCAGTGTTAAATATAAAGTAAACTTTGATCAAAACCATGTTAATCTACCTAGTCGCATTAAACCATACTCTTTCCATATAGAACCAAAACCTTTACTCAACGTGAGTATATTTTATTTTTCTCTCAACACCCACTTGCAATATCTTCAAACAAATGGAAAAATTTACAAGACTTGAAAACTGTGATTCCACAAGAATACCATTATTTCTATAATAACTTAAAAATTGATTGAAAAACTTAGAACATAAATTATTCCACAATATTCGAACTTTTTATCACTTTAATTTTTATTCCATTATAATATATTGCGTAAAAATCTCTTACCATCTCCAAATAATAATGAAATTTCATATTTGAGCTATTTTTTGTTTTGATATTCTAAAAAAAAGTTATATCCTTAATGTACAAATATGTATAACTACTTGCTTATATTATTAAGATCTTTGGATTTGGTGGTTATTTTACTAATATATAAATATGTATATTAATAAGAACTTTGAATTCATTAATAAATATTTTATTTTACTATGCAAAACCCGCTATCCTTTTATACACGTTAAGTATTTTCAAATAAGAAAATCCTCTATCTTCCATAAAATGGCTTGTGATGCAAATATAAACAAATTGCTTGTCAAGTAATTAAATTAGTCAGTTTAAATAAATATCTTAGAATACACAATTTCCATTTTTTTCGAAATAACGAAAATAAACGGTTTTTTTGATCCCCTGAAAAACTACGTTTTTTAAGATAGAGGCTTTTGAATATAAGCTCTCGATATAATTTTAATCGGAAATCCAAGTTTTTCCGACTAGTATCAAAGAAAGCAGATTAAGAAAAAGGGCGATTTGGCACCATATTCAACGTATTTGCCCCTCTCTCCGGATGCAAAAGCAAACTAATGATATATGGACATTGTTATAATGAAGACGGTACGATTTTTCTAAGCAAAAATATGATTGAGGTGGGAGCTTAAGCAGGATAACGATTCTAATGACTCTATTAAAAATGTGAAATCATGGCCACTTCAAAATCGAGAATGTGTTATGTATTTCAATCCGAAAAAAATCAGAATAAAGCTTTTAAATCTGGAAACATGGACGATATATGCAATAAAGCACAGGAAAGTTGACATTCGTATTGAAATAATACCAGCATCTGATAGCAGTTTTCAGCAATAATATATTTTTTGAAGAAATTTGTAATTTGGTTTTGCATTTTTAAGTAGACAATTTAATTTAATTGTCATTTTGAATTACATTAATGGGGAGGTGTGAAACAATTAAAAGAAATTTTGAAAAAATTTTCGTATCCCCATTATTTTTTCCAATGCAAATTTTTACAACTAGTCTAATAACACTACATTTACATCAGGTAACAAATGTGGCGCTTGTTGCATGTAGTTTCTTACATGTTGGTAGGAAGTGTATAGAGTAACTCTAGATATGATAAGTTGCTCACGCCTCCTGGAGGCGTTACCGGTTTGTATTATTCTCAAAATATATAACAAATATTGAATGTTTTTAAAACTCATTATAATTGTATATAAAATAAAAAAAAAAATAATAAAATCCAATGGCACACAATTGTTATTTCAACACATCCTTAGCTTTTAATGGGTTAATTTAACTATTTTTTCTATTTCCTTGTTAACATCAAACATATCTACTTCGAAATAAACCCCACGGTTGCAAAATCCATTTGTAAAACATGTGCATGTTCAACTTTTCGTCAAGTTTTCTTTTATTAACATTTCTATCAGGATATATTTTTGCAAAACTTGCGAGCGTTACAAAGAAATCCTTGAAAAGTTAGAAAAAGCAAGGAAGTTCTTGCTTAAGGCAGGCCACCCTCCCAAAAAAATCACGTACATTCCACAGAAAAATATACCTGTCTCTCATATTTTTTATTTATTTTTTTTTAATTCCCTAGAGGGTTTCATGTAGAAGGAAAAGAAAACATGGAAATTGAGTTTAAGAAAAAACCAAAACAAACTTCTTGCAAAAAATCAATTTTCAAGTTTTTTTCCAACATTATTTTTATAAAATTATTTATAACAGTTAAATTTCTTCGTCAGTACTTTAATACTACCAAATAAAATTATTATTGATAAAAAAAAATATTTATTGTCAGTAAGAAGTTGGAAGTCGTTGTGGAAGAGATTGTGAGGGTTGCTTGTCTGGGTTTAACGAACAACAGGGGGAAAGGCGTGGGTGCCAAAGAACTTCTTAATCAAAATCAATATTTATGCAATAGAAAATCAATAAAGCGTTAACATTTCAATAACAAAAATAATAAAGGCGCAAGTATCATAAACATTTAACAAGTAACTGTGATGAAAAGAGTAATAGCGGTGGAGATAATGAAGAAATTTATATTATTTTCATTGAAAAATGTTCCAATTTGGCCAATTTAATGTGCTTCAATAAACAATTTATTAATAACTAATGATTTGTTATGGTAACAAAATAAAACAAAAATATCTATAAACAACGTAATATACTCGTCAATCGTAAGGATAATTCACAAAATGGAATTCAAAGGAAATTGTATGTCAGAGAAGGGGTTTTTTTGATGTTGGAATTTTCAGTAAGAATAAAAATTAAACGCCTAAAAAGTCACCCTCTATTATTTACCTAGTTCATTTTGTAAACTTTTTCTTATCGAAAGTGGTATTTATGGGGGAAACCTTTTTTGTTCTTTGTTTTAAGCACTAAAATGTCTACCGTCTGCTTCTGCTGCTGTGTGTGTGTGTGTTTGTGATTGAGTTGTTCCCCGTTTTACCGGAAACTAATTTTCCTTTACAAAATACTTTTAGGTTAAAAGTAAAAAAGGCGTCGCATATTATTTAAAATGTGGCGCCAATTTGACAAAAAAGAAATTAAAAAGTTGTAGGTTGATATTTCTTTAACATTTCAGTCTTTTGAAGTTTTTTCTTTCATATTTCTTCTTCCAGTTCCTTTTTGTCGGTTTTAGTTTTTTCTTTGCTTTGGTATTGGTGGCTTGTTATTCAAAAGCCAGTATAATGTTGTGTTGTTGTTTTTGTTCGCTTACAAACATAATTTTTTGTTTTTGTTAATATTGGCTTTAGAAGTTTTTCAAAGCTGGTGGGGGTGTAGAATTTTAAAGAAATTGTTGGAAAAACCTAAACTTAGGGATGACAAGCCAAACAAAACAGCAACAACAACAACAACAACAAAATGTAGACAATAGTATAATAATTCTTGTGAAAAACTCTTCAAAAATTTTCTTAAGCAACATATTGTTAGATTCATGTTAAATATTTCATTAAATGGTTATGAAATATTCCCAACTTTTATTTACACAAAAATATTTTTTAAAGTTCCTTTTTAGTAGTACAATAATTTATATTTCAGTAATACCAGCATAAAGTTTGGCTATGATACATGAAACTACTTTCTTTAGGGAAGGCGTTTTTGTTTTTTAAAAATTTTAACATTCTTTCAAAAACACATAAGGAAATTGAGTGCTCTTTAATAAGGACAAGGCATGCGATCCTGTAAGGTGGTTAATTTTCTTTTATTTGCTGTCTATTTGCTGATATTGATAGAATTTTTTCTTTAATATAATTACATTTAATTAAAGCCGAAATCAAAATTTTTTTTATTTTAAATGTAATCGGTAAACAGTCAGTTAGAGGGACAAATAGATTTTTGTACACTTATCACCAAATTTTGCACTTTTTCCAGAAACGAAATTGAAATTAATACTTTAAAAATATTCTCGATCGGATTTCAATAAATTTATATACAACATGTAAAATTTTTGTGAATCAATTCTGTAAAATAACAGGTAATATCCACTTATATTTTCGATAATCATTCACATTCATATTTCATAATGTCTTTAACTGACAAATCAAATAAAAATTCCAATAATATTCCTGATTACTCGAATGTCCTGCTTGGTGGGGTATACCACGCTACCGAAAATTTCCCCTAAGCAACGATGTCCTACCTTAACATGCCCATTATTTTATTCATACTTTAAAATTTTTAATGGATGAAAGAAGCTGATGAAAAAAACTTTGTTGACCAAATACAACAATTTGGTTTTAGTTGTACCTTCAATTGCTATCTGCCAGATCATTCCCGCAGGCTTTAAATATCGTTGTTATTATATATACATATTTTTTTCGCTGTTCCGTATTAAATTGGTTTTTACTTCTACTTGTTTTTTTTTAACTTAAACTCAATTACATTACGGCTCGGAAAATAACTGAAGAGGCAGAAGGGAAGTTCAGCTCCTTTTTTGAGTAAATCGTGAAGGGAAGACAGTAGTATGACGTAATGTAAACAAATATTTATTGAATTATTATGTAGATCGCAGTGTAGCTTATAAAATTAAAGAAAATAATTAAACATATCAAAAAAATCGCTTTTCGTATTACACTTTCCAACTAAAGAAATATACAAACAAACAAAACACCTCGTACCTAAAAAAATTTTGTTTTTATGTTTTTATAAGACTAGACTTAGACTATGTATTCCATTATGCAATTTGTTGCAGGAAACTTTTCTATTTGGAAATATAAAGTGCTGTGAAACAGGTGAAATAAGAAAGTCTTAAAAAGTAGTACGAAATTATCCCTCTTTTTATAGAGCATGCAACAAATTTCATAATAAAGTGGATAGTGTAAATCCAGTCTGAATGTATATTTTTAAATAATACAACTATAGTGATTCACTTATATTACACTCACACATATATGAATATCAGACACATACATACATCCCTTTCTCCCATACAACAGCATATGAGAGATTCACTCGACACAACAACATTTTCAGGCACCGAAGCGTGTCAATGTCCTTTTCCTCGATAAAACGCCTCTAATGGAGCAACAACAAGAAAACTCAACAATAATAACAACAACAATAGCTTAAGTAACAAAGATAATAAAGTAAAAGAACCCGACTAAAAGAAAAAAGTTAAAAGAAAGAAAAAAAAATTTCTTTCTCAGATGGTTGGCTGGTTGGTTGCAGAGAAAAAGTATAGAACATTTTATTGTCACGTTAACCGACCGCAACGTACTAAAAAATTATAGTGAGCAGAAGAAAAAAGTTTTATGCCACTTTAAACCGCTTTTGCTGCTGTTAAAAACTCGTCTTCCCTTGTAGACCGCGCTGCAAGTGTTTCCCCTGATATCGTCCTGCTATTAAGGACAGTTTGCAAGTGTTGCTGGCAACTTTATATCAATTTCTTTGTTCTTTTCCTTTTTTGCTTGTTGTCCTTATAAAAAAACATTAAGAAGTAAACATTACGTGTTAAGATTTATTAACAGTTTTTTTTTATTTATTGCTAAATGATGCCGCTGCTTATTTTTCGTTATTTTTTACGCAACTTCTTTTAAAGGACAAAAACGAAAAGTTTTTAATGAAAACATAATTTGTTGAGTTTGTGAAATCTGCTGCAGATAAGGGATTTTGAGGAATAGCTCTTTCAGCTTTCTTTCAAACTTCAACAGATTGATGGATGAAAAAAAAAAATTAACATCTAGTTTATGACACTTTGTGCCATTTTAACAACGCCTTAAGTTGTTGGACAAGTGGCTGCCGCTAAGGAGGATTAAGGAATATAATACACTTAATCAAATTTTAAAATTGGGTTTTGAATTGAGTACAGTTCCCTTCGTGATAGACAGTAAGAAAGTAAGTTTTAGTAGCCATCAAGAGAATCTATAGAAAGCAAATACAGAGATAATTGTTTTTTTTTTAATTTTGTCTATAAATCGATCAATTTCGGCTGTATACCGCCTTCAGTGTTCTTTTCCTTACTAAGGAAGAATACCAAGGAAAAGAACACTGAAGATGGCACAGAACCGAAACCATGAATTGATGGCAGACGTTTAAAATTCAAAAACACCCTGTCTCAAGAAAAACGCAACTCTTAGCAATACGAGTGCTATTTATCCTTGTTTTGGTCAAAGGAAAAATTGACTGATTCAAATTTCTAGAAGAGACTGCACTTTATTTAACTTTTAGTTTATCATTTCGCCTTAGAATATCACCATTCCCTTGGTTTAATAATCCAATGAAAATGTTCATGTTACTTTGGAACTTGATGCATAAAAAATTGGTTTTAAAAGCCTCCTCCTACAAAATCTTCATTAATATTGCATTAACTAGTATATTAGTTAAGTGTAATTCCCTTAATCTGTAGAGGATTACTTCCTCCTCAGAATTAATAAGTGAATTTTCACGATAATCTAATTTGTTGACCATTAAAGGAATGAAATTGGTAGCAAATATCCACACGATTTAGCAAATTTTTATTATTTAACAATAAGTTTGTGCGATTGTAATCATAGTATGAGTATGACCAAAAACCAAACAAATCGTTTTTGGCGTTACTAATGACCGATAAACGATTCCTTTAGGATAAAATGTTAAAACACTGACGAGGAACTTACATTCGTCTATTAGATTGTATTTTCTACATGAATATTTAAATTTCATTTGAAAACGATGGTGGTCGTAAGCAAATTATATATAATTATTTTCAATCACATTGTGGTAATATTAATCATGTAATGGTAAATGCTAACAATATGATGAGCCATATTTGAATCTCGTTTGAACATAATGAATCAGTTTTGGATGAAATTATTACTGAGTAGGACGATTTTGTGTTCAGTAGAGTATCAGTAGTATCCGCTAATACAATGAAATGTTATATTTATTTAAACAATATGATTCCAAGAGGGGTGTTGGTTATTTTGTAACCACCTGAAACCGAACAACTCGTTGTTTGCGAACAACTTGCTCTTGCATTACATAGAAAATGCTTTCGTCATAAAGAATAATTTTCCTGTATATGGGTTTCCCTTTACTTTATGCCCAGAGCATGGTACAAGTGGGGGTCATTCCCTGAGTGCTGCTCCACTTAAATAAATAAAACAGCATTTTGCTCATCCTGGATTGTGGGAAATTCAAAACTATTACGTCTTCTGCATAAACTATGTCGTTCTCATAAATTCATTACAAACCTGGTCATTTCTTTTTTGTCAACCAAATTATAAAAAATATTTTCAGGTCCCTTTTTTAAACAGAATGTACGTGGTCTTACATTTCACCCTCAAAGGTATTTGAAGTTATTTTGATGGCCTCTAACAATGTAAACTTTTAGCCATTAGTTTTTAGATGTTGAGTATTTTTATGTTATTGCCGTTGTTCTATCATTGTTTTGTTGCTCCTTTGGCACTGGTACCCTCGACTAGATGGATGTGTTTAAAAATAGTTAACAGCACAAACACACACACGCACATACACACACACGCAAACACACACACTCACACACACAGCCACACTTAAATACTAAATATATGAAATGGTCTTAAGAAAACCGAAAAGCAAAACAAAACTAGAGAGACACCAAACGAAAGTTAAAAATCCTTTTGGTTTACAGCGACAACCTCCTTTAAGTCCAAGAAAACTCTTGTGAAACACTAACCGAAGGAGAGACAGCGAGTAGGGGTGGAACGAATGAAATAAAAATGAAAAGTGCAATTTGTACGTGACATTGTTAAAGTTGCAGAGGATAATGTTGCGCTTTAAACCTCGTCAGAAAAAACCG
Organism: Germaria angustata; assembly: GCA_963681545.1. NCBI lineage: Eukaryota > Metazoa > Arthropoda > Insecta > Diptera > Tachinidae > Germaria > Germaria angustata. The sequence goes on along the minus strand of OY813002.1, from coordinate 21,114,747 downwards.
AAGGGACTTAATAATGGTATAGTTTTGCATTTTCAAGGAGAAAAAATAAATGTAAAACCAGAGAATAACTCTAATAAGGGATCATAACTTATTTATAGGATAGTCAGAGCAATAGCAACCAATTTGTTGTACAGCAACGTGTACCAAACTAAAGAGGTTGGATCATAAGTCGAATATAAATCTGATGATTAGGAAAAGTCGAACTTTAGCTTATAACCCTCCCAGTATTGGATACATCCTTGTGGAAACATTTATTTTATGGCATTCATCATTTTATTTTATTGATTCTTAAAAGACTTCTATAGAAGAAACATATTTTTTGCTGCTAATCAAGCAAAGAAATTTTATGGCATTACCTATATCTCTGCACATTGGGACCGATTAGTCAATGTATACGAGTTGTATTAGTGAATTTCCCAGGACACCTACAGAAGACTTTATTTTTATTTTTAATTTACTTGTCCTTAACACATGTTCTCAGTTTCAACCCTGTATTGTTTTTTGTATGTTTGCTGCCGCCATAAAGATTAGAAGGGTTGTCGTGGGCTCGGTAATTCTGTAATCTGTTTTTGCATCATGATGAGCCATCTGCGGGTAAAGCAATCACATGGTTGATACAATCATAATCTCCAATTTTCATTAATGCTGTCCCTAACGATTGCATCGAATATTCTTCAAAACTATAACAAATATTTTATTGATCGTATTAATGTAATCCTTACAAGGATTTACTTTTTATTTTACAAATTATAACTCAATTTTTTCATTATTCGTGAAAAAGAAGTGAATCTTACGCTCCCATGAAATTTTGTTACAACGAACTTCCCTTGGGTTTTTTTTTATTTATTCTATCAATGCTACAATTATAATATTTTAATATATATTACTATAATATCATTAGTTTTGAGAATTTACTTATAGTATTGCACCAAATAAATAACATAATTAATTTTTATTATATACTAATTTTTATATGCAGTTTTGAGGTAAAAAACGAAAAGAGTGATAAAACATCCTATTAAGATTTTAAGAAATTTTATGGCAATCAATTTACTTCAGCTTCTTTTAAGAATGAGAAGAAAAGGTTTGCGATTTTACAAATTTCTTAGTGTTTCATGGTTTGAAGCCATATTTCTGACATCAAATCGTAAGGTTAATTTTTCAATAACAGATCTTATCATTTCTTGATTAAAGTTTGTATGAAGAGAGACTGTTGAGTATCTTCAAGGGAGATTAAAAATTGCTTTCAGATTCTTATTTTGTATTATCTGCAATTTCTTTAAATAAGTTTTTACACATCTTGATGACCAGACTTGACACCCATATGTCATGATTGGTCGGATACATGTTTTGTATATTAAAAGCTTATTCTTTTCAGATAAACGAGATCTTCTGTTAAGAAGAGGGTAAAGAGCTCTACCACACTTCAATGCTTTTTCAGATGACTCTAAAATATTTGACATTATTTAAAATGGGAACTGTTGACCCTTGTAGCTCTAGACTTATTTGAGGTATTCTTTTCCGTGATTTATTGAAAGGAAATAGACAAGCTTGTGTTTTGCCCTGATTCATTTTGATTTTCCATTTGCTAAAATATTTACCGGAATGAACAAGACCGCTTTCCACATTCTTCACAATTGCGTTAGAAACCTTTCCTGAACTCATAATGGCTATATCATCAGCGTAGAAAGGTATGTGCTGGTTTCTTTGCGGCTTGTAGTCTGACGTGTATATGGAATACAGGATAGGTGACAAAACTGATCTTTGCGGAACACCAGCTTGAACATTTTTAACTGCTGAGGGTACATTTCCAATAAAGACTTTAAATGTTCTGTCAGTTAAAAAGCTTTTAATGAGTTTTTGTATATAAATCGGGTAACCGAATTTGTTAAGTTTGTATATAACAGCATCGTGCCATATTGAGTCCAATGCTTTTTCGATATCGACGAATACTATGCCAGTGCTCTTTCTGTTTCTTCTGTTGTCGGTTATCATGTTTACAATTCGCTTGATCTGGTGAATAGTTGAATGGCCCTTTCTAAAACCAAATTGGTCTTTACTCAATATGTTGTGTTCTTCTGTAAACTCGTTAAGTCTTTTTAGGATTATATTTTCCATCATTTTGTCTAGGCCATTAAGCATACTTATGGGACGATAACTTGAAGCCAGTTTTGGATCTTTTCCACGCTTAATAATCGGTATAACCTTTGCTAACTTGTATAAATTTGGAAAGTACCCGTTTACGATGCACCAGTTAAAAACATTTGCCAAAAATTCGTAAAAGAAGTCTGATAACTATTTTAAAATGATCGGCTTTATGCCATCTATTCCTGCTGCTTTTTTATTTTTTTGCTTATATACAATGGATTTTATTTCTTCAGCCGAAGTTAAATAGTTCATAGCAGGATCTGGTATTGGCTGACTGTTAAGCCATTGAATGTGTTTTGATACAGAATTGTCTACCGCAAATGTCATGTTAAGTGTTGTTAAGTGGCAGTTTTCAAACTCGTTAGCAATTGCATTTGCAATTTTTCCCTTGGGGTTTATATTCCCTGAATTGAACAACTTTTTAAAATCAAGTCACAAAATCACATTGATTGTAAATAAGAAGAATAAATTCCGGAAAAATTTTTAATTTATGTTAAAAAATAATAATAGAAGTAAAACGTTCACGGTTTTAAATGCACATACGAGTAGTTGCCAATATAATTGTAGAATTGTAAATGGTATTGAACAAATTGAAATTCTCAAAGATTTTCTATGAGAAATTTTTCGATTTTTCCTTTCAAAATTTTCTGTTGGGTAAAAAACGTGACCAACTTCCATGTAATTTTATTGTACTCCTTTTATTCACATAAATTCCTTAGTCTTCTCTACCGAAAGCCAACGACAATTGGTTAATTCCTTTTACAGTTTTGAATTTCTTACAAGAATTTTTTCTAGCAACTTCATGCCTCAAGTTGTTATTACTTTTTGAGTATCAATAGAAAAAAGTTTAGTTAGAATCGGTTTTCCACGTTGTTTGTTTTTTTGGCTTCTTCTTAAGTTTGTGTTACGCGCTGTTGTTTATTTCTTTCAACTCTTATTGTTTTATTAAAAATTGCTGCTATTTTTGATTTGTCTAAAGGCTGTGGAAACAAAATATTACTGATCGTTTAATATTCCTGGAAACTATTTTAGGTCATCGTGTGTTTGCTTATAAACTTTGTTTATATTGGTTTTCTTTTGTAAAACTCAAGAGGAAATTATATTGTTTCCAACCTCCTGCCTGTTCTCTTCCTGCAAGAAGTGTTTTCTATTTCATACAAAATCCTTTGATATTTTAAAAAATATCCTCGAATAGTCTCGTTTTCCTTATTGCTCCCGTTTTATTTGTATTGCAATATTTTCTTCTTTAGAAGAAATCTTTCTGTTTATTCGTTCACTTGTTGTGGTCCCAAAAATGTTTTGTTTTCGAAATCATGTGGTAGTATTGCCCGTAACAGTCTGAGGATATGAAAACTTGGATCGATTCTTGAGATCTAGTTTAAAAAATTTACAAAATAAAGAATAATGTGGTATAACTGCTCGACAAGATCTCAATAAACAAATTTCTACAACATATAAACTTCCTGGGAATAATTCTGAACACCGTTTTTTAATTTCATTTGTTTTTTATTTACTTCAACATTGAGATACTATGCTATCAATTACTTTTTTATTCCTAGGAAGTTTATATGTTGTAGAAATTTGTTTATTGAGATCTTAGGTAAATTTTTGTAGTTGATTGTTTCCTTGAATTTTGAACGGTTTGCTACCTATGGACCTGAACAAGAGAAAAAGGTAAAAAAAATTGAATATTTTTAAGTTTTTTGCGATTTTTATCTGGAAGATGAAGTTTTTTTGATTTTATATGTTCGCAATTTTTGTTCTTTATGACAAGAACTACAAGTTTGCCTCAGAGAGTAAATCGAAATTCGGAACGGTTTGCAAGATATGAGCCCGAGAAAATGATCACTTTTTTGCGAAAATGATACCGAGGCCCCAAATCTTTGGCTGCCCATAAAAAAAGTGCATGACTTTGGGAAAAATGGGAGACACGGGTCTTTTTTTTAGTCTTTTATCACGTAGTGGTGTCCGTATATGGTTATTTTTTTCGTGTTGCACTGTGTTGATGATGAAAATCTAATCCTGTGACGCTATCGCAGCAAATAAGCAATATATGTGTGGGCCAAATCTTCCAGTTAATTAAACTAGTTCTCGATTTACGAGTATACGACGACTATTATTTCCGTGGTCTAGGTAAGGCCACAAGCCGTTTAAAAAATACATGAATGTTCAAAAGGTTCCTCCAGACATCGGTACGTATCACTGACAACCAACCAAAACTTTTGCACAAATCACTAATAAAATATAAAATATTTATTGATCGTGCGAAAACTTTTGACACACACTGTTGTATTTATTTAGCTCTATATAAACATTTTTGAATGCCTACATATTTTCTGATTTTTTTCCACGTATTTTGTATTGCTGCTCTGCCGTTTCTTAATGATACACCATTTTTGCGGCTGAACATTATCCTTTAGAGAATAAAGACGTACACAAATACACAAGCACACCGAGTCACTTTTGTGTTAATGTGTGCAAATGATTGGAATGGTAGATTGTGTTAATTTAGTTGTTTTGCCTTTTGTAAATGGCACCAGAATACACGCTCCTTCCCCAGCTCAATATATAACTGATGGTTAAAATTTGTTGTTTTTATGATTATAGTCTTAGTTGTTGTGGTTGTTGGTGCGGTTCCTTTATTTTGCAAGCAATTTTGGAGATGTTTTAAATGTGTTCTAATTAGAACACATTTAATTCATTTCTTTGTGTAGATTCGAATGGATTCAAAACTTTTATTAAGAGTTCAGTTCTTTCCAAAGGTGGAGATTGAATAAGCACTTCAGAGCCTTTAAAGCTTTTAAAGAGAAATAAAAGAAATGTTCGAAAGTATAGCGAGAGGGAGACTCATTGGATCATTCCGTGTGTGTGAAATTCTTGCTTGAAAAGTTCCAAAAAATTATTTAAGAACTGCAACATTTAAGAGCACATTTTTTATAATTCAAACAAAACAAAAAACAAATCTATAAAGATCTTATTTAAAAATCGAATGCTCTTTTAAAGTTTGTTCTGTATGAAATACATTCGAAAACTTTTCTTTATTTTTTTATTAAACAATTAAAAACATTATGTTCTGAATAAAATCATTTTACACGTCATACTATTCCTTTCGATGTCACTCAATATCACATTTTAAAAAGTCTCAGAGCTTGTCAAAATTATCTTAACTAAAAGACATTCAAGGCTTATTTTAATTGGAACGCAAGAAGAAGAAAGAAATTATTGCGACAACATTGCAACTATCAGTAATTTGATATAAATACTGCAAGTGTCAACTGAAAATGAATAAAATATTTTGAAAAGGTAAAATAAAAAAAACTATGCAATAAATACCTGTCAGTGACAAAATAACTTTAATGGAAAAACGATGTAAGAGAGATGGCCTCAAGTCATAAACATCATAAATTTTCTTGCTGAACTCTTTAAATGATGAAGGCATAGCACTGGTCACTGAATACTCTTCTATGCTAATGTACATCACAGCGAACTCCTTTGTCGGTAATGTTGGCAAAAGTAAAATAATTAATAAAATGGCTACAACATTTACAACTTTAAAAGGTTAATACGTCTACTCAACACCAGTGGCGCTGCAGTATTGCTATAAAAAATTATTAAAAGGCGCAATAGTAGGGTTGCGTAGGAATTCGGCTCTCCTGTTTTACTAGCTGTGCCCCCTCTTCTCTTCCAATATCCTTTTCACAAGGAAATAACAAGTGGGAGGCGTTAATTGCTTGAGTGGTACTTCTTGCATAAAAAAGGCGTGTCTCAATCTCTATCTCTCTCTCAAAATCTCTGTCTTGGGAAAATTATATAAAAATAGGAAAAGGATATGGAAATAGTCTTTTATGTTTTGTATTGTGAATTTTCTTACAACTGCTGTTAGAAACATTTGCTTGCAACAATTAAGTGAATGCTGAAGAAGAAAGATTATCTCAGTATTAACTGATTTTAAAGATTGAATAAAAAACTAAGGCTTTCAAATGCAGTGAAAACAAAACGCTCTGCAAAATGACATTCATTTTATTTTATTTTTTATTTTATGCTAGAGATTTAGAGATTTTAGTAGGACATATACAACTACATGCACTATACACTGCAACATACATACATATATGTAGATATGCAGTCCTTGTAGAAAAAAATAGAAAACAAACAGCTAAAAACAACAATAAAAAATGTCCATAAATTTCCAAAAGATGTCCAAATTCATATTGAATTTTATACTCGTATATTAGAAATTTGGGTTAGTAGTTTTATTCCTGTGGCTGCTGGCGGAGTTCAGTGGCAGTTTTTATCTGTGTGTGTGTGTGTGTGTGATGTCAATTGAGGTTTTTGTAGGCCAATAAACCGTTTGAGTCGGACAATAAAAACCAAGCAAATAAAATAAAGTCCAACCGAAAAAAATACAGAAATTCAAACAGACACACACACACACATGCATCCATACAAATGGATTAGATTGAAAATATGTATGACAATTGTTTGGCTTTTGTTTGTTGTTATAGTAGTAGTAGCAATTGTATTCGTGCTGGTCCTATTATATAAACAAGTATGCTGTGTGCCATTGAATGAGTTGTATTTCTGTTGTTGTTGGTGGTGGTGGCAATTTGCACTGTTTATCAAAATTAGATACGGCTTAAAGTTATTTGCCCTGGTCGTTACATTTCTACTGCTCCTTAATGATTGTTTGAAAACAAAGTGTTGGAAAAAATACTCATCAAAGTAGTGTTGGGGTTAGTGTTCAGTGCTCTGTGTTCATTGTTTCGTTAAATATTGTCGCACTTTAACAGTCACACTTTTTTCCCTTTGATACACCCACGCTTAGACGTTTGTCAATGAATTCTTTAATTTATTACCATTAAAACAAACTGCCAAACTAATAAAGTCCCATAAAGTGAAGCTAACAATTTTACAAATTACAAAAGTCCTGTGCCATAAAACCTTGTATTAAACTATAAAAAAATAAGAAAAAAATTCAATTGACTTTAAGACACAAGGGTCTCCTTCCTTTTTTAAAACAACTTGAACATGAGGAAAAGGTACTTGTAGTTGGCGAAAGGAATATTAGAGCTTAAGAAGTTTATATTGCGTTTGAAAAAAAATTAAAACAAAGCTGTGGCCAGAGACGGGTAGATGGCTGATGACATACCATTTAAGTTGCAAGAGCGTGTGTGGCAGGAAGATTGCTGTATTAAAGTTCATTTGTTTGTTTTATAAACCCAAGAGATTCTTGGCTAATGGCTTTCTTTGTAATTGCCAATGAAATTTGAATTTTAAGCAACTACCACATTACTGGCTGGAGGTATTGTAGAATGCACACGTTGCATACATGATCTCACTGAGCAAATGAATTTTAATATTTTTGACATGTTGAATCATTCTGGAATGTAATCCGTAATATTTTTTTAAATTTAAAGTAGAGCTATTCAGAACTGCCGGGTGAAGATTCACAAATTCAAGGATAATAAGTTTTGCAGTACTCGTTTGTGGGTCAATATTATTCTTCATTTCTGGTTTCAAGCCATCACTAGAAGTTGATATATTAAGGAATATCCGGTTACATTACGAATCAAAAATTAAAAGCATTTTGTATGTACGTACATAAATTTAGAAACACATTTTCACATGCTAAATTAAAATACGTTTAAGTATTTATTTAAAAGCTTATCCCAACACACACACACACACAGACACACATACATGCATACATTAACAGTAACTTTACGCCGGCCTTGAAGCATTTCCGTTTCTTTGATGACACTAGGGAATGAAGTTGAATGTGATTATTTACAGAAAGATGCTGGAAAATTGTGATGTTCATCTACATATTTACTTTTCATTTTAAACTTTCTCTTGCTCATATTACACATAATAATGGTTGAAATGTGTTTCAAAGTAAATTAGATTTCTAAGCCAAACAAAGTAAATATCAAAATTGAAAATGTAATGCAAAATGAATGACACATTTTTTCCTTCCATTAGAATATATACGCGAGAGAAAAATATTTATTAAATGTTGCAAATAAAATTGCAAGAGCTTCCCTCCTCTTTGTTGTGAAACAAATTCCAAACCCCTTAAACTATGAATACCATAAGTGCTTTAATCAAATAAACTTGCACAATTGCTTGCTTAATTACATTTAGTTTTTGAAATATTTTTGGTAAAACTTGTAAGCCTACAAAAGGATTAGCTTAAGTTTTAAAATACTTTACACTCATTATTTGTATGCTTTTAAAACAACCATGACTAGCGAGTAACTGACTGGCTCGAGAAGAAAACGCCTCGCCTCTCATTTGCTCACATAAGTGGCCTACAGTTTTCAAAGGATTTTATGGTATCCTTAAAAAATATTTTCTTCACTTTGAACGAATAAGCCTGCCTCTTGGCAAAGTCTACAAAAGTAGGTTAAATACATACAAATCACATTAAAATATTAAAGGTCTTTATTATTCTTTATTTTTCTTGTTCTTTCTATTTTGCCAACATCCTTTAAACAACAATTATCAAGAAGTTCAGGGAATGGTGAAAGCAGAGCCTAAGTATACATTCACACTCTCAGAGACACACTCACAGGCCCATTTATGAACATCATGAACAGACGTAAACATATGTATGTATATGTAAGAATCTAACACACTAACACACAGTCTCACTAGTGCATTAATACATTTGAACTCCCGTCCATATGTTTGCACTAACACACATGTGATTTGTCTTCACAAAAAAAAAAGGATTCAAATGCTTGAAGGTGAAAAGCATTTGAAAAAAGCTTGAAATAATAATAAAAGTGATGTACACAAATGGCTCAAATCCTTCTCATGCTGTTTACTTAGGAATTAAAGATAAACATTTTACAATATAAATGCTAAATACTAATACGTACTTAAGATTTGTTTTTCTTGTCAGCAACTTCAAATGTGTGTTTGAGTGTGTTTGTTTTAAATCCCATGACCATTTTCTTCTGAATAAAATTTTATGAACTGTACCGTGGCCAAGTGAAAGAACTTTACGAAATTTCCTATACAATTTTAGAGAAAACTTTAAACGTGGCTAAAATGATCCTATTTGACCATATTGAATAGATTCTTACACTCTAAAAATGCCACATAATCTGACAAACTCTAAGACAGGACTCAATGGTGTGATGTAGAATTATCTCAGCAATATCAGCAATATCTAGTGGGCATAACTAGCTCATTTAAACGTGCAACTTCTATTGGGTAAAAAGGGATCACTGAATGATATTCTTCCTTTTAGAGAGGAATTTTAAAACAACTTTTTTTTTAATACATTTAAATATATAGAATAGAGAAAACAATTTTATTTGGAAATTATTTTTTATTTAGAAGAATTTATTTAAAGATTTCAGCGAACCTAAAACATTACAATTATTTGAACTCTATCATTAAAGTTCCCCTTAATGATTCTATTAATCATACTACTATGTTCATCGCTGCTATATAAAATGTAACCATAAACATAGTTTTTATGTTTGTCACAACTATATTATTACGTTCATTAGAATAACATACAGAAAATTAATTTTTTTATTTCTGTATACTACATACTTACATACGAACAATGAGTTCAATAAATGTTCTCACATAATCATGTACCTCTGAAGACATTTAGATCATTTTCACTTATTTGTTTTCTTTAATTTTATTCGTTTTCTTTAATTTCTTTTTTAATAAAAGAATACGGATATGACGTTATTGATATAATTGAAAATAAACTCAAAGACAAAAGATAAGTAAATGGACTTAAATTTTCCCTCCAAGCAGATTCTACTTGGGAACAAACGCAGTCATATCAGGCACCAAAATTAACTGCCACAGTTTTTCCCTTCTCATATTGAATAGCCAATGATCAAAAGACTCAATATTATTTAAGAAATAGTTGAGCGGTAAAATATTAAAAAAAGACGAAAAAGGATCGATGAGGAACAAAACCAAACAAGGAAAAAGTTTTTAAATATGAAATTCGTTATCCTACCAGAAAAACATTTTGTATGATGAAAAAATCGTATGGCTCTGTTATGTATGGCAACTTCAGTTGAATTGCCAGTTGCTGAATTGGCAACTAAAAGTTGCAAATTCCAGTTGCTAACTTATGCTTTTTCCTGGATGATCAGGATGCCGACTGGAAGTACAAATAAAACCTGGTTTCCATCTATGATCGAACCACAACACATAAATTCAGCGGTAGAAAATAGCAGCAAATATCCATTTAACAATAACAACATTGTCCTAAATTTTTTAATAAAAAATTCTTAGCCATCCATATTATGTTCTTTTGTAGCACAGTGTAAGCTTAAGCAATACAATACGTAGTATAAGTGTATGTTGGCTTCCTGTTCCTGATGCCTCCTATTTATAAATATTTTTATTGTATTTCATTTATATACATACATATATATATATATATATATATATATATATATATATATATATATATATATATATATATATATATATATATATATATATTTGTTCCTTTTAATTCCTACAAGGAGCATAGGGCGTATTTATATAAAACTAAATTTGTTAATATTTTTTCCTTTATTTTTTCTTTCTCTCCTTTTGCTCTTTTATTTTTTGAATGATGATAAATTTGTTATGATGTTTTTAGTTGCTGTTGCTTATTCTGATGAGTCTGTATCAGCTAAAAATAAAAATTAATTTTCATAATAAAAAATTAAGGATGAGAGTGAGGGAAAACATGTCCTTCCATCCAAATCAATGGGGATAGTACCATTTAAGCTAGCTCTGAGTTAAACAGCGTAGCGTTTTAAAATGATCCAGAATATTTAAGTTTGAAGCGATTAAAAATTGTTTTTTTAAGATTGAGATGCTTTGGAAAAGTCCTTGTGACTCTTATCGGTGAAAATGAACCTAAATAATTATATCAGATCTTCTAATAGGGACTTTCAAATTCTGACAGTTGATAGCAGTCATATTGTTGAAGCTATATACGTCAAATTGGATATATTTTTTTAATAAATTTTGTTTAATCGCCATGGACGGATATAACGACAACAACACGTTCAAACAATAAAATTTTATTATCAAAATGGGTGTTCTGTTCGAACCAAATTTTCATTAAAAAAAACCATCTTCAGCAATGAGACCCATTTCTGGATGAATGCTTACATCATCAAGCACAGCAAACAAAATTTCGAATTTGGAACGATACCGATGCACTTGATACTTAAGAGAGCGTTCAATGCATCCCAAAAAAGTCACTTTTTAGCCTAGATTTTTGGCTATGGGCCTCATCAGTCAATATTGAACAAGCCATCAAATAAAAAAGTTTAATGATAAATCACACACAATTTGGTTTGTTTAAATTTAAAGATAGGGAGCGCTTAATGAAAGAGAGTTTAAGTTTTATGTCCAAGTTTCTTAAAAGAATATGAATAATCCTTTTCAAGCATTCCTTTCACTGATCTTTGCTTCCATCTTCCTTAAACAAAAATTTTTTTTTAATGCGGCAGCAACAGCAATTTATTTGATGCTGAGTTTATTAAGTACTATTGCATTTCTCTCGCACACTATTCCCCACAATTTTATTTCACTTCATCTTATTTGATTTGATTTTATTTTAAATGAAGTTTATATTTGTAAATAATTCATTTTGACATTCAAGTGGAATTTATGTTTGTCTGCATTGAAAATGCTGCTTTATGTGCAGGAGGGAGAGTGAAGCAGATCCTGTTTTGCTCTCGAATATCATTATCTTCATCATCAGTTTATTTCTTATGTTTGTATAATGTGGGTGCAAAATTGTCTGTGTGTTTATGTGTGTGCATGCATCTGTTTCCTGTTTGCTTCATATTGGTTGGTTCTGACACGTTCTCTTTTTTTTACTTTGTTGCTGTTGTTTTCTATTTATATCCTGGTTTCGTTTTTGTTTGTTATAATTTTCAAACAAATAATAAGAAAAATTATAACAAAATATCTTTAACATTTTTTTGCTCTATTTCTTTTTTTGCGTGCGTCGTGGTTCTACGAAAGTCTGTTTGTGTTCCATGGTCTATCATGTTTGTATTTCTGTCTGTCTCTTTTTATCTTTTGTATGTATGTTTTTAGTTTTGAATGATTCCTTTCTATTCAGCTTCAAGTTGTTTATCATTTACTTGCATTAAGTATTTGTTAAAAGTATTCGTATACTTCAAGTATTCCTTGCAAAATCTCTGCAGTATCAGAACAAGAAATATTTGCTGGCATTGAATCAATGCACTGTTGCCTTATAAAATGGTTATTTTGCAAATATAGATAAAATAAAGGACATATGGAATTTCGTTGGTTGCATTAGTGTTTTCTAATAGGATTCTGGATTACAGCAAAAAGTTGTCATTTTATTTGTAAATTGAAATTGACTTTAATCGCCATTAAAGTAAATTCTTTTGTTTTACTTATTACTTCCGTTTTTTAATAATAGAAAATTATAGTTAGATACGAAAAAAAAGAAAAAAATTTCTAACTTACTTTTCTGTATTCACAATTAGATTTATTTATTTACAATTTATAGTTTGAGGTCATAGTGGTTCATAATTTCTGGCAATAGTTATGCTGTTCCATATTAGAAGGGTTGAAAATACCCATAGTTTGTTGCCTTATTAGAAGGGCGAAAAATAATGTCAAGTTAGCAGTTTGACCAGGAATGAGATGATATCTTAATTGTGATTTATAGCAAATAATCCTCGCCTTATGCTATTAGATAAAAACTTGGTTTTGTTTTTACATTTATGTCTTTATGATTCTTTGTCTCCTTTTTTCTAAGTTAGAAAAAAAGCCTTGAACTTAGTTTAATTTAAAGTTTAGAGTCGGTTATGCAAACTGATGATGACTGCGTCAGGTAGAAACTCATTGTTTTCAGATTTTTCTGATTACTTTCAGGAGGATCTACAATCAATTAGTATTTTGCTGGGGACTATAGCTTTTTAAAGATGAGGATATTTATATTATTTATGAGAAATTATTTAAGGACAAAATTATGGAAGAAGGCAAAAATCTTTCAGGGGGCAATTTGTCCCAAGTGTTAAGCCGGACCAAGTAGATGCGATCATAAATAACAAAAAAAAAATATCTTGGAATGGACACACTTTCGTGAGTGAGAGTACGTCCTCGTGGGCTAGTAGCTAGTGTACTACATTTGTAGCTGGAATGTCGCAGTTTCTATTGCTGCGGAAGACTCTGGCTCTTTCTGCAGACAAGAAAAATGGCTTCGTAGCTTGTGTTTGTTAAAAAGGAAATATGAACATGTAAATCATTCATAAATCAACAAAATATTGAAAAACATCGAAACTTTAAAAAAATTGAATTAAAGATTTGGAATGGAATTGCGGTAGAGCAAATGGCTCTAGTGATGTGATACTAAAAATTATATGACAGAATTAATATCTGCATGAGCTCAATAACAAACTAATACTGATTCATAAGAGGCGAAAAGACATTTTTGAGAAACATAATGAAGAATTTCAAACAGCCACCACGACATCGTGGTAGTACTATGCGACAACTATATTATGATCTTCTTAATAATTTAATGTTGTAGCAAACAAATATTAGGTTTTCATTATTTTATATAAAACTTAAGTATAGATCAGACTAATAAGTTCATTTCTTTAAATTGCAATATAAATGGACAACAGATAAAATTGTTTTATTGTACAAAAAATTTTATTACTCGTTTATGATCAGAGTATCACCAAGGGATACAAATGGGTAATATAATCATAAAAGAATCATAAAAGATTGGAACCAAGTGAGTTGCAAAAATTTGTTATAAAAATTTAAAAAAAAAAATGTTCAAATGTGTTCACAGTGCGTGATTTAGAAAATCTACCTGGGCAAGGTTCAACATACCATTCAATAGAACATGCAAGTTTGGTAATTGAAAGTACGCCCACCTACCATGCTAATGCAACACCTTTAATCGCTTATGATTAAGATTATCTCAGAATAGGTGAATATATACTGCTAAAGGGACACAAAAAAATCGGGAGTGATGTAAGCAGGTGGGTAGGCGGATACTTAAAGAAATCTTTATTGTGTTCTCTCATTACAGATCTGAAAATATTCATAAATGACTGATATACTATTTCAAGTCTTTAATTTGTTGATGTCTTAGAACAAAATTTTTAAAAAACCGTAGCGGGAAATCGTGCCCTTTTTTGCAGACGTTTGGTTTATACCTACGGATGTTTTGTATACGCAAAAAGCTTTGATGAATATAATGAAATCTGCATATTTTCATATTTTAATGTTTGAAATAGGGACTGTTGTCCACCAATTTTACCCAAATTTTACACTGTGCATTGTGTTTTCGACACAACAAATAAAAGCAATTCCAAAATTTCAAATGCCCTTCCTCACCGGCTAAAGTTTGGCTGAAAGCGACAAAACAATTGATAAAAATTGATGACATAAAAAGCAAACAGGATAAGAAAAGCCGAAGCCTTTATGAGGAGTAAAGAAATTTCTTTTTTATCAAGCAAATGATAATTATTTCATTAAAAATCTATCTGCCATGTTCTGATAGACCAAATAGACAATGACACCTATTGAATGAAGCTGCTCATGGACAACAATAACTGGCGGTGAGAGACGCAACAGTGCAGAAAATAATTCCCCATATACTGGTGGAATAATCCAAATTAGCCGTCTTGTATTTTATATCAATTTCCAATTTTTTATTTTTTATTTTGTGATATTTAGTAACTAATTTTGCGTTGAGTTTAACATTAAATGACATTTTAATTACTTCCAAGAATCCGTAATTTAATCACCAAGTTGCTTTCTTAATAAAAGTAAAATGCGTAAGGATACGCAGTTTAGAAAAGAAACAGACATTTTGGTAAGTATTAAATTATGTTTTGCTAAAATTAGTCCTTAAAATTGTTTAAATAACATTTCGCCAAATATTCAATCAATACTGCCATCAAGATGGCAGGCACTAATTATTTCATTTTAAGTTTTTATTTTAAAATTTCTGCAAATTGTTCTGGAAGACTAAATAAAAATATAAACTATTTTGAATGCCTTGTAGTATTCTCGCGCCACCAGGATACTTTGCAACAAAAAAGCAAGCGCAGGTCTTTACTTAAAAGTTCTTTTAACAATCAATGTTTTTAATTTCTGGGGAAATTTTCTTCAAAGTAATGAAAAATACAATGGGACTTTCACAATTTTAAATTATTTAAAGTCTAAAATAAAAAATGAAAATAGTGTAGAAGGAAGAAATCAACTTACCCAATGTTTTAGTCCATTGTGCTGTTGGTCTCCAATCTGGGTAGTGCTTGGGAAACAGTTCCCTAGTCCAATAGGTGTGCAAGACCACTTTGTAAACAGCCAAACGATCCAAAGTGCAATCACTAATTGGAGCCGGCTGGGTAGATTCTATGTCAACAGACGCCATAGATGAAGCCGGTGAAGCAATTGTTGTACTGGTCGTCGATGAAGAGCCAGAAGCTCTTCTATTGCCGCTATAAGCATTAGAATTTAACACTGAGTCAGAGTTGGTGTAATACAAATTACGATTTGTTGAACCCAGCAATTGATGTTTTTGCTGAGACTGTGGAAAAGGTTGGACCTGGTAAATAGTGGTCGTTTGATTCGATGGCATTTGATTTTCAACGGTGTATGAGTAAATGGAAGGACTTGATATAAAACCAGAAGAGCTATAAAATTTAGCGGTATCACTTGCCAAGGGTATGGGCGATGGCGTGGCCCTTACTAGTGGCAGTAGTGTTATTATACACATTAAAAATAAATGAAACAACATTTTTACAGGTGGTTTTTTCATATTCACTTTATGTTAATGGCACAAAAGCCAGAAAGTTCAAAGAGGACTATAGAGCACGTTTGGCCTTTTTTCTTTCAAAACTTTTGTATGTTTTGGGCTTAGCAAACTTTTAATTTTTTTATACTCCTTTGGGTATGTGCTTTTTTCTATTCCACTCTCCGGTTTCTATCTTTATTTCTATATATTTTTTCTCGCCTCTGCTTTTTATATTTATTTTATTTTTATTCTTGTAATTTGTAGAACTTTTCACTTTTATTCGGTTTTATTTGACGCCTCACATTTTACTTTAAATGTCAATTTTTTTTTATTCGCACTATTAAATTTTATTGCTGAATACTTCCAACATGCTTTCCCTACACACAAGTGGAGACATTAAAGTTTAATGCCAGTGCAATGTGTTTTAACGTACCGTTACATTAAGTAACATGTCGTGTCGTGCGGTGTCTTGTTTTATTTTATATTGCTCACACACACACACACAAACCACTAAATAAATATATTTAAACAGTTAAGGCAATGAAATCGCTTTTGAAGTGAGTTTAAAAAGGAAAACCATTTGAAAATTTATTACTCTTCTTCTAAAACCGTTTCGTTTTTGAAATTAATTCCTTTAATATTTCAAGTCGTTTTTATATGATCCGCCTGGGCCGTCCGCATCTGTTAATATTTCGTTTGATACTAAAATTTGTGGTGTTTCAAATTTTCAATTCACTTGCTAAAGTTTCATATATTCTTGCCATAAAACTTTGTTGCACACAAAATTCACACACACACACGCACTCTTTGCTTGGATTGAAATTCGAATAATTTCCCTACTGGCTCTCTGTAACTTGCTCTCTCGTTCTCACTTCTTCAAATACGCTCCATGTTATTAAATGAATCCCAATTTTCATTAGAAGGGAAGTTTTTACCGTTATTTCTGCTCTTCTATATATCTGTGTTTGTTATGCTGTGAGTATTAGTGAGTGTTTGTTTATGCATTTTGTATTAAATTGGGTATGCGTTTGGATATGTGTGCGTGTTTGTGCGTTGCATGACAGCCGCCTGTTGCCTTATTTTTATTTTCAAATAAACGCAACAACAATAGCAACAGCAGCAACAAAACGAGTATGAAGAGGGAAAACAAGGGGGGTAATTACATTGTGAATATTTAATTTAATATTTTATAAACTGTCATCATTACATTGAGATTAGTCAGATCCAATTCCCTTTATGAATGGCAAAACTAAATAAATACAAATGAAATAAAATACATAAAATTTATCTGACTAGGGCATAGGAAATTCGGGTCGAAATTTCATGCAGCAACAAGAAGAAGTGCATTTCCTTGTCCTTTCATTTGTATATTATTTGCATAAGACTACAATTTTCGGAGAGCATCCTTAACAATTCATAAATGGGATGGAATATATGATATTCTTTCAAAATATAACAGAGTAGCATCCTTAGGGGCAAAGGTGCTAAAAAAAACTTGGGATAGGTTCTTACGTTTTTTACTAAAGCAACCTGTTATTATAACTGGGCAATGGTTTGGGAAGTTCTTAGTTGACACTGTTCAGACATTCTCTGATGGATTTGAGATGTAAACAAGTTTTTGTTCGGTACTAGCTGTCGGCAAACATTCGAATGTGCCACAAAATGCTCCCTACTTAATTGTTAGAGCTTCCAAACCATTTACAGCAAATCTCGTTTATGACGAACTCTGTTATAACGAATTTTTATTTGTGATGGCATAACTCCAAACTTTTCAAATATCTATATAAATGTATTTCGTTATATGGAGCTTGTTTTCAATGAATCTGCATTTGAGGGTTCTAACGAACACTAAAAAAATCACTGGAAATATTAATTAATAAAATAGTTAAGAGGCTAAAGTCAAAAATAAAAATTTGTAATTCGTGTTCCTTTGTATATCCATAATTGAAAAATAAATTTTTTTTTAAAGATTTCTTCAATCGAACAAGAATGTTTTCTAATTTTATCACAACGTTTATTGTGCACTTCCCCAATGATGAATTATTTTTACTAGTCTTATGGAGTTCGTTATAAATTAGTGTTACTGTATATTGTATATAGTCTTCGCATTTCTCTTGCCTGTATCGTATCAAAGACACATTCTGATTCTTCTGAACTATAAGCCCGTTCTTAATAAATGCAGAAAAATGTTTTTAAAGCTTTTCTCTTCAATGCAAAAACCTTCTGCCACTGCATGAAGTTATTATAACTAATCCCTTTTGATATAATTGTCATATTGTTCAAATTAATTATCCTGTTCATTTATTATTATTGATACTACCGTTATTCTAGAACAACAGTCCGTTTGTATGTGCGCACACAAACACACAGACACACAAATACTCAAATATTCACTTTGTAATAAAGTCAACATTAAACTCAACATATGCACCCCGCCCGTTCTCTTCAGAAATCAATAAACAATGAATTCTCTCACTGAAATGGAAAAGGACATTAGCAAAAAGCTATGAAAATAATAATACATAAATAATTATTATCTCTTTATTAATAGCAACAATGTAAACTATTATTCAATTGTAAACAAATAACCATAATCTATTTTGTTTGTTACTATTATTTGAATTTTTATGTTATAATCTGTTATTTTTGATATAAAATAAAAAATAAAAATTAAGAAAAGTGTCGACTATACAATTTATCTAAAATTAGATTACCTTAAATTTATTTCATAATTTAAGCAAAACAATTTACACAAACATATTAACAAAAATTTGTATGTGTGAATTTTTCCCAAAGTCTACAAAAGGATTATGTGACATTTGAAAAGAGGGTGATTTAAAGTGTGACTTGCATATCCAACTAGATTAATATTCGTATGTGGACATACACATAAAGTATTTATCAAAATTTATCTATATATATAAAAATAAGTCCGTATATGTACGTCGCCGAACTAATCATAAACGCGTCGAGCGATTTCAACCAAACTTATACACTACGTAAGCAGTGGCCCATATATGGTTTATATGAAGTTTGGTTAAAATCCGATAACGCATGTGTGTGCGGTGCGTATGTGAAGTGAGTGTGTTTTTGCCGCATGCATTTTTTGTACCGCATACAGCATTCATTAGTATTGAATACATTTTGGTCGTTTGTGTATTGGAGAGCATTGCACGGAGTGATGCAAATAGCAATTTGTTATCATTTCTCTTTTCTCTTTGGACGTCATTGGTGATTGATCTTATCATAATCGATTTTTGAAAATATTAATTTCTTCGCATTTTTTGATGAGTAAACCAACTGTATTAAAAACAAGTGTGTTTCTTTTCTTATTTTGTTTTGCCGTGCGAAGCAGGCAACGGGACCGCTAGTATTAAAATAAATGTCTTCAAATTTTTTTTGTTTAAGAATAGATGAAGCAAATATCCTTATTATGCAAGTTATAGGCCACGTCACGGCTACATTATTCTTGATACTTTTATACCCGTTGTCGACCTATTAACGACATCAATTAACGCCGTGCCACTTTCTTGTCGTCGGACCAATGTGGCATGAAAATGACAAACATAAAAGATGAAAACGTACTATCTTATACAAATGGTAATTTATATTTTATATAATTTAAGTTAATTTTTTTCTAGTGAAAATATTACAAAAATAATGGCATCGATATATTCGCAAAATTTTTCTACCGGCACCTTTACTCAGAACGTTGGCTAAATAGACACATATCTGTTTTTAACGATCAAGGAACTTCATGAAGGAACTTTACGTTTTATTATACGAGGGTTACTATTTATTTGGCACCCGCCAACTCATGGAAACCGACAACTCATGGAACATTTTAGCAGCCGAATAATACTTCCATTGCAGAAAGTAGGGATTGAGATTGTTCTTTACGGAATATTAAAATATGCGAGTCAGCAAAATAAATAATTTTTGAAATTTTAAACGTCAGCAAAAAGAACTTGATTGCAGATATTTCCGAAACCTCATTCGATATCCTTGTGTGCCAAGAGATCGTCAACGTGCGTACTGTGTTCCTTCCTAATCTTACTGGAAACGCTTTAATAGTGCTCCCATGCAGATGAAGGGAACACAGACTCTGGCTGTCTCTAACACTTAGCCTCAGGAATCGAGTAACGATATGTTTGGCTGTTTGAAGGTTATAAATTAGAGACCTCGTGAACACTGCCGCACTCACAGCAAAGAACGAAGTCTTTCGTTCAATACGCTTCAGTGAAATGGTAAACTATCCCTGAAGCCTCTCAGATCTAGCAAATCAGGAATCATTTAACATCATTTCTTTTATTAGGACAATGGATGGCTTCCGCTTAGACTGCCTGCAACTCAAATACGAACCCACCTCCATCATTTTTGTTTCTGATTCTACATCTTGTTTTCTTCGTTTGGAATCAAACCCCTTCTTTACATTATATTCTCTCTTCCCCTCTTACTCAAATTGATCATTAAGAATTAGTGTTAAGTGTTCTTGTCTCTTATGGTAAAAATGAGCTCATGTAAGATTGTGGTTTTCTTAACCTCTTCAGGGACGGATTTTTTATGGCCAGAAAAAATCATTGAAATGTTTTTCCTTTGGCGATTTTTTAATTTCAAATATGTAAATAAGAATTATATGGAAAAAGCAATGAAAATAAAAGGAAATGATTGAAGGATTCTTCATTTAATTTATTATTGACAATAACAATAATTATAAAAAAAAATTATATCTCCGCATATGTGGCCAATGGCGAGAGAAGTACATTATTAGAGTTTTCTACAGCCTTTAAAGCATTTAAGTGTTGACTAATACGAGTAAATACGAGATGACTTAAACGGGCTTGGTAAAAACAATGTACCGCCTGAAATGCATAAATATCAATAAATGAGATCTACGAGTAAAGGAGACTAACTTCCAATATATTAAGATGAACTCTCATAAATTAAGTATAAAATTGATTTTTCGAGAAGAGAATGTTTTATCCCTATAATATTTAGTTTAAACCTGGCTCCAGGCATAAAAAACATCATCAAGAATTAACGACTTTCACGCTATTGATGCACTGAAAATTTCTCAAAAAATAAGTACCACTCATCGTTACATATAAATTTCATATGTAGCATTAATATTTGTTTGCATTTTTAATCGTATTTAAACTTACATACACATTTATGTATGTATGTATATATACAAATACATACAAAATGGCAGCAATTTGAATAAAACTAAATGAATGAATTTATGAAACAAATGAAAATTAACATGCCAATAGCTTTAATTTGGAAAATAAATATGTATAAAAGTAAATAAATGAATTTAGAAATGAAATAATAAACAAATGACAACTTGAATACAATACAGTCCCATAGAAACATTTACTAATTTCTTTCAAATCATCCAGCATTAAATATTTACAGCTTAAGATCTGCCAAGTACTTTAGCAAAAAACAGTTTCTTTTGGGAATGTTAATTTACTCATAGAAAAATGACTTGAAAAATACATTCGGATAGTTTGAAAAATGTCAATACCAATACTAATACAAAATAATTACCGGCAAGTCGAATTTGCGGACTGGACTTATATTTTTCAGAGAATATTGTAAGGCTTTCAACTATTTTAAATTTCTTGATGTGTTTTTAGTATTTTATTGAATAGAAAAATGGAACCCCTTTCTTATTATTCAAAAGCTCAAGATTGTTACCATAGTTGAGTGTTCCCGTAGACTAGTAAATAGTGTGCTAATCTAATAGTGGGAGGGTCATAGTTTCTACTTCTGCCGAAGACTCTGGGTGTTTTTGCAAACAAACTGAAATGGCTTCGCAACTTGTGTGTGTGTGTGTGTTTTTCTTTAATTTCGTTCATATTTTGGCTAAAACTACGAGGGGTGGCGCAAGTCCAAAAGTGCAAATTTCTCAAAACATGAAATATACAGAAGCTTCTTTTGCCTTGAGTCTTATTTTTGCACTATTTTAATCGAACTGACCTTCGTAGACTAGTAGGTAGTGTACTAGACTCGTAGTGCGAAGGTCCCAGGTTCGAATCCTGCCGCAGAACTCTGGCAGTTTGTGTCTGATAATTAAAAAGGAGCGCACAACAAGCCTTCACTGGATTAAGTGTATGTCGTATGACATGGGCTATCACACCCCTCCAATCAACCTAACCTAACCTAACCATTATAATCGCTCCAGTGATCTTATACCTCCAACCTTTATGATGAGAAATCTATATTTATTCGGTAATTAGACTTACAAGATCCCGATAATTTTTTATACTCGCATTTTATTGGTAGACACGTATAGAGTCAGATTTAAAGCAGAGAAATTTAAAACTGCCCCTAACTTGGCCTCGGCACACCTCAGACGATAAATAGTCCAGGAAGATGTAACTAATTTGATAATGATTTGTCTCATTCGTCCTTATTGCGAATAGTTAGCGAACATTAATTAGATTTACTGTGCAACTTCCCTTTTCACCGAAAGCAAAAATATAAATCCCGAGATCATTTATATTATAAGTGTTTGCCTTTTATTTTTAACAAAAATAAGGTGGGAGAGTTTTTTTTTGTAAATTCATTGAATTAATAACTATTTTTGGTGAACTTTCATAACAGGAATTCTGGTAGAGATTGTAGAAACTCTATCAGGAATGATCTTACGTGGTGAAATCACTCGATCTTGGCGCAAGCTACTACTCTCACCTTGTGAAATTCTAACCATGTCCGAAGATCGCTCATGCAGGATATTCATACCAAGTGGCATGCAGAGCCATTCTTCTGAAATCACATGCTGCCTGCATTTATTTTGTTGAATGTGATTACAACGAATGTGTAGTGTTCACTGCCAATGACATTCTTGGTCAATGATAATGACAAAGCAAATTCAAAGTCAAAAATTCAACTTTTACTTTGTAACCTGCTAAACCTCGTATCGGATGAATTTCTACATTTTTTAATACAGACATTCGTTCAAATGCAAACGAAGGCACCCTTCCACTAACGAGCGAACACTCATTAGTTGATTCTAATAAACAACTTTATGGCAAAATTGATTTGCTATCTGCAGTGAATGTCCCTAATGTTCCTCACAGTCTTCTGAAGGCAATTGTGTTTTCCTTAAGAATATTGTATTAAATTCTATGAAATGTATACTTGTCACATTTTGCTCACAAGCAGGAAGATATTGAATGCTTGGATGGTTGACAGGCAGGCAACTTTTATGGTTGTACCATTTCTTAGTTGCTACAATTACATACAGACTTACAAACAAGCTTAAGATGTTCGTTGTATACGAGTACTTGCAGTTTCAGTCGCTACTTATGCTGCACAAAGAACATGTTTTGCTGCATCTAATTGCTGCAAGATACTTATTATGCAACATAATTATGTACGACTACTGTTGTCGTTGTTGTTGATCGCTTTGGTGCAAGAATGACCACTTAAGTAAATGAATGACTTATCGAATTAGTTGATAGTTTTGTCTTTTTGTTGTCAATACTCTAACAAGTACGAATACACGAGTTCTTATTAAATTGGAAACACATTGTCTTCCACCCATCATCCAGTCGTCTGGCCGGCTGGAGTGAGTTTTTGTTAATGTGTTTTGTGGCGGGCGATTGTTCATTGTCATTTCGTTGTTGATGATACATCAATTCTAATTGAATTGTAATTACTGGCATAATGGAAACCATTCAAAAATCATTTAATCGGTAATTGTTCTTATTGTTCTTGCTTCGATTTTTTATTAAAATAAAATGTCATGCGAAGAGAATAAATAAATTGTGGACATGTTGACAACAAAAAAAAGTAAATGGCATTTGGTTTTATTAAAAACGTTGTGGAAATTGTTTCCAAGAGAATAGGAAATAAATTAAAGGGACAAGAAATATATGTATGTATGTATGTGTACATACATATGTATATACATGTATACATATGTAAATATATTAATATAGAGAGGAATTTAATATATTAGAAAATATTTAAACTTGCTCCTGCATATTGAGTGATGATCCTGCCAAAAGAGGAATTAGTCACTCTAATTCAAATTAATTTGGTTCCTTTACGTGTATGTGTCTCGAAAGGTTTCATTGTGTTGACGAGTCTTCATATTAATGAAGACTCCTCTGTGATCAACAGACTCCCAATTATTTCATCATTCGCATTGCATAATATAAACGTATTTTGGACATAAGAACATCAAACAATTTGCCATCAGTAATTGCTATTGCTGTCAACGTCTGGTAATTCCATATGTGATAAAAATTGGCTAAAAAATATTCCATCCAAATATTTCAGATTTCCTTAGACGCAACTCATACGTTGCTTAATTCGCTTATTATGAAGTTTAGCGGTTTTCGGTTTACGAAAATTTTATTTTAATTTAAATTCAATAATAGATCCATAAATTCAATAATAGATCCATAAGTTATTTAGTAAGAAGTTTAATAACTTCAAAAATGCCCAAATGTTTAATAAATTCAAGTAAAATATGTTATAAAAATTAAAAAAAAATGCATCCAATCTCCGGCCCTGCTAGAACGATATCCAAGGCATGAAGGCATATAAGGATATCAGAGGGCTGATAAGTGTGCGAAAGCGGGCCCTATTTGACTCATGAAGCGATACATGTATCTCTTTGATTGAACTTTCTAATGGATTTAAGACGAGCGCGTTGAGGGAAATAGAGCTTAAGTGGTCTACGATGACTACATACAAAATATCCAGGACTCTACGACCTACGATTAGCGGCAGCAAGACGACACAGCATCTCTCTCTCTCTCTCTCTCTCTCTCTTGGGAGGAGGCCGCTAGCATTTCTGGTTGGCATTATCACGGGACATGGTCGTATGAAGTAGCATCTAGGATTCTCCTGTGATTACCATTGCAGGAGCGGATTCGACAGAGAGGGGGAGAAGTCAATTTGAGTCAGATGGCTGGGAAATCGCTTCTTTCAGGATATGGACTGTCTCCAAGAAGGATTTATTAGTCTTTGTTATGAATTCCAGTTAGTTTTCCGGGATTTAAAGATATGCCGCAACAGACTATCAGTATTTATACTGTGATTAGTAGCGTTTAAATTATCTGCGTTGACAACTCATACCATGGCCTATAAGGTAGATGTTGTATATTAATTTTTTCTTAATCATTTTTGCCATATTTTTGCAATATAATTTTTATTAATATCGATACTAATTTAAAGATATTTAGCCAGTACCGAGTTGGAGATTAGTACTATTTGATATCCTTATTATAATGAATGAGAATTTTTAAGTCGACCACTCGGCTTTTCTGCAAACTTTCATAAACTAAATGTTTTCAACTAAAAAAAAAAACAAAAATTAGTATTTATTTCATTTTAAATGAAACTTTTAAGAACTTTCAACAGCAACTAAAACAGAAATCCATGTACTTGCCTTCAACAACAACAAAACCAACAACAGCAACAACAATTTATGAATGTAGGTCCTGGCCTTTAGTTCAAACACTTGTACAGATAAAATAACAACTTTATATTGCGACAAGTTTCATTTTTTAATTTGATATTTTGTTGAACATGGTCAGGTAAGACGACAACAGCAGCAATAATAACGAGAAGAAAAATATCCCAGTATCCACATATAGAGTCTTTTATTAAAAAAAAGAGCATGAAACTTGTGCGCAGGTCTGGCGGAAATCGAACATAAATTCCTTCGATTCGAACGAAACACAAACATGAATTAAGGTGGCCATACAGAGTGCAAATTAAAAAAAATATTTTTATGGAAATCTATATATAAACAGACAAAGGCGAAACAGTTCTAAACCATTTTCATCTGTGTTTGTCCATCGATTCTTATTATTTTTATTGTTTTCAGCAGGTGAACATACGCACATCCGTATGTTTTTAATGGATTTAGTATATTGTCATTTAAAGGCGTATGAAGCAGACATAATGCACCGAGGCGATTGTCACGCCTGACGGTTATAAATAAAACAATAAAAAAAAAATTACGATCGAATTTCGCCCACTGGGCTGCCACTAGTGAACATTAAAAAAATAGTATATTATTTTTTGAAATCGATTACTCGTTGTACCAACACGAAATAACATAATTTTACGACAGGAAAACATTTCTTGTAGTTAATGATTTCAATATTATTGAGATTTTGTTTTTGTAAATATCAAAATGGGCATAAAATGTTCACATCTGCTCACAGAAATTTTACAATTTATAGTATTATACAAAAATGGCTCATGCCACATCATTTGTCACCCACGATGTTGGTGTAATGAAGCATGCCCACACCAAAAACTAATTAATTTATGGAATGAAAGTACAGTCAAATATAAGAAAACTTCCACAAAAAACATTCACATTTCACTGCTTTGATTGCAACAATTTTGATGAACTTGAAATTTATGATAAAAAAAATTCAAATTATTTCTGCATCACGGGGCAAAGCTTACAAAGCAAAGTAGTCATTCCAAATTCCATGTTATCGAACCTTTCCAAAGACGGCCTAGAACAGACCAAATATCTTCAACGAAAATATAAATGCATATTTAAGAAAAAAATTAAAACATTAAAAAAACGGACCAGTTCAAGAAGGTCACAGAGCTAAACAAAAAAAATTTTAACAATTAATTGAAAACAAGGACTTGACTATTGCTTTAAAATAATTTAAAATCACATTACTTCGCTTGAAAGATAATCTGCCGTTTAAACGAAACACATTTAAGAAGAAAATTTATTTATTTACCGCTGACGAATTACAATTCAGTATCGGCTCGATTTAATAGTGTTCCGATCAAATCTCTGTTTTAATGATCGCAATACATCTATTTGATTTGGAAATGTTTCCGGTTCAAGGAACAACTTTCAAAATGTTTAAAATGCGGAAATCTTGCTTAAATGAAAAACAACACCTGAAATTTTTCAGTTTTGTTCTACCGAGTTCGACTGTAAATTATTGCGGATCTGGGGCGCAATTCCACGGTAAATAAATTTTTATGACACTTCACTTATTTATAAAAAATCATAATGGAAACTACCACCTTCGATACCGATGAATCTCCTATAAAAGATTGAATTGCCGTACATTGAAATTTGCTTAAAATCAGGGATTTTTTTTATTCTTTATATATTTGACCAGGTCGTACCGGGTTGTCCAAATACCAGTATATTTTTAAAAATTCAATAACACGAAGTATATTTTGGTATATTATGGCTTTGTTAAAAATAAAAAATATTTCTATTATTTGTGGAACACGACTTCATGCATGTGACTGGTGCGGCTGTCTTCGAAGAAGCTTATCCTGTCACTCCTATTTTCCAAGACTTTGTTGATGGTTTCTTTTTTTAACTCTTCAATGGCTAGAACGATATTTGTCTTAAGGCTGTGGATAGCGTTTTAATTATTCGATGAGCATCGATGAGCCACTACAGGAGAAAAAGTCTAAATGGTTGAAACCTCCATCTCCGAGGAGGCCAGTCGACATCACCGTGATAAATGCAGACTTGTTGAGATCGATGACTATTCGATGTTCTTGGATTGAGTTGCTCACTTTCGGTCACAGCAGCCACATTGGCAAAACGACGGGGACCACTAGCATGTCAGTCTCACGATTTTTTTTGCATGCAGCTCTCCCGGTGTGTGTTTCAATTCGGCCAAAACTTTTTTTTAACAAAAGAACAATTTAGACAATACATCAATCACTTCAGTAATAAGTTTTCAATATTTCCGAACGTTGTTAAAGCATAAAGAAACTCATTTTGGATCGCTGAGGTATACTACTGACTGCTAGTCAATATTTCGGACAGAAAAATCAGATAAATCAGTGTCGAAATAACACATAATAAAAGGATACTTGCATTTGGACCACGCGCCTATTTATTAAAGATAAAAAATGTAAATTAAACTAGAATTACCTTAATAAATAGTAGTTTTTCATAATGCAAACATTCAACTCACAAACTGTAGGTACAAATATAAGTCCATTTATAAGTGGATGTATTAACTTGTATGAATACGTGTGTATGTTTTGAAAAGAAAAATAAGATGATCCATTTTTAATTTTTTTCTTTCAATACAAACATGAAATAATGATAATAAAAACTGACAGGAAGTTTAAGTTTAGAGGAAATCTTTCTAAAGATGATTGATTTGCAGTAATTAGAGACAAACAAAAATGTTTACAACTAATCACTTTTCATATTTATCATTAGAAGTAAGCAACGATCCTATAATGGGCGTGAATAACAAACACTTGAATTTTTTCCTCAATTGACTGAATATCCTACTACCCGGTAGAAAATGAAGGCTTTCAAAGACGTCAATAAAATGATTATGTAAATTCGGATTACTTGCAGTGATTTTAATGATTGTTTCCAGTACAAATTTGACTTGCAACAATAAAAGAAAGAGATGGTAGGAAAGCCTCTAAGCTTAAGACAGACAGATGACATTTACATAAAAGTTCGCGATGAGAGTAACAATGTTTAATCATATATCTTTATTAGTAATGGCATATGGATATAGTACCCCCATAAAACACAATACCAGTAGCTGTATTTTGCAATGAAAAGTAAATAGAAGGGAACTGACCTTCGTAGACTAGTAGGTAGTGTACTAGACTCGTAGTGCGAAGGTCCCAGGTTCGAATCCTGCCGCAGAACTCTGGCAGTTTGAAAGGGAGCGCACAACAAGCCTTCACTGGCTTAAGTGTATGTCGTATGACATGGGCTATCACACCCCTCCTATCAACCTAACCTAACCTAACCTAAATAGAAGGGAGAATATGAAAGGGTGTCTATATTCTTTCTTGTGCAGCCTGCCCAATAATCACTGAATAATCCAGTGAAAAGTGAACGGTCATTCTAACGGAATGACATTTTCATTGCTCCCAAAGTAACAGTCATGACATTTTCCCAAAATTTAGAAAGTTAATTCGATTAGTTTGATATCTGGATCAGAAATTCCAAGTACTTCCTGAAACTTGTGCAACCTGCTCGCTTCTAAAAATATTTTGCCTATAAAAGAATTGCTTATTTGATTACCTGCACAACAAAATCTCAATTTGTTTCAATTAAAATTTAAATAATTGTTTTTACATAAAAATATTGATAAGTTTTTAAACTCTGCCGCCGAGATACAAAATCTATTTCATTCAATGTAAACAAGTGTTTCATATAATTCCACAAAAAATAAACTTTTTAATATATTGAAGGAAAATTTTCAATACAAAAATCGGGGTTTTCGAGTTGCGGCATTGCTCAAATACATGAGCGATATGCCTTTCCATAAGACTTATTTTATAAATAAATTTCAGTTTATTTCGACTTTGTTTTTGTAACACAAAGAACAATGTCAACGCCAATTGCTGTGGAAATTATTGTGCAACATTGGAGTTCTAAGAAACAAAAATAAAAAATAAACTGATGAAAGACGAAAACATAAAACGAGTTGCCGCCGACATTCGAGCAAAAACAAAAAGATGAACAAACAATTCCAAATAGTCCATAAAAATAGAAAATGCAGCAAAAAAAGTAAGAGAAATTAACACAAATTTACAATCGGTGTGTGCTTGTTTGTGCAGCAGTGGCAGCAGATAATTGGGTCTTTTTTTGGAACAAATCAATCAAACAAAAAAACGAATACCACCTATTTTTCTTCTGTTTCATTTTTCAAATTTCCTTTGGAAATTTTTAAGTAAAACACAAAAAAGTCTTAAGGGTCTTTTTTTAGTTGTGCCCCATCCACTTCAAATGTTGTCACACTTCACTGATACTTTGCTTAATGCAACAACATTGCTATCTCCACAGAGTTGTGCTCATTGGAATCTTCATTAGCAAAACTTTAGTATGTACTATTGTCATCAAATCTGTAGCACAAACACACACACATACACACAGTCATGGTGTGACTATCGTACAGTCACTTGAAAACTTAAAGTTGTTGTTTTTTTTGTGTTTGCTCCTGCTCTAAAAGTGTTGAATGGAATGAAACATAATTTTGTACGTTTTTTTTTGCAGTAAAATCACGTTTTAGTTATCAAGAACAGCCGGTGGCAGTAGATGTGCCCTAAAGACATGGCGAAATGTTGCACATTCTATTTATGGATGAAACAATGACAACAATAACAAGCAATATCAGCTACATCGTATAAAAAAGAAAAGAAAATTCAAAGAAAATGACACCAAAATATGTGTGACACTTAAAGAGTTTTCTTCATCATGCATGTGTTGGTATGCCAATGTCCTACTAGAGCTAAACATGTATGTACGTGTCTGTGTGTGTGTGTGTGTGTACTTTTCAGCATAATATTAGTTTTTCTATACCGATAATGTGTTTGAATTTCATTCTTCTGGCTTGTCTTTGCTTTTTTTCAGGATTGTTGCACCTAAAAAAGGAAAACAGGTAATTGTGGCAAACAAGATGATGAGCCGTGCAGCCACAATATGAACCAAGGCAAATAACATTTAGAAGGCAAAATTATGAAAGAGTCTACAAATGGAAATCTGTAAGAGCAGCGTTTTTCGTGACTAAAAACTATTCAAGTGTTAATTTTATACTTGTCCGTAAGATCTACAACAAAAAATCACTAGAAACTGCAACAACCAAACAAACAAAATAAATTAAAATTAAATTTTTCATTTTTTGAAAAAGCATAAGGGGGTACCCTTTGCCTTTTTTTTCATAATTTTTGAA
>OY813002.1:19835413-19841726 GCA_963681545.1 Germaria angustata | reverse complement strand
GAATTCGAGTGAATAGTTTTGTCTCTCACATATAAAAGTGCTAGTTATTTTATGTCGAAAGAATGAGATGTAAATTTCGTTACACTCTGTATTTCATAAATGTATCGTACAAAGTGTAAAATCATGTACTTTCAAACCGTTTCTTAAAAAATAAAAATAAATAAATAAAAAAAATACAAAGTACTTAAATATGTAATTATATTTTAATACAGCAATAGGAAACTCGTTAAATAAATTTTTACCTAAAAGTTATCGAAATAAATGTGCGAAAAATATCTAAATAACATGGCCAAAAAATATATTTTTTTAGTTTTGAAACATCTTTATGCATACATACATATGTGTGTATACATGTAAATAAGAAAAAGTCTTTTATAACGGTGACAAATTTTGAGCAAAATCGTCGAAAAAATGGACCTGTATGAATATAAAAAAATTCCGACTTTTGATACACCCTTTAAAAAAAATTATTCTGTACGAATGTAACATTTACAATGTTAAAACTGCAAAAGGAAATGAAATGCTACGTGTTTTATTTCCCCAATATCAAAAACGAAATTTTACTTTTCTGATTTAAATAACAGAAAACGTATTTATGAACTAAAACAATTTCATAAGGAACATGTTTTATAAAGATTATTTTAGGACAGAAGATAGTCTGAATTTTCTTTTTTGAAATTTAGAAAAAAATGTTGCATTTTTATTTGCATATTTAACATTAAAAAATATATTTGTATGGCAAAGTCGTTGTTTTTTATATTTTAACTATTAAAAATATGTATAAAAACTACTTGTTTGCCCTTTGCTGCAACTTTTTAAATCTTTGGTTTTGTAGGCATATATTTTAATTGGGTTGTAATTTCCTATTTTTTAATTACTATTATTTTCTTAACTTTAAATACGACGGACTACTATTAACTTTTCAATTTTTCAATTACATTCTTGCATATTTTTCTCTATTATTGATTTCTTCTATACCATTCGTTATCGTCGTCGTATAAAACGTTTTAATATACCTTTCATTTTTTATGAGATTAAATATTTTTTCTTTTAATACTCTCACATATATATTATTTCTCTTACAATGTGAATAATTTGTTTTTATAATTACTTTTTTCTTTAATTTTAGGCCAAACCAGTAAATAAGTACTAATGCTAAAAAATAAATTGTAATTGTTAACTGAATGAACTGATTGAAATAACGTGATTTAAATGAGAGAAGAATCGTGAGGGCGATACATTGTGAATGAAAGAGAAAGAGAGACAAAACAGAAACAAGCAGCTTACAACAATGAAAGAAACAAAAACACTATCCTCCATTTTGTTTTATCATTATTTTAAATAACGATGTGAATTCCGTATCTTCTAAGCAGCAAAAGAACCAAGAAAAAAGTCAAATCAAAATTGTTTTAACTATTAGTTTAGTTTAGCATCTTTTTATCATAAAAATTGTTTTGCTCTGTTTTTCCTTTATAATCAAATGTAAACTGTAAAAATGTCATTTAAGATTTAGTAACGGAATTGTAACTTAAGCTATAAGACAAACACAACTATCCCTTTTAAAACTGAAATGAAGTTTTCTGTCACTGTCACGTTATTATGCACCAGTATTTCATAGCTCAAATCTGTTTGTGACATTGTTTAAGCCTTAAAATTATTTGATTAAAATAATTAAAAAAAGTAAAGTTATATCTGCATCTAATAAAAGGAATAAAAACTATTGAGTGTGACCATTTTATTTCTACGTTAAAATGATATTGTATTGAATTAGGCATAAAAAACATGTATAAGTTTAGTCCTATATTTTTCGATGCTAAATTTAACATAGAAAATTACAATTATTATGTTCGAAGAAAAGAAAAAAAATCATTATCAAGGAATTATATCATTCTTCATAAAGAATGTTTACTGTTATTTGACAGTTAATATTGTATTATGCTTTGGGTAGTTCGTAATTAGTCCATATGTTAATTAACTTTATTAATTCCTAAATTTTATATGTTTGGCTATTTCATTATTATTTTTTAGATATAATTTAAAATCTTCCGTTATATCTATTAATTCGATAATAAATCTTTTATTGATAAACATGCCAACAATTGTTGTTAATTGTTTGACTATGTTTTAAATGATAAAATTGAACATATGAAACTATATAAACAATATACCTACATATGTACATACAGACATACAAATATATTTATATCATTATTTATCTAATTATTTAATTAGCTTTAATTTACCTACTCTTAAACTTTTCTTTAAACTTATTTAGATTATAAATTATTTTAACATCTACATATGTATGTATGTAAGTATATGTATAGATGTATAGATAAATTTACGTCAACATCCCTGAAAATGTTCAACAAAGAGAACGAAAAAAAAACTACATTAAAATCATGCCGAAACACCAACATTACACAAACAATTATTAAAGATGTTTATTAAATAGTTCGTATGACTGTTTTTTATTAATTTTATAATTACATATTAATAATATCCATAACTTTTTTATGAATTACGACATTCGATACCGAACGAAAATTCGATAAAATTTTGTCTTTTTCTCACATATTTTCACATACATATAAGTACATGTGTATGTGTCTATAAATATGAAAGTGGTCTATATGAAAATTATAAAAAAGTTACTTTGTCGGTTATTTCACACCATTTCGTATGAGATTCAAACAAAATTTCATATTCATAATAAATTTTTAATAATCTAAGACAAATACAATTAAAATGTTGCATAGCATAAAAAGAAATTTAATTTATTTAAGTGTAACCCATTATAAAATGCACCTACATATCTCGATACCAAAAATACATATATGAATTAGACCACTTTCATAATTATGGGCACATATTTATGTATGTATGCATGCATATATGTACGTGCTTACATTAGTATGTATGTGCTGTATATGAACGTACATACATAAATTATATTTCGATAATGCACGTGATATCAATTTAATATGTGGTAAAAATATATACATACATATGATTTTGCCATTCATTGCCAGAAATCGTCAGCCTTGTTCTGTAAATCGACTCGTTTTTGAAATCGAATAATTTCCAAAAACGAAAAACTTAGGAATTGAAAATCGTGTAATTTAGTATATTCAGAGTCAAATTAGAATTATATATTTTAAACTTGAAAAGCGTTAAAATGACAATTAATCAACTATTAGCAATAAAAAAATATATACATACATATATGAATTATGTTTAAAAGTGTTTTTTGTTACGAAGTTTTCAAAATTTTGACAAAAGTGATTTTAATTATCCAAGTAATTTTTCATCATAATTGGAGCAAAAATATGAAAAAACTATAGTGTTTTTATAAATTCATATATTTTAATGCAACGTGAATCTTTTTGAAAATTTAATAGCGAGAAATTTTCTAGGATTCGATTTACAGAACGGAGCCGTATAACTTTCTTTCGAAATCCACTTGAATGTAAAAATCAGTGAGCAAATTATGCTATTATGTATCGATTGAAATCACAATGGAATTTTACGTGATTTGTCCTGTTTTGCGAAAGCTTCATTAAAGAATAAAATGATTCAAAAAGATATTTTATATTGTTTTTTACATCAAATTAGAACTCACTATTATTCATAAATGTGAATGTGTGATACAAACGGAAAACACAAAAATTTTATTTGGAAGAAACATTCCATGCGATGAATACATACTCGTACTATGTGAACATACTCTGAGCTATTTCATCACGCATCTTTCGTTTTCTCAGAATTTTTGTTAAGAACCTATTTTAAATAAATATATGTATATGTATGTATAACTTTAATTTAGGCTCTATAATTATAATATAATACAATGAAAAATAATTGCGTACGAAAACAAAGTAAATTTTAACAAATACAATATATGATTGTAATAAATATACATTAATATACAACATACATATTCAAGTCTACATTATTACTGAGAAGTAACTATTCTTCATTTTATTTTTTTTTTTGTACTGATGCCAATAATCTAAACTATGAAAGTTGAATATGTAGTGCATGGTAATCGATATACATATGTATGTACGTATGTATATACATATGCATGCATTTGCATATGTACATATGTAATTATGTATGTATGCATGCACAGTCGAATTCAGATAAGGGCACACTTTAAATTGAAAAATCGCTTAAGTCAATAAAATGCTCAACTATTACTTTTCATTATTATCAAAGCGCGTTTTCACTTATACGAAGCTCTTATCGAAAAATCAATATGAGCGAATAATAGTTACGGTAATTTTCTATTTTCGCTAAACCGAATTCGAACTGTTATATAAATAAAATATGTATGCTAAATAAATAAATAAAATGCCTTTTTGATTGATTATGATGTAGTCAATATATAAATACACCTACACAAAGTTTTATTTGTGTATGTCTGAATGTACTGATATTATTAACTAAGTTCAAAAGGCCGCAACTACAAATTTTAATAATCTCATAAATCAAAAACCCGTAAGTAACTACATTTTAATTAAAAAAATTAACTAGAACAAAGTTACCACTAGATTTACTTAAAAATGTGACGTAGTGCAAAAATTATTTAAACAAGTACAATCAAATAAACCTATAGAATGGTCTAACAAAAGCCTTAATAGCTTGTGGAAAATGTCATGAGATAAATAAATATATGTAATGAATGCGCAAATGTAAAAAGTTCGTGCTAAAAACTGTAAGATCAATTAAAAATCATTATTATGTTTTCGTATACGTTTCGAATAACTGAGAAAATGTGAAGTAATTGCCCTTATTATGATTGTCGACATCTACGTCACATCAAGTCGACATCAATATATTGGCAATTGTAAAACCGTTATCGAGAACTATTAAATATTATTGATAGGATATTACTACTACTATGGCTTATAAAATTACAATTGCCCATCAATATTAGTTAATTATTGACTACAACGAGTTCAGAACTGCTGTCTTTTTTTACTGTCGACGCGACAATCATAGTAAAAGGGAATATTTCACAAGAAGACCAAAAGCAAATAATACCAAAACTTAACGTTTAATTTTTTTTAATTGGAACCATACTTAAAAAATAAAAATGTCCAAAAAGAAATGAAAGCATCTAATTTGCAATGTATGTATATTCGTCTTCCTACCATTTGATTGATATTTTTTATTTAATATTTGCTTTAATGAAATAAATTTTTCTAAAATCTTTAAATAGTTAAGATGAATTTTTCAAAACACAAAGAGTAAATAATAAACCTGTTTAATTACGGCCGAAAGACAGTATTATTTTATACTATCTTATTAAAAAATTTAGATATTTACGACTTTTTTGGTTTCAGAAAACACTTCCAAAAGCAATAAGTACATTACGATATTACTTTTTTATTTTTACTTTTTTTCGTTAATATCAAATCCGCCTTAGTATTCTAAAGTAGGTTTAAACATTTGGTTACTTAGAATTAAATAGTATTAAGTTTATTAAGTATTTTTCCTCCAAATAAAAATCTAGAGTGATTGCGGCCTTTTGGATTTTAAGTGACAATATGTACATATCGCACAATACAAAAGGTGCAACTCAAAATTTATCAAACTCAGTTTTTTTGTATAAACCAGTTGACATAACAAATTTCTAATGACCGCATCCCTTCCATCATAGTCTTCTCGAGTTAGAATGATAACGTTATGTGTTTTTATGCTTACCTTTGTTTTGCCTGCCCACAGGACTGTGTTCGATTTAGGGTGCGATATTTAGTTTGTCACATGGTGCACAATTGTTTAATCAAATTTAAAAGTATAAAATAATATTTCATAATCCTTCCTCAATTTGATTACGTTGGCGTATAAAAATAAATTGAAAAAACTAATTCAAAGTTAATAACTATTGTTACCACACAAAAAAATTACACAACTCGTACTTAGATACGATAATGAATTTTTTGTAGTGAAATATTAATTCGCAAAAATCTCATAAATGTCATAATATGGCTACAGAAAGAGAAGAATGTTTGATCGTCGTTACCAAGAGATTTGTATCTTTTATTTTATGAGGAAAAAACATAATTTTTAACTTTTATCATTTTCAACCAGAAATAAAAGCATACAACTTTCGTTTTCGATAAAAATAATAATTTTTCGCTTTTAAGTGTTTTCGAGCTTAAATAACACTTGTTGTTTTCGAGCAGAAGTAACCATTATTTCTAAATATTATCTTTTTCGAATCAAGATAAAAATTGTTATATAATTTAAATTCTCTTGACTATCACTGATGCAATTTATAATTTTTGGCGCATCACCAGCGACA
>OY813002.1:19795413-19830413 GCA_963681545.1 Germaria angustata | reverse complement strand
GCGTTATTATCGCATTGCATATAAGTATATACTTATACATACATACATACGTACATACTAGTGATGTAACCAATATTCGTATTTTTATCCAAAAAATACATCAAGTGTAAAAAAATCATTAAATAAATGGCACAAAGAAATTTTAGCATGTAATAATTTAAAAAACAACTTTATTTTGAACTTAAAATAATTATGTTGTAGCAAACTAAAAACCTATATAAATAAATCGCTGGGAATTTTAGTGGTCAGTGCGAGTGCATACGTAACTTTGGAGCTAGTTAAAGAAAATGACCACAAATGATGTGGTCAGTGATTTATTGTTATTGACAAGTGATTTATTGTTATTAGGTGTGTTTGAGTACTTTCCTAATAATCAGTCATGTTCTGTAAAGCGTATAATTTGCAAAATAGAAAAATTAACAAATTGTCGTTCTGTAAGTCGTATAATTTTGTACATTTAAAGTTAAATTGGATTTAGCTATTTTAAACATTTTTAACAAATTTTAAAAATGACAATAAATCAGTTATTAGTAATAAAAAATGTATGAGATAGATTTAAAAATGTTTTTTTTTTTTTGTTAACTTTGACAAAAGTAATTTTAATTATCCAAGTAATTTTTCTTCATGCTTGAAGCAAAATGAATTATTATTTTACACTAAATTATATGATTGAAATTAATTTAACAAAAAAACTTCTAATTTAAAACTATTTATTAGAATAATAACAACTGGGATTTATTTTCGATCAGGGGGCAAATTACGGCATTCGATATCGATCGAAATTTCAATACAATTCAAGAAAATTTTGTTTGAAATTTCGATCGATATCGAATGCCGTAATTTGCCCCCAGGTTTGTTTACTCGGTTTGAAAACCAGAAAAATTATGTAAAATCAGTTTAGAGAACACCAAATATGTAAATGCATTTTAAAAACGAGAAATTTTCTGTATTCGATTTACAGACCAGGTCAGGATATTGATCGAGTAACTGTACGACAGAAATTGGTATGTATTTTGTATCGTTTTCTAAAATAATGGAATAAAATTTTGTGATAAGTTTTACAAATTGTAATACATATTCTTATTCGTATTCGGGAATATTGTCGCAGATTTTCGTATTCGAGAATGCCTTAAAAGTGATATTCGTTATGTCATAACTATACATATATAAGAAGCTTGGCGAAGGGTACAGAGTTTCATGTTCTCTGCAATTTTCTTTTGCTTTGAAATTCTTACTATTCAACTTGATGTTTGGTGTTGTTGTATTTGACGTTTTATATACATACGTTTTATAAAAAAATTGCAATACCAGATTTTTTCTAATGTGGACATAAAAGCAATTCCAAAGCAGAATTTTAAAGAATTGCAAGCAACAAAATTGCAAGTGTGGACGGCGTGTTAGCTGAAAGAATACCGTTACGCCTGTTTTGTTTTACTTTTACCGCTTGTACTCACAACATCAATAGTTTTTAGCGGTTTTTTAAGACTATTTTTTTAGAAGTGCACGCACTAAACGCTTTCATACGTACTTACATACGTATGTATGTATATACCTAGTATTTCAAAGATGTTATAAACAAATAACATAACATGAATACATATGTAAGTATGTATATACTTACATACATACATATGTATGTAAGTATGTATATACATACTTACATACATATGTATGTAGTATATATGTACATATGTATTTTAAATTGATATCCCCCAATTATGTAATATGTTCGACAGCAAAAAAAATATTTTCGTGGCGTAAAAGAACAACAAAATAAGGGGTCGATTTTTCCTTTCTACACATGCATACATACTTATGTATACATATCTATATCTATATATCTATATACACATTGTAACTATAAGTGCATATAAGTATTTAGGTATAAAGCAAAAACAAAAAGCTTTTCTTTTGTAAAGATAGCTTATAAAAATAAATAAATAAATAACAAAAGCAAAAGAACACGGTCCTTGATTTTAAAAGCATATTCTTTATATTAATTTATATTATGTCTGTATAGTACACTTGGGAAACAAAACAGTTTTCTATAACAAAACTTAGAATACATACTTATGTATAGTAGTATACAGTTAAAATGCACAAAGAATAAATTTAAAAATAAAATAAAAATACAGCATATTAATAAG
Organism: Germaria angustata; assembly: GCA_963681545.1. Classification (NCBI taxonomy): domain Eukaryota; kingdom Metazoa; phylum Arthropoda; class Insecta; order Diptera; family Tachinidae; genus Germaria; species Germaria angustata. The sequence goes on along the minus strand of OY813002.1, from coordinate 19,828,266 downwards.
CTCCTTTAGATACATGCATAATACATACATACATATGTATGTACATATGTGTGCTTACATCTGTATGTATGCATTTATATGTAGAAGCATCAATTGCACGCTGTCCACATTTGCAATTTTGTTGCAGCAATTTTTGGTTGTTTTAGGTGAGAGAGGTAAGAAGCTTGGGGAGGGGTACAGAGTTTCATGTTCTCTGCAATTCTCTTTTGCTTTGAAATTCTTACTCTTCAACTTGATGTTTGGTGTTGTTGTATTTGACCTTTTATATAAGAACGTTTTATACAAAAATTGCAATACCAGATTTTTTCTAATGTGGACACTAAAGCAATTCCAAAACAGAATTTTAAAGAATTGCATGCAACAAAATTGCCAATGTGGACGTGGTGTTATATTTGTGTTGCTGAACTTACATGTCATGTGCATACATATGTACATGTAAAGCACAAGTACATAAAAATATGTATGAAAATTCATAATGGGTAGTATTACATATCGCCATCATACGCGTAAATGGAAACGTAAGTAAATAACAATTTCGAGATTTTGCAGATGAAGTGAAGACAGCAGGTTATTAATCAAACTAATACATATCCTGCCCTCACACCCACAAAAAACCTATTAAACATAATTTTCGGTTTTCACTTTTTCACCGCAATCGATAGATAATTCATTATCATTAAAATTAATTCACAAAATTGTTTATCAATTAACAGTTGAATTAGACGATTAAGGTTCGATATGTTTGCAAAAACGTGTAAACAGAAAAAGTGAATTAGGAACGTTAATAATCTGATTGAATATCTATTAAAGAATAACGGTCGTATGCAAAAAATATTTCACTTTAACTTTAAAGTTCACATTACACAATTTTGATTACGCAAGTTTCAATTCATTCTTGCGCAATTAAAATTTGCCAGTCAAAGAGACATGAAGTGCCTGGTTCATATCTTTCTCCCAGCGGAATTAAAACTTAAGCAATTAAAATTGCCGAGTGGAAAGACGTGTTGCTTTCTACTTTTATTCTGCTGTTTTTGGCGTTGAGTAAAGTAGAACCAAGGATCATTAACAAGGTCTGTGCAATAGCCCAGATGATAAGTAATATAATAGTAAACTCTATATACAAAAATTTACAATTTAAAATGAATTCGCCTTTGTATAATTTTTACAAAAACGACTACAATTTCAATCTAGTAGCCAAATATGTCAAAAATTATTTTGAAGTATAATAAATTAGATAAAATTACGAATTTCTACCATTAAAGTAAAGCATGCAAATAAAATAAAATCAACAAAAATATAAGCTCTGTTCCACATGCATAACGAAACAGTCCGAACTAGCCCAAAGTTACCCAAAACCCTTCCACATAACAATTTTTGTGCAAAAAAGAGAGAATTTGAGAGAGTAAAATTTTTAATTTCCTGTACAAATTTGCACGAACTTTTTCTTTGGGTAAGTTCGGACAAGAATTTAACAATCAGCTGTTTTTTGTTTGCATATGAAACTGATAGATTTGTAGGAAACTTTGCAAGCAAAAGAAAAAGTTTAGTTTTTATAAATAAATATATTAAAAAGCAGAAGTTGAAAAAAGAAACAGCATTAAAAATATTTAAATCGATCGTAATTTTTCTTTCCATTTTAAAAGCTTTATAAATATTTAAAAAAAATTGCAATTGTTAAGTTTTTCTTCCACTTGTTTTTCAATTATTTTACAGCTATTGACAATGATGCAAATGCTTTGTTTTTATAGCTTGATGACTTTTAAGCGACTAAAAGCACTTAAATAGATTTTAGTTTAAAAAGTAAGCAGCATTAGTATTTCAGGAACTACAAAAATGGTTTTTTGCGTTCCAGCTATTTTGGGTAACTTTGGCAAATTTAGAGAGTAATTTTCATTTTGCTCTCAATAGTCCGAACTTGTCCGAGATCTTGTGGAACAAACCTAAAGTATCAAACGCATCGAATTACTTATCTTACGCATTGCAATAGAGAATAACCCCTCGGGTAAACCTACCGGCACAAAAAATTCAACTGCCTCGTTACTCAGTACTGAAAACAGCGGACTAAGATTGGTATTCAAAAGTAATTTGCCTTGCACAATTGACCAAATGTAATGACTTCAAAATGTTTTCTTTCATCATCTCGAAAAACCGTTTGTTTTGAAAAAAAAACACCAATATTTGACATAATATTAAATAAAAAAGAAAATGTGTATGCACTAACGTATTTAATTTTTTCATTGAAACTCTCCATTTTGCTTTTTAATATATTTATTTATAAAAACTAAACTTTTTCTATTGCTTGCAAATTTTCTGATAATCTGTTTCATATGTATATAAAAAACAGCTGATTGTTAAATTCTTGTCCGAACTTACCCAAAGAAAAAGTTCGTGCAAATTTGTACAGGAAATGAAAAAAATAACTCTCAATTTCTCTCTTTTTTGGACAAAAATTGTTATGTGGAACGGTTTTGGGTAACTTTGGGCTAGTTCGGACTGTTTCGTTATGCATGTGGAACAGAACTTTTGTTAGCGCAAGATATTTGGTTTTAACGAACGATTTTGACATACGCTTTGGTATTACAGTCTGGCATTAGTGCACTCTATAATACGAAAGCATATGTCAAAATCGTTCGTTAAAACCGAATATCTTGCGCTAACAAAATATCAAACGCATCGAACTATCTTACGCATCGCAATAGAGAATAACCCCCTGGTATGAATTCGCTTTGGCAAGGTTGATTAGCATTTGATACAAGCAGTTAAAAAAACAACAATATTGAAATAACACATTTTATTGGTATAATTATGTTACATAAGCTTTTTTCGCTGTAAGGACACGATACGAGTATGTTAGGTGCAGCGGTGGCAGCACAGGAACGAAACATGATATTTGCTCTCTCCACGAGCCGATTTGATGTGCGACATATGTTGCGTTTAATGTTGATGCTAAATTATTAGCATGTGTTAGTGTCAAGGAAAGTTTTGTCCTCGTGGCAACCTTATTTCGAGCAAAGTTGAGTTTAAGGCGAAATGGCTTTGGTAAAGTTGCCTACTTTAGAGGAATATATACTTATTAAATAATAATTATAAAATACATATATTCAGCTAAACAAGAAAATGTCTGGAGTTTAACAGTAATAATTCTGCTGGAGAAATCAATATGATTAATAAATTTGTTTTCATACGCAACGATTGTCAACAACACATCTACCTATTGTTATTGATATCTGTCATTTTATTTAGTGGTCTTTCGTTGTACAATGTTGTATACAAATCTAATCGTTTAAAAATTGGTTCGAAAAACTTTAATCGAATTTCATTGGATTTAAATGATATTATCGAGGTGAAGTTACCCGAAGGCGCAGACAGGTCAAAATCGCGTCGGCAAAATTGTTCAATATGGGCATGTGTAGATCCATATCGTTGTGGTCATGACCGGATTAGTATTTATGTATATCCTTTGGTAGAATACGTAAGCTCGAATTCTGGAGCAAATGCAGCACCTTTCACGCGAGAATTTTACGAAATCTTGACTACCATTGTAAAGAGTTCATACTATACTTCTAACCCAAATGAGGCTTGTCTGTTTGTACCAAGCATCGATTTAATGAATCAAAATAATATTAACATTGATTTGGTCAATAGGGCTCTGGCTTCATTAGAATACTGGAATGATGGAAAGAATCACATACTATTTAACATGCTGGCTGGAAATTATCCATCTTTTAACAGCGTGATTGATGTTAATACAGATCATGCAATGATAATTGGAGCAAGCTTTGATTCATGGACATATAGGAAAGGGTATGATGTTTCAATTCCGGTTTGGAGTCCGCTTTTGCGCAGCTATCCCACAGTTCAGATTGCATCTGCTAAGGAATATATGCTGGTGGTTGCACAACTTAATATATTGCCAAAATTATTATGGATACTGCGAAGCTTGTTGGATGAAAATCCTGATGATATTTTACTATTACAACAATGTAATGGTAAAGCAATTCGAACGGAACGTTGTCTAGCGAACGATAATCGAAAACAACTGAAATATCCTGAAGTGCTGTCCAAAGGAACATTTTGTTTGCTTACTTCAAGTTTAAGATTGGGACATCCGGACTTGTTGGAAATGTTAGCATTTAATTGTATACCTGTTATAGTAGCTGATAGCTATGTTTTGCCATTCGAAGACGTCATCGATTGGTCATTGGCTTCCATAAGAATACGGGAATCTGATTTGCACATTGTTATGGAAAGAATAAAACATGTATCATCATATAAAATAGAAGAAATGAAGCAACAGGGTGGATTGTTGTACAATAATTATTTTAATGGAATTCATACCCTAACAAAAACCACTTTAGATTATTTGCAATCCCGAATATTTCCACACAATGAAGGAAACAAAAAACATTGGAACTTCGTTGGCAGCTCAAATGGAATCGCACTCAATCCACTGTTTCTATCGCGTGTTGTAAGTCGGTCTGACGGCTTTACGGCAGTTATCTTAACATATGATCGCATAGAAAGTCTTTTCATATTGATAGACAAATTATCTCTAGTACCTTCTCTACATGCGATTCTTGTAATCTGGAACAATCAACAAAAACCTCCACCTTTGCGTAAGTTGTATTTTATAATTATATTCGAGTTCATATAATTTGTGATTTTCCAGTTTCTAGTTTTCCAGCGATTTCAAGACCTATAAAAATTATTCAAACGCGAATTAATAGACTGTCAAATAGATTTTTCCCGTACAAGGATATAGAAACTGAAGCAATATTAACAATCGATGATGATATTAATATGTTAACAGATGATGAAGTAGAATTTGGGTATAAAAAACACACCTTTTTATGAAACTTTATAAACGGTTATATTTTATTAGATACGAAGTGTGGCGAGAATTTCCTGATAGAATAGTGGGCTTTCCTAGTCGATTACATGTGTGGGAAAATTTAACTTCCCATTGGCGTTACGAGTCTGAATGGACAAATAAAATTTCAATGGTTTTAACGGGAGCTGCATTTCACCACAAATATTGGAACCATATGTACACTCATCGCATGCCTAATATTATAAGAGAGATTGTAGACAACCGCATGAACTGTGAAGATATTGCTATGAACTTTTTAGTTTCCAATGTCACCAATAAGCCGCCAATCAAAGTAACACCGCGAAAAAAGTTCAAATGCCCCGAATGTGCCAATAATGAAATGTTATCAGCGGATTTAAATCATATGCGTGAAAGATCCAGATGTATAGATGAATTTTCACATATCTATGGTCGAATGCCATTGCACACAGTAGAATTTCGGGCCGATCCTGTCCTATTTAAAGACAATTTTCCAGAGAAGCTAAAAAGATTTAGCGATATGGGTACCTTATAATTGGGTCAATTTATATACATACATATATACGAGCAACATGTATGTAACTTATTAATAAAACAATATACATATGTACATATGTATGAAAATTAAGAATTATCACAGCATATTTGTATGAGTCAGGTGAAAACTTAGGAGAGTACTGTAAATTTTTGCGTTACTCTTATGGTTTTCATTACAAAACTAAACGAATGTAGAAGTATACAGTATAATTCGCTTATAATCCACGGTCAAATTTGCACACAAATTTTGGACTATAGCGCCATTTGGACAATAAGCACAATTTTTTTATAAGCCAATATTTTCTTATAGGTGAATTCGTATACAATTTTTCTTTTTGACTATAAAAAAATATAACAAAATGCTAATATTTACATAATTACAAAAAAAGTTTCTTCATTTGATAATAGAATTTTATTTACTGAAATCTGTCTGAAAGCATTTATGTAACTACATATGTATGTACATATCTACATACTTATTGTATGTATACATTTACACATACATACATATGAACATTTGTATGTACATACTTATTGTGTGTATGTAAGTTTTCTTATATTATTTAAAGAAGTTTATTATTTTTGATTGATTTAATTTTACTGAATTTTTAAGAACTTTGTCCTCTATCTTTTCAAATATGTATGTATGTATGTTGTCAAAATTTACATCTTTACCCATTTTGAAACAACGTGTATGTACATACATACACATGTACAATTTTACTCAAAAAAGTCAGATTGTTTAATTGAACAACATTAAAAGGGAAATCACTTGATTTTTGTATTAAAGTGTCAGAATAATACTGGGTTGCATTCTTATGTTCTAAAATCGGATAAATTGAAATTTTATTTATTTCATTTGTTTTTATTGTCAATTTAAATTATAAAAGTGCATATTAATAAAAAAGAAACTAATTGTTAATTTTATCAAATTATTGTGGATATTTGTGGATATTTGTTTTTATTCCCAATTTAAATTATAAAAGTGCATATTAATAAAAAGAAATTAATTGTTCATTTTATCATAAAAATACCACAATGCCTGATTGCAGTAAATGCAAGACAGCAATACGTGGGGAAACGGGTGTAAGATGTATGGGAGTGTGCAACAAGGAATATCATTGTACAAATAAATGTGCGGGAATAGACCAATATTCAGCAAAGGTTCTGGAAGCAAACAATTTTGTGCGCTTTATATGTGATGACTGCCTACAATACATACAAAATGTTGATTTGGTGCTAAAGGATATTCAAGATGATGTCAATAAAAATAAAAAAAACTTAATAGAATACAAACACGAATTTAAAATGTCGTTGAAAGAAAATGAAAGTGAAATAAAACAACTACTGGAGGCCATTGAAAAACGATATGAAGAAAGATTAAAAAAAATAGATAATGCACAAAAATTATTTGAAAAAAATGCCCAACAAATAAAAAAATTATGTGAAAATATAAATCAATTTGAAAATAAAAATAATGAAATATGCAACAAAATGGAAGAAAACAATATGAAGATGTGCCAAGATATAAAAAAAGTAATAACAGAAATAAACAGCAAACAAAATAAAATATCATATGCTGATACAGTGCAGTCCAAAAAAATGATGCCAGATGTTAATAAACAAATGCCATTAATAATAAAACCAAAAGAAAAACAAAATGTTGAAAAAACAAAGGAAGAACTAAATAAAAAAGTAAATCCCGTTAATTTAAAAATAACTAATGTAGAAAACAGAAGAAATGGAGCTTTAGTGATTCAAAGTGAAAATAAAGAAGAAAGGGAAAAAATAAAAACAGCTATACAAAGTGAATTGAGTGATAATTACGAAATTAAGGTGCCCAACCCAACAGAATTTTACATAGATATAACAGATATTTCGTTTAAATATACGGAAGTTGAAATTGTTGAAAAAATAAAGAAACAAAATCCAATTATAAACAATTGCGAAATTAAAATATTAAAAACATACGAATGTAAAAGAAAAAACGGAACAATATACAATGTTAAAATAAAAACAGATAGTGATTCATATACAAAAATAATAAATGCACAAAGGTTAAATATAGGATGGGAGAGATGCAGAGTTTTTGATGGCACTGATGTAAGGAGATGCTTTAAATGCAAGGGATTTAATCACTTATCAAATGAATGTAAAAATCAAGAAATGTGTATTAAATGCCATGGAAATCACAATTCCAAGGAATGTAACAAAGAACAAATAACTAAATGCATAAACTGTATAAGAATGAATAAAAAATTGAACATTGGCTTAGATGAAAATCATGGGACTTATAGCAAAGAATGTCCAGTGTATCAAAATAAACTTAAAATGAAAAAAAGAAAAATGGGCTTATCGGCTTAACAATTAAAGAACATACATATTTTATATACCAACGTACAAGGCCTTACAAATAATTTTAATCAAGTAGAAATAATAGCTGCAATGGAAAAACCAGATTTTTTTATATTATCGGAAACACATATGACAGAAAATATCGCCGAAGATGAAATAACTATGCAAGATTATAATCAGCTAATAGCATTTTCAAATTCTTCAAGAACTGGAGGAGTAATCATATACTACAAAAAAGAATGGAGAGTAACAAAAAAATTCGAAAAAAACGTAAACTCTAAATATTGGATTATAGCTTGCACAGCAATTCGTAAAAATATGAAACTTATAATTGTAGCAGTTTATAGATCGCCCAGTGGTTATGAATCAGAATTCTGTGAAATTTTTCAGGAAACATTAGAAGATTTATGTGAGGAAACTAATGATATAATTATAACAGGAGATTTTAACATAGATTGGTCAACAAATAATTTTTACAAAAATAAAATCGACACTTTATTAAAAGATAATGGTGTTAAACAAATAGTAAACGAATACACTCGCGTAACAAATACATCCAAAACTATAATTGATTATGTTATTACAAACAATTTCAACATAACAGTACAGAATTGTGATAAAAATAAGATATCAGATCATGAAATAATTAAAATACTAATAAAGGATAAAGCCACACACATCGAAAAGGAGAATAACACTTTATACTTTTTTAAATACAACAAAAATCAATTTACAAGGGAACTAAATGGAAAAATATGCTTTCAAGAAAATATAAACATTAATCAAAATGTACTAATGTTTGATGAATGCCTAGAGGGGATAGTACAAAAGTTTACTTTAAAAAAAACAATTAATAATCAAAATAAAGTTAATAAATGGTTTAATGATGAACTGCGTCGTATAAAAACAGAAAAAATAACAAAATACCAAATTGCTAAATTTGAAAACACTACCGAAGCGTGGGCAAATTACAAAAAAGTTAGAAATTTGTACAAGGTTAGAATTGAAAGTGAAAAATGCAAATACATTAACAATCAAATAAACAATGCAAAGGACCAAAAACAAATGTGGAGAGAAATTAAAGACTTAGTGATAAAGAAAAACCAAAGTGTGATTAAATCTGTGATATTTAACAACGTGGAGTGTAAGGAAAACATTGAAATAGCTAATAATTTCAACAAATATTTTGTAGATAGTATTAAGTTAATAACGGACTCAATTGAAGATGTGCAATATACTAATCAAATGAGTATGATTACCCAAAGATTCAAATTTTGTGCAATAACAATTTCAGACCTTAAAAATATAGTAAAGAAATTAAAAAACAAACCGGATTACTGTAAAATTTCTACAAAAATTATTCTTGATAATTGGCATATAATAGGAAAAACTTTACTCGAATTTGTGAATAAATCATTGGAAACAGGACAGTTCCCAGAGAATTGGAAAATAACTATGATAACCCCAGTTGAGAAAGTGGCAAAGACAAAAAAATGCGAAGAATATCGTCCCATAAATACATTAAAGACATGTGAAAAAATATTAGAAAAAATAGTAAAAGAACAGTTGGAAAAATATATGGAAGATAATAATTTATTTTCAAAGTATCAATCGGGTTTTAGAAAAAAATTCTCATGTGAAACGGCTGTAAATTTTGTTATAAATCGGTGGAAAAACATTGAAAAGAGTAGGAAAATCATGGCGATATTTTTAGATTTTAAGAGAGCATTTGAAACTATAGACAGAAAAATATTAATTCAGAAACTATATATGTATGGCATCCAAGGCAAAGAGCTTAAATGGTTTGAATCATACATGAAAAATAGAAAACAAATGACTAAAGTTAATGGAATAAAATCTGATATAATTATTAATGATTTCGGTGTCCCACAAGGGTCAATATTGGGTGCCTTACTGTTTATCATATATATTAATGATATGCCAAATATACTAAATAAATGTGAAGTTGTATTATATGCAGACGATACACTCATATACACAGAAGGGTCCACAGGTGAAGAATGTCGAGAAAATATGACAAATGACATAAATAATGTTAACAAATGGTTAAAAATGAACAAATTAAAATTAAATGAAAATAAGACAAAAATCATAGAAATAAATATGAATAGTGAAACAACATTCAAAATAAACGAAGAAGTTATAGAGAAAGTTAAAAATATAAAATATCTTGGATTTGTAATAGATCAAGAAATGAAATTTAAAGATCATATAGAATACGTATGCAAAAAGATTGGTAAAAAAATTGGGTTTTTCAAAAGAATTAGAAATAAAGTATCAATAATGACAGCAATAAATATATACAATACGATAATAAAACCTCACTTTGAATTCGGGTCAACAATAATTTATACATGCAGCAATGAATCACAATTGGAAAGATTACAAAAGTTACAAAATAAAGCAATGCGGACTATTTTAAAATGCAACAGATATACATCAATACGAACTATGCTCGATACACTTAAATGGCTAAATATCGAACAACGACTTAAATTAAATACTCTTAGTTTTATACATAAAATTAAACATGGTAATGCTCCAGAATATCTATGCGACCAAATCAAATATGTGAATGAAATACAACCATATCAACTACGAAATGCGGAAAACTTCAGGCTAAGGAAAGCAACAACAACAGCAATGCAGAAATCACTATTTTATAAAGGACTTCAATTATTTAACACACTTACAAATGATATTAAAACAGAGCAAAATTATATTGTATTTAAAAGAAAATGTGTAAATTTTTTAAAACATAATAGTTGAAATGTTTTAATAATGTAGACGAGATTTTTTAAAGTATTATAAATACTAATAAATACTAATAATAATAATAATAATAAAAAATTTGTCAATTGGACTATATGTGAAAAACTTCGCACTAATTTATTTTTTTTGCCTCACATATAGATGGCGTATAACTACGGTGACCATCCGTTCACTATTATAGTGGACAGTACACTATTTGAGCCTCTTGTACACTATTTTTTTCATGTACACTATTTACATTTTTTTGTCAATTGCCCCATTTTTTAAAACATATTTTCTTTCATGTGTTCACTTTTGTTCACTTTTCTGTTCTATTTACTATTCTTGGTCATTAATAAATATTCTTGGAAACTCTACGTTTCATTCTCATTTATTATGAAAAATAATCTGGCCACTATGTATGTTATGAGAAAAGAAGAGAACTTGTCAGTTCTTCAGCTGTTCATACACATGCATACATATGTACATATACACACATACGTATATTTTTTTTTTCGTCCAGTTTGAATGACTGTTTAATTTTTCTGTGGAGGGAAACAAAACTAATAACAGCGAAATATTTGTGGTGACAATATTCCTTATAAAAATATTTTAAAATTAGTGAATTTTGCATTTTCTTTGGCTGCATCAAATGCACCAACAGAAAGGGTTTTTTCTATGTCTAATAATATATGGACTTCCGAGAAATCTCAAATGAAATTGGAAACACTAGAATCTCTCTTAATTATAAAATGCAATTTTGAAATGGATTGCACTGAATTTAAATCATTTCTAACGAATAGAGCTGATGTTTTGCAGAAAATACATTCTGTAGAGAAACATCAAAAGTAAAGTATGTATATTTTTACATTCGTTTGTATGTGTGTATGCATTTTTAGTTTAGTTTCCTTTTTATGTATGTATGTACATACATACATATATGTGTACACTATTTCTTTATGGGTTTAATGGTCACCGTACGTATAACCGAAAATGGACTATATTCGTAATGGATTGAATAACGAATATTTTGTATGAATTTCACTAATATATGACAGAAAGTGAACCTTTTTTGGAATATATTCCTAACTCCACTATAAGCGGTGTGGTTTATAAACGAAATATACTGTATACGCAAATGCAAAATGTTGTGTTTTTTAAACCAGACATTGCATTTGCAAATGCAAATATGGCAATGTTTTCCAACTGGCGCCACATTATACTCTATATTGCAATAGACTCCGATACAAGCCAAATTCATATTGGATTTAGAACTGATCCTGATCTATTTAGAGACAATCCATAAAACCTAAAAAAATTTTCGATGTGTTCCTCTTAATTGGTGCAATTTCCGTAATAAATTTGCCTTGCTTCGATTCGAACTCCTCTTTAGCTTCAAAATTTTTTCATGAAACTTCTGCCACAAAAATGTTAAGACGCTGTTTAAACTGTTTTAGCACAAATTTACTGAAATATTTCTGTGCCAATAAAGAACAAGTGCTCACATCTGATTTTGAAATTTAAGTTCAATTTTTAACGCGATGTATTATATGTATGTACATGTACATACGTACATATGTTGTGTAGCCTCCAATATTAGGAATAAAGTTTTCTATATGTCACAAACTATTATACTCGATTTTATGGCTTATTTTTGCAAAATAAATTGTACATAAAAAAGCAAACAGAAAATCATTGCACTGTAACTTCCTGAAAAATTAGGCAGAATGAGATTTTGTTGAGGAATACTTTTGAAGTTTCAAATCTCAATTATGCTATTTCCAACGTTTTTTTTTATTGCAGTTAGGGCCATAAGTTCATGAAGATTAATTGTACTTTTGTTAATGAAAAGCTTAATAAAATTGGTCTGAAGAAATTATAACACAAAAAATTATAACACAATTTTTTTTTAACAATATGGTGTTTGTTGTAGAACCGCAATGACATATACATATGTACACCTTGCCTAAGTACATATTTGAACGCATTAAAAAACTGTACGTGCTCAGTGAAAAGTTTGCTGAGCTATAGCTTTCTCCCGGGATACCTGTTATACCTCAATGAAAGCGTTATACCTCAAGTTTGCGTACTATAAGGAAAAATTGTTTAGTTATTTATTTTAATTTTAAGAAAGTTTTCTGGACTAAAAATCCCCCAGCGTATATATCATAGTGTTAAATAACTAATATGTGTTTATGTATACAATATTTATTTTTAAAATAAAATCTTAAGAGATTTTAAGACCCAACACATTTCAAGTCGTTAAAAGGACCGAAGAATAAAAATATGTACTTAATGTAATGCCATAGGCTATATTCTGTGGTAATGCTACTAAAATCTCTTAAATGATGTAAAATATATATTGAAATTAATATATTTAGCGCTTTTTAAGGAAAATTTATACATGTAACATAAACTAGTATGGCAATACTATCAGCAGACACATATGGCATCTTTTCAATTTATCTTTTTTAATCCTGGAAGTAACGGCTCTACTCTTCATTTAAGTTGTGCGTTTATCTAATTGGAGTAAAAATATATTGTTTGAGGCGATTTTTATATATGGTGTAAAAGTATTTATTGAAAATGACGACGGAAGCTTTGCAGCTTTATATATCTGAACAATTATATAAATTTAGTTTCGGGCAAAGATGTTGTATGAAGTTTTTGGGGTTCCTATTTTCTTTAGAACGACAGCATTTCATCAAATCCACAAATGATTTAAGTTTAAGAATGCATGCATATGTTAATGACAATCAAGAGCATGTAATTGTGTATAAGGACTGCTGCCATCACGTAATCAAAGAACCGACAGGTTTGAAAATTCAAAAGGAATCTTTGAAAGATATGTACTTATTGAATTTTGGATCAGAATCTGTATCGAATCGAGAAGAAACCATATTGTTGGATCAAGTAAACAATCGTTTTCCAGTAGTTCCACAACATAGGTTTTCTTTGGGGCCATTAAAGCAATCGTTAGCGCGTCCCAACTATTTTGCTTTACATAGCAATGAAAATAATTGTGCTTTTCAATCGTATAAAGAGGCTATTTTAAGAAGCTTGCACAGTAATCGTGTGGTGGTTATTAATGGTGGTCAAAGATCTGACAACACTACAGAAATACCTATATTCATTATAAATAGTTGCGCTGAGAAGCGAGTCCATTGCAAGATTATATATGTTGAAAGGGAATATTTAGTGGCAATTTACAATAGCGAACGTGTAGCTGAACGATTTCAAGAAAAAGTTGGAGAAACGGTTGCTTATCAAATCCAACTACAAAGCAGAATAAGTGACTCTTCAAACCTCGTTTATACTACATCGTTTTTTCTTCTTCGTGTTCTAATGGGCCAATCGATTGTAGATAGCTTTCGTCATATATCTCATGTGATCGTTGAAGATGTACATTTACATGAGGCTTATGCAGATTTGCTTTTGCGAGAACTGAAGGAGGCGCTTAAGTATCATTCTCATTTAAAGGTGATACTACTATCAAACTCGTCACAAAATTACGAACTACTAAACTATTTCGGTGAAGGTTACGAATTGATTTTGAAAAAAAATAATCATCTTACTAAGAAGGTAGATATTTTTTTTCTGGAGGATATGCAAGACTGTCTACCAGAAAAGCGAATTTCTTCTGGAATGACGAAAGCATTTTATTCGCTTCCTGTTAAAAATATGAAAAACTCTAACAAAAAACATATGGACTGTTGTCTTGAGTTTTATGAGAGAATGGCGTTGGATCAGTACTTTGATTCATTTATTTATATGGTAAAAGTTGAATGTTGCAACATTAATCACCGTCATTCTGTTACGGGGCGTACAGCAATTATTATTGCTTCTTTACTAGGCAAAATTAATCATATTAAAACACTTTTACAATTAAATGCTGATCCATATATTTGTGATAATCAAAATACAAATGCTGTAAAAGCGGCTATATCTATGGGCTATAAGGAATGTGTTGATATATTGCAAACATCAAATATTGCCCAACAACTTTCACCAGTTGAAAGCTCACACAAAGATTTTGTTGATTATTATCTTATTCTTGATATTCTGCATATGATAAATTTCAGCAAACGATGGAAAGCAGGTGAGTATTGCAATTTATATATTTATGTCTTTCAGTCCATACATAGTACTTCATTATATGTGTTTTTATCCTGTTAGAATAATTATATCATTTAATTAAAATCAAAAGACGATATTTGTCTCTACTATATAAAGCACTAGCGGACCAGGCGAACTTCGCCTCGCCCCAATTTTAAGCCTTCAGACAAACTTTCTATTTTTTCATTTGAAAAAACCATTAAGGAATAATTTCAAACAAAATTTCATACAAAAACTCGATTTTCGATTTTTCCAATTTTCCGACTTTTGCGGAGGGATTTTCTTCCATAAAAACCTTCTCCACAAAAATACGAACAACTGACAAAAAGTTTTACAAAAATCGGCCAAGCCGTTCTCATTTTATGAATTATTGGATTTTGCCACGCCCCTCCGCCCACAGACCGAAAATAAAAAATCGGACTTCACAGTGTCACCCGCCCGAGTATTCTGAAGGTTCCCTGAAAATTTCGTCAAAATCTGCCCAGCCGTTTTGGAGCCATTGCGTTACATACATACACACATCCTATTTTATATATATAGATAGATTTTTGCTCAAAACCCATTAATATTTTTAGGGGTCCGTTAATGTGTCAGATCGGTTAATTATTTTAAATAGAAATCAGTACATATGTTTTTATATATTTAT
This sequence comes from Germaria angustata, assembly GCA_963681545.1. Taxonomy (NCBI): domain Eukaryota; kingdom Metazoa; phylum Arthropoda; class Insecta; order Diptera; family Tachinidae; genus Germaria; species Germaria angustata. The sequence continues at coordinate 19,812,991 of OY813002.1, read as the reverse complement.
GTGCGTGAAATTTTGAAGGAAAATTCATTTTTATCTTTAACAATAATAGCCCCAAAATAATATATAATAAAGTATTGGCGAATAGTATTCTAAGCTTAATTTCCTCTTTGCAGCCACGCATTTTTGACGAATTGCAAAATGTTCAAATTTTAAAGAACGTACATTATTTAACACAAGCCAAAAAATCTTAAGAATTAATTACCTTTATGCATTTTGTTGTCGTCAATTTTGGGTCAACACCACTTTATCTAAAGGTCAACGCCACATTAACACTAATTTGATATTCCCTAACAGTCTTAACACAACATTGACTGTTTATAGTATAATAGTAAAATAAAAAACTGTATTACATAAATATATTAAAACAAAATGTATTTTATTTCGTTTTCAAATTCGAATTATGAAGAAAACAAGATGAAATTAATATACAAAGAAGAATAATTAGTCAAGCAGAAATCAAACGTTTCCAAATTACCAGTTAAAAATTAAATAGTGAATTCAAAGTCCTCGTCTTGCAAAAAATACATTTTGCTACTTCTTGAAAAATATGTACTGTAGACTACGGCACCTCATTTAAAAAGTGGTAATTCAAACAACTGAGTGTCAGAAATGATTTTAAGTTAGGACTATCTCATTCAGGTCGCGTCGAAGATTCTGTGTGATACTCTAGACGTCATAGAAATTATAGTTTGTCTAAAATGGATTACATAATAAATAAACAAAAAATAAAGTTTTAAATGACAGACGCTGCAAAAACTGAGGACATTGACATTAAACACTTTAGCAATACTTTTTTATTTTCGGAATAGTTCCTTCACGAAATCCTTTTTCAAAAAAAAGTTATATGAAAAAAAAAACAAATATATGAGAATTCCATGCTTTCCACACATAATTCTGCTTAATTGTGCTGATGATTTGTTTAGCGCCAATGAAATGAAAGCATATGCCCAACTTAGCCAACAACCAGCAATAAATTTTATATTTTTATTATAAACTTCAAATGCAGACGTTATAAATATTTATAGTCTGCTGCACCTATAAAGTTCTTTTTAAATAAAAATTATATTTTTTTAAATTGATGTTTATTTACTTGGTTTTGTTTTAGGGAACATAATTGTCTTCTTGCCCTCATACCAGCACTTAATCAAACTCAATTATCTAATATTGAAACATAAACTATTGGGTAATATTCCCGAAAATTTTATGGTATTTTTATTACATAACTGTATTGAAAAAACTGATTTAGATGCCATAATACAGAAGTGGCCAAAAGCAATTAAACTAATATTAAGCACAGATATAGCCGAAAGCTTAATGTGCTTTGACGATATTGAATACGTTATCGATACTGTTCGTCAATATCGCTGCATTTATAATTATGGAAATATGTGCAAGGAGTATGTTTATGAATGGTCATCAAAAGATATTATCGAAAATCGTACGCTACTTTTGAAAAAAGAAACTGGCAAGTATTGCATTCTATATAAGAAACAGTAAGTATTTTTATTAATTAAGATACTAAATTACAGGTGGTGTTTGTTTTCGTTTAATATCGAAAAGTATATACGAAAAATTACCAGAGCTGCCAACACCTGAAATATTATATATGAATCTGGATCGAGTGTGCCTTTCAGTAAAATTATTATCACCGAATACTATGGTAGCCGAATACTTGCAGGAAACAATTGTTAATCCTCCGTTTACTCAAATACATCGAACAGTGGAGAGCTTAAAAAAAATGAATGTGTTTACAGACCTTGAAGATACAACCTGGCTGGGATGTCGTCTTATAGATGTACCAGTCGAATGTTGTTTGGGCAAAATACTTGTATTTGCTATATTACTGCAATGCTTGGATCCTGTGCTTACCATAGTAGGCTTTCTGTCGACTTTAGATCCTTTGGAATTATGTCACTATATGAATGACCTTAATGAACCGTTTAAGGATTTGCTACGTTATAAAATAAAGGAAGAAAAACAACGTTTATCGGAAGGAATACCATCCGACCATTTAATGTATTTGCGTTTATATCAAGAATGGCAGAATAATTTCAGGAATGAAGACAATTGCTTGGAATTAAATGAATATAACTTCATTTTGAATGGACTGCTAGAGCAAGTGTGTAATATGCGAACACAATTGGTCGGTTCCTTGAGATCATCACAATTAATTCATAGTAAAGGAGATCTTAGCATGCATTATATAAACCTGAAGTCAAACTGCTGGTCAGTTATTAAAGCAGCTCTCGTAGGTGGCTTATATCCTAATATATGTGTATTGGATCCTAACGCAAATCGAATTAAATCGCCTTGTAAGAAAGAAATAGTACTACACCCGAGTTCAGTTTTACGACCATTAGACATGGGTTCAATGAAATCATTAAATTTTTCTTCATCCTGGATACTGTTTGGAAAGGAGAGAAATTGCTTTAGTTACAATAGTATTGAATGCAATACAGTTGTTACACCGATTACAGTTGCTCTTTTTGCAGGTGAGGGTTGATATTGTTGAAAATAAATAATATGTATGTATGCAGATGCGTGCAAGCGAATCTTGTATAATTTATGAAAATAATAAACTTCATCTCAAAGTCCAGAGGACTATCAGTTAAATTTCTTCTTTTTGCTTCAAGCCAAATTATTAACAGTCTAATTATAAGATTTTTCAACGTGATACTTTTTTAATGATATAAAATATTAATAAGATTTGCATTTTGATGGAAGTTAATAAATGTATGTAACGAATCTACAAAATTTTATCTCGAAAAATTTAAAAAGAAACTATTTTTGTAAATAAGAGTATAGGAAAAATTATTATTTCTTCAACGCAATATTTATTCCCAAAAGGAAGTTCTCATGAATACTTTATTCAAATATTTTCTTCTAGGGCCAACAAAAATTACCTCTTCTAGTATTCAAATGATCAGAAACCCACAAGAATCGGAAAATCATCGATGCATTTTGCGCATAGACGATTGGATTTATTTTGTTGCAGACTATAAAGAAGCTCAATTGGTTTTGAAAACGCGTCAAAGTTTTTATAATATATACGACAATTATTTGCAATATTGTGGATGCTTAGAGAGTCACACCAAACGAACTTACCACAGTCTGATTCCTACTCAAAACACAAAACTTTTCGATTGCATAGAAAAGATCTTAACTCAAGAAGATAAAGCTGCTGCGTTTTCACAGCCAGAAAAAATTGGATTGAGACCAAAAGCATTGCCAAATCAATTCATTATGAATCATAGTGCATATACACTATTATCAAAATCATGTTATAAAATTACTAATCATTGTAAAAATTACACTGCCAACAGTCAATTTCACAAACAATTTTTTATGGTGCACAGTGTGGATTCGAATGACAATCCCAGCAGTAACATCAGCAATAATACATATTACAATGATGAATGGTACCATTTGCTGAAGTCAATATTGCCGGCAACCGCCGCAGAAAACAAATTGAATTTTGTAATCTCTTATTCCTTGAACCCGGATTTTTTGCATAAAATGTATATTGCTGAATGGGATAAAGGAATCCTAAAGCTACATTATTGCTTCAAATGTCACATCAACCTCTACCCTATTCTGTAAGTATACCATATGCATACATTCATTCATCCTTTTCATATTTGAAACCGAAAAATATCCCCTAAGACCAACAATTAATACATTTAGCATTAGCAATCATCCTTGTCATTTGTTTCGAACTCGCGTTCGCTGGTATGGTGCCTCGGCTGCTGTCAAAAGGATGATAACGAAATATATGTATGTCAGCTAAATCATATTTTAGTATATCTCTGCAATCGTAATACTCGTATGTATTAATTATGAGTAAACTATAGATTACGATTCCAAATGTTTTATATATCATTCCTTTTCAAACTACTATCTATATAATCGTAATATATGTACATACATACATGTATGAGTCAAAGCTTTCAATAGTTTTAAATATTATTATTATTATTTATTTAATCTTCACGAATATAATTCTAAGATTAAATTTAATTAGAGAGCACTAGGAACGTTGGCCATCAGCTCTGGTTTAATACGAATGTGATATAATATAAATATGTAACATGGTATATACAATGATGACATTAAATTTAATTTTGTATTTGGTTTGCTTGATAAATTGGAAAATTTTGTTAAAATTCTCTGTGGATGGAACCTTCAGAAGGTTTAAAGCAGATTCGTTCCCAAATAGTTTTCGTCTTTGGTCAGAATGTGATAAGCATTCAGTAAAAATATGATTAATTGAGAGAGTGCGGTTACATCGGGTGCAAGTTGGTTGGGATGTTTTTTTTAGTCTCTGATTTTACTTATAATATTCCATTTATTGTTGAAGGGATTACGTAAGGCTTTTATTACGGAAAGATTGTCGGTAAAAATTACGGGTTTCTTTTTGTCAGAGAGTATTGTGCGGATTGCTTGATAAATTGCACATGATTCTGCAGTGAATACTGATGAATGTTCGGCAAGAGTGCCAAGAATAATATTTTCCCCATTTTCATCTACTACGGCGTAGCTTGGGGTCGTGCCATGGGATTTACTACCGTCTGTATAGATAAATCGCCAGTTATCCTTTTTTAAATAGTTTTTTTGTTCTGCCAGAAGGTTGAGAAATATGTTTTTTGGGGTATTAGTCTTATTGACGATTGCAAGTGTTGAGTGAAAGGTTTTTGAATTTCCAAGGGGGCTTAATAATGCGTTTCTTCGTAATGGTAAGCGGAATATTTAATTCTTCACACAGTGCTAGGCAATGAGCTATTGCAGGTTTAATGCGTCTAGGTTTTATTGAGGTAATAATAGAAGTAATGTCTTTGTCATACATGTATGAGTCAAAGCTTTCAATAGTTTTAAATATTTTGGACAAAATACATAGAATATTAAGATTAAGAGAACATTTGCTCTTATTATGATTGTAGACGTCGACATCAATATATTGGCAATTGTGGGATCGTTATCGTGAACTATTAAATATTATTGATAGAATATTACTACTACTATGACTTATAAAATTACAATTGGCCATCAATATTAGTTAATTATTGCCCACAACAAGTTCAGAACTGCTGTCTTTTTTTTACTGTCGACTTGATGTGACGTCGACGCGACAATCATAATAAGAGGGATTATTGCGTTTTTTGGTTTGTGATGTACATATATACTTATTTATATACAAAAATGTGTACGTTCGCATGCAAACTGCAATAGATTTACTGAGAAGTATGTCGGCTTAGGTAAATATCGTTTCATTTATAATCATGAAAAGTATTTTGACCGATTGATTCTTTTAGATAAATTTATAAACTGGTTTGTGTACTATTTTTACTTTTAGAAATCAAATATGCAGTACCAGTCCCTTATTTTTAGCAATCTCAAGTAGAAGAGCCGCAATTCAATTAGATACCAACACAGGAGAGTTGTTGTTAAATCTTTTTGCCGCCTATAACAATTGGATCCACACATAAAAAGTTTTCATATAATATCGTAAATCTCAAAATTTTTCGTTTACCTTAAAGTGTAATTAAATATATAAGTCAAATTAACCTCGTTTAATAACGTAAGAATAAATTGTTATTTTCGTTTTGAAGTGTATGCAAACGTACTAAGCATTTGAAAGACAAAATTATTGCATAATAAAAATAATTATATCTTTACTTTTGTTGTCCTTTTTTTGCATGAATATTTTGTTTTAAAAGGTAAGGACACTGCAGCCAGTTTCTATATTTTTTTTACTATTATTAATTTGTACATTCATTTTACTCTTATAATAAATAAATAAAGATTTTAAAGTAGAAGTTTAGATCAGAAATTCAAGTGTTTTTTTTTAATATAAATAATTAAATAAAAAACAAATATTTGGTTATGTTATTTATATTTTATTAATAAATATGTGTATATATGTTAAATATTCAGTTTTACTCTATATAGTGGTCAATGGGTATGCATTTAGATATATATATATATATATATATATATATATATATATATATATATATATATATATATATATATATATATATATATATATATATATATATAAATTATAATTTAAGTGGAGTCTTTGAATCATTAGTATCTTCAATAATTTTTAATGCTTGTTGTTCACTTGTAAAATTCGAAACGCCTACTGGGTCGGCATTGAATGTGGAATTTTTTCTAGCTGTATGGTATTTTTCAGGTTTGTGGACTAGATTTTGTTTAACTACAATATTGTGCGCTTCCTGTGTGCAAAAAAACATATATATATATAAAATAGGAAACATCACTAAGTTGGTTTATTTTTCTCAGATACATACAGCGCTGTTTAAGTAAAAGGGTTCCTTTGGATGATTTTGCATGATTTGATAACCATCCTCATTCATCAATTCGCCAATGGGGGTATTTCGCGTCGTAGTGCTCGAAGAAGAATCCTGTCAAATTATAATAAAAGTTTTCAAGCAAAACTTATATGTAAATTAAAATTGTCTTTTTACATTTTGTTCAAAATTTTCACTAAAAATTGAATCATATCGTTGTCGTATAGCGTCTACGACATCCAATAAGTTTTTGGCATCCATCGCTAAGACATGAGCAGCAGAAAGCATCCCTCTGAAATAGTGATCAGGGATACTTTTAGCACCAAGAAATATTTGCGATAAAATTTTATGCAAAACTTACTTCTTATACTCCACATCTAAGGTGGTGTCAATATATTGTTGGGCCAATTTCATAGCCGCCACCAACTCATGCATATCTTTAGGTAAAACTTTATGTGCCATTTCAACTTCTCTACAAATTATTGTTCAAAACAATTTAACATAGACATATTTATTTTGTTGTTATGTAGTAGATGTTATTTCATCTTTTACTTACTTATACGCCTCAGCAGGGATCAGGGGCGATATATGATCAACCGATTGTAATAGTTTTCTAAGTTCGAATCCAATGTCTTTTACTAATTCCAAATAGTTGTTACTTTTATTTTCTCCTACTACCTGTGAAAGAGTAATAATGGCTTTGACCACATTTTTAGTTGCCATATAAACGTCGTCTCTATTACGATTCAAACTTGGTCGCGTGCTATTTTTTTGCATGTCAGACAATTGCGTGGTGGGTGTAGAAGACTCATTTGCTGTCCAATATGAACCGGTACTAATGGCCACATTTTGTGCATTGAAGTTGTCGTTTGAAGGTAGAGCGATTATTTGATTTTGGGCTAAACTAGAAGAGTTAGTTGTAACATTGTCAGTGCCAGAATTACTAATCGAACTAAAGGGATAATTTTGCGCTTCCATGTCGTGGCTTGCTGACCTTTTACAGGATGTCTGGTAATTATAATTTAAGTGTTAATAATAATTATTTGCATTTATTTATATATGTATGTGCTAGTACAACTGATCGATACAAAACAATAACTATAATCAATATATATATATATATATATATATATATATATATATATATATATATATATATAGATATATATATATATATATATATATATATATATATATATATATATAGTATATATATGTATATATATATATATATATATATATATATATATAGTATATATATATATATATATATATATATATATATATATATATATATATATATATGCGCAGATCAAACTATAAAAACGTACAGAAGCAATAATTAAAAATTATATATTAAAACAAACTATATACATACACATATGTACAAAAATATAAAAATTATAAAAAAACTAGTGCACAACTCGAAAGTGAAAAAAAGTTCAAACCTCGGCCATCTGAATCATTGATTTACTGTTATTGACTTCCGTATAAAATGATTTAACATTAGAAATTTGTTCTCTGTTAGTTTCATCTGGTGGTTGATCTATTGGAAGATTGATGTTAATACTTTGAATCATTCTTTTTTCAGCATAAGGGTAACCGAAGCCATTGCTTGGAGTCATTGGCATGTATGTTTGCCCTGTACCTGTGCAGAGTTTCAAATTGGCGGCCGGGCAAACATCATATATTTCTTCTTCAAAAGCCTTATATTCGGCGGAATTTTTCATGTGATTTTTAAATGCCAAAAAGGAAGAATAAGCTTCTAAGCTCCCGGAGCGCGAGTAAGTTTTAGGAAAATCTCTTTTATATACAGATCTTTCTAGGCTAGCACTACGAGGAACGCATTTTCGCGGCGGATTTACCGGATTTAAGAATGATTTATTACGTTCTAACGAACCACCTATTGATCGACTTACGCCACATTTATTGAAATGTGGAACTTGCATATTACGTTCAAGACTACCGCAAACGGAAGTTATTTGTCTGTTTATTGGCGTATTTCGACCGAAATCATAAATAATCTGCGTTCTATCCTCGTTACCTAAACAATTTGATCTATTTGCTGACAACGATTGTAAGGAACCTTCAACGTCTGTACTACAGCTGAATAGAAACTGATGGGCCGTAAAACGAGGATCTGTTGTACCTATATGATACATCTGATCGCCGTGGGGAATGTATTGCGGCATATGACAAACGCTTGCAAATTTATGGTTTGTCGCTGCCTTTGTTTTATCGGCCAGACTAGCTTGAGGGAATTGAGATTGAGTTCCGTTTAAATTTAAGTTTATTTTTTCATTTTGAAGTTTATGCAAAACCGTCGCCTTTTCATCCCTTGTTATGGTGTTATCTAATTTTAAAAACTCCGATACTTGGAGCTTCGTCGTTTTAAGAGCTAAATCATTGTTAATTGTTTTAGTATGATCTACTTCGACCGCTAAAGTATTAAATACCGAGGCTGGAGTTGTATAAGCAGCAGGATTAATTATGCGATTCTCATTTTCCTTCATTAACCGGGCTAAAACTTCAGGATTTTGCGCTATTATATACGTTTGAGGACTGAGGGCAGTTTTGTCATTATCTGGCTTAGAGTTTTCTACAATATATAGTAAAATAATTATTATAAAGATAAGATAAAAAAAACAATAAATCTTTCGCCATACAAACCTCCACCTCCTACGTTTTGAGGAATTTTTGACGGTTTTGAGGGCGGCAGTTCGCCGTCTTCACTGCTGCACATAATCATAGATAAAACACGAGCATTTTCCTTATTCATGCTATCAAATCCACTGGCTCGTTCTTCTATCAGTATTTCGCTAAATTGGTTTTTATGATTAAATATTTCCAGTTTAGTAAATAAATGTTGGAACTTCTCTTTAAACTTACTATAATGTTTCTTTAATCCTTTTAAAATTTGGCCGCTTAGAAGGTTCATAGGTCCAACACTGTGAGAGTAATGAATAAAGTCTGGGTGGACAATTATTCGGAAAAGGCAATCGCTCTCCATTCTCTAATTTTGTTATTATGTCGCTGTTTTTTATGCCTTGAAATGGTTTTACACCCAACATTAAGATTTCCCAAGCACACACCCCTAAATAAATTATGAAAATGTGTTTGAAACTCAAATGATAATTACAATTAAATAACCGCATTACCAAACATCCAAACATCGCTGGCAATTGTAAAGCGGCGAAAATTAATTGACTCTGGTGCCATCCATTTAATAGGTAACATACACATGCTGGAATGATAGTACGATTGCTCCGAAACCCAACGTGATAATCCAAAATCTGCCAACTTTCAATTTACAAAGATAATTTAAAGGCATGTCTATATACATATATAATATGATATAATTTGAAGGCATCAAGTTTTGTTTACCTTAATACAAGTTGGTGAACTCACTAAAACATTTCGGGCAGCTATATCTCTATGAACAAACTTTTTGGATTCCAAATAACTTAAGGCTGTCGAAAGCTGATAACAGTAAAGCAGCAAGGTTTCTCTCCTCAACCTGATTTGCAAACAACATTAAATGAAAATTTATCAAATAAAGATGGAACGAAAAAATGTTTTAACAAATGTATTTTTACCTCTCAGCATTCGATTTCAGATACGCCCGAAGTTCACCATATTCTGCCAATTCCATAACAATCCACACAGGAGATTCGCTGCATATACCAATTAATCGTATAATGTGGGGATGATCGAATTTTTGCATAACATCTGTCATAAAATTCAATTTCCTTATAATTACAAATAAATATGTATGTAAGCTTTCGCTGCGATAAGATGGAGAACACATCGTCCGGAAAATCAATGTGTTAACAAAACAAAAATATAAAAAGTACTTTAAAATTTATACTATTATTTCTTGCAAGTCCTTTGTTATCTCTTGCTAAGTTCTTTCAAGGAAAAGTCATAAATTATAATGCGAATTTCGATAAACATTTGAACATTAAAAGTAGTAACTGTTCTTTTTTTGTAGATGCAGAAGATGCCCGTGAAATGTTCATTGTAAATAAATGTTATCATAACATATTAATCATATATGGACCTACGGACTGGATTAAGTTAAAATGGAAATGAATGAATATTAACGTAGGAAATAGTATGTCACGAATTAAAATTAAATTAAAATTTAATAATTACGAAAAACGCTTTTGGTGAATGAATGAGAAATGAATTGAAGTATTTTTTGTCTTCATAAAAAATTATATTTAAAAAAATTTTCTGCTTGTGAAGCTTTTTTCTAATGTTTAGGTAAAGGAAAATTTTTGATAACAGAGAATAACATATGTAACTATTTGTGGCTCCTTTTCCCAACGCAATGGCAATGTGTCTGTATAGAAAACTTACATGCTTCTTCAAGAAACCTCTCCATTTTTTCGGGATCATCGTTGGTTTTGCACGTTTTTACAGCCACCTGTATTACAGCGGAGTTGGTCATATCAGTTTGATCAGTTTTTGCTCCGCACTTGACTTTAGTATTGTAGGATCCAATGTAAACATCTCCGAATTGTCCCACACCGATGGTGTTCTTAAGAGTTATTTCCGATCTATTCAACTCATAATTTCGTACTGAAAATTTTAATTTATTTTATTTTCTGTAAATAATACAGGAGCGACTGAAACTAAAATCCTTTTAGTTGCTATTATACCTGCTGGTGTGGAGTAATCCCCTTCTTCGTCGACGAGACCAAGCTCAGCATAGTCTTCGTTTAATTTGGGTTTTGAGTTTTCATCCATTTTATCTTTCACTTCGTCTCCGTTGTTTATTTGTAATGTCGATATAGGAATTGTGATGTCATTCATTTTATCATTTTTTTGATGACTTAACGGATTCCATAGCGTACAAACTTGATTTTTACTTATTAGCAGACAGTATCCTTCAATGAGATCAGCTATGCTGGTTGCCGTCTATTATTTATCCAATTGATAAAAAAAAATCTTATGCTTCCAATATACATATTAAATAATTGGTTTCAATTCTTACGTTATAACCGTTACATGTTATCACCAAATCCTCATCATTACTCGATGTTGTAATTCGAACTTGAGTCTTCATTTCGCGGCACCTGCACATTTTAGATTGATTCGTCGCATCGTCATAAGTTGGAACACCGGTTTTTAGACTGGATTCGTTATTGGAATGTAAATCATCTTTAGGCAAAAATAATGTCGTTATTCGATTTATGTCTTTAAATGTTGCTACTTGTATCATATTTGCTTGCGGATGTGTTTGATATGAAATACCTACAATGAGATATATACATGTTGTTGCATTTTGTAAATGTGAAAAAAGATGTAGTCGGTACCTATCTTAGGTCCAACATATAGAAAGCCCGATATGTTCCATGATGAACTCAAAGTAACAGAGAATTTTTCAAAATCTGTCTCGAAGAACTTGTTTAGAATGTCGAAATATCTTTTATAACAAAAAAACAATAAAGGAAAAAAAACATTTACAAAAATAATTACATACATACATACATATAGTTACGGCAAGTGTTACAGCAACACAAATTTAAAAAGTTGAAAAAAAAAATCATACAAAAAGAGCACAAGCAATTCGAATATAGGGCGATTTGTATAAACAATATAACCACGCGTTTTGTGCCAATAACAATTGGTTTGAAGCATAACTTAACTGTCCGCTCATGTTTGTTTTACCTTCTTTACATCCATGTCACAGCACTCAATTCCGATCGAAAGTGATAAATCGTTTTTAGAGAACGAATATTTTTTTCCCAATCAAAACCACATTCAATTTTCAAATGGAATTGACAAAATTAATTTGTACTAAGAAATAAGAAAATACTTTGCAAAAAAAAGCTTAAAGAAGATAAAATAAAAACTATAAAAATCAAAACCATTCCGATCGGAGTGTGACATGTCTGATATTTTTTTATTAGTCGTATAAATTTTTCTATTAATTCAAAACACAAATATAATTTGTTTGATATATGGATTTCTTATTACGTATGTAATGTTTTACATACGAATTTAAGATTTAAATCGATGAAAAAAATTCCATAAATGCACTGGAATAATAAATGAGGAAAACATTGAGGTAAAAAAAACAGGAATCAGAGCGGAATCAGTTTAAAATGGAGAAATCAAATTGAAAAAATATCAAGCTAGTAAATTCAGAAGGGAAAATCCTAACATCACTTATAACTTTGCGCTGCGGCTATCTTCTGGGAGGATCTGATAGCATGCACTGTCACACGGATTTAGTAATTAAATAGTTAATATTGCAAGTTCTATAACAAACATTCCAACTCGAAACTCGAATAACCGAAACAAAGAGATTGCAATGTGAACGAATTTAAAAATTGTTAACCAAAAAAATTCTATATCTCTACTTTCAAGACTCTGATAGCCAGTCGTCCAATCGCATCTGAATAACATCTATTGTTATAACAACAATGTGTTTGTTATTGAATATTAAACTTTTGGAACCACTTGATATTCACATGCACATAAAGATTTTTTTTCTTAAACTATGGGTATTGCCCATAGTAAAAATAATAATCAGTCAAATGGTACCGTTTCCACGGGAATACTGTTAATGGTAAAGGCTGTTTTTTTATTTTTTAAGCGACATGATTCCTAAACTGCATCATTTGCCATGTAAAATCAACGATATTGCATGATACGCATATAGATACATACAAATGTATTACATTATATTAAGTATTATGTAGTACGTACTTTGTTATATACTCGACATCTGGTAGGTGGTACATCTTTTTATATGTTGTATGTATCACTTTTTTCAGATTCTTTGGCTTTGTTGAAGATATCACAGTTTTTGGCAGAAAATGATGAAAACCCACTTCCTTGTCAATATGCTCGACATGTTGTTGCTTTTTATCTGGTATTGTACACGTCACATTACGAAAATAGTGCAACATACTCAAGCAACAAAGTTGTATTGCACTGTCAAAATCTACAGTGGTTAAATTTGACTGGACAAAATCTTGCTTAACCTTAAATATAAATTAATTTCATTTGGGATGTATGGTCTGAATTCTCGCTAGAATTTACCTGATCGAAATAAAAATAACACGTGATCTTATCTTCATTGTAAAGTTCTCTGAGGCTGTGTGGCAAGTAACGTATTCGGAGTTCTGGTCTCCAAACGCTCAGTTTATCGTTGACACTCATGGTTGGCAGCGCATTTTGTGACCTTTGTTGGGGACATTCTGTGTTTGGACAGGCGGAATTCCATATGTGTTCAAGCAATTTATCAATTTTAGTTGTCTTATTCATCCACAGAGTCTCTTTTGTAACCATATTTTGTAAACGCAATGCATAATATTGAGGATTGGGTTTTTGGCCAGTGGGTACCATGGCCACGGTCTTTTCAATGATATCTTGAACAGTATCATTATGTTCGTCTACACTTACCGCATGATGCAAGTTGTTTGGCCAGTAAACGTTTAAATTAAATACTTTAGATGTACTTGCTTTAATGAAACAAATTTATAGTTATATTTTTATACATTATATTAAGATGTGTATGCATACGTACCTTGATTAAATGTATGATTTTTATTTATAGACTGAGACATGCTTTTGGTTTACTTATACTACATATAAAAGTCCCTATGTCTTTTAATCTTTGAGCCTTATGTTAATTGTTCATTGTATGAGTTTTTACCTAAATAATTAACAATATTAATACATACAAACATGTTTAATCTAAAGTAAATGTCTTATATTAGAAATATACATACGAAGTAAAATTTGTAAATATGCCGTGCCTTAACATCCAAAATTAAGGGACAAACATGCAACTTAATGACTGCATTAATTTTTTTTGATTTATTTTAGTGATCGTAAAATGTCGATTATGATAAAAAATTAAAATGTATGTTACTTAAGCTTTTACCACGGTAAGGCCACGACATGTACATGTATATATATATTCATGAAATGATAGTTAAGGTTTTCGAGTTTTTTGTTCGCAATTACAACTAATCCAAACAATGAAAGTTTTGCAAAATTAATGTAGAAGACATTTCAAGTCAATTTTATGCAATTGAATTATTTTTTGCCATGGCATATCTGTATTAATTTTAAAATTGGTAGTTCGTTGGACAATTGGCACAATTTTCCTCTTTGCCTTTTGATATTTTTTTCGCCCTCGAAAATTTCTCTATGTACCACTGTTTGGAAGAATCTGATGTAATATAATAGCTCTGTTGCTGCTACCTAAGAAATCTGCTATTATTTAATTAATGGTCCTTTTCATTATGTTAATAATAAATAATAATAAATCTCTAATATAAAGATAGATTTATTCAGTGTATATATGTACTGCTTTGTTTTTAGTTTTCTACTAGTACTCTTTTACTATTGTAGCTCTCCTCATAAAATAAAATAAATAATTTTCTTGTAATAAGGTATCCTTATCCTCGCTTCTATCCCAAGTTTTCTGTCTTTCTATGCACTTTATCCTCAAACGAACCTGCGCGAATTCAGTAGGACTGGTTTGTAGTTTTCCAGACAAACGATAATTAATAAGTACTTTGTATGGGCGTATTAGAACCCCCTGCACCTCCGTATTAAAAATATTTTTTGACACTATACAATTAGTTGAGAGGATATCTCAAATAAATTTAAACTTTCACAATATATAGTCACTATAAAATAACTCCTTGTAATACAATCGTGGGCGATTTCACATAAATTTAATGTTAAACAAGAAATGTTCGCTTTTTGCCAGCGAAAAATATGTGCATTTGAATGTTGTTTAAAAAATTTTAATATTATCTGAATATATTTATCAAATAAAAAAAGTGGTATATATGTATGCTCCCCTCACTCCTCTGGGGAGCATAGGGCCGCAGGAAAAAGCGATAATTTATCATATATTCTTTAGTTATTTTACATTTTAATATTCTCATTTAAATTGCAAATTATGTAAAAGGTTAATGAATCAGTTAACGGTTCTAATTGCAACTAACTGCTGCAAAAGTTGATGTAAGACGAGGAGCGTTTTTGCTAATATGGAGCGTTTCCAACGTGGCAATATATATATATATATATATATATATATATATATATATATATATATAATGGTTATGACTTAGTCATGGATTAGATAGCTTTCAAATAAGTGTTTACAGTTTCGCAACAAGTGCTCCTGCCTTAACGATTGTAATTGATGTTCTGCAGTAGTGTCAATAAGCAGTTTCTAAACTATTCCTTGTGGATGGATGGTCCACGAAGTTTGGGATTAACTTGGCTTAATGCAAAACTCGAGCACGCGATCCAAGGTTATCGTAATATCAAATTGAACATGTTTACTTCACACATTGGGAGTGTTTTTGGAATAACATTGTGCTCTTTTCAATCTTTAGGCACTAAGCAAAGCTATTCATTATACATATCTGCAACTTTTAGTTGCAAGTTTTTTTGTGAAAACATTTGTATAATGCAATAATAGATTGTGCGAAATCGAAATATTGATCCTTTTTTTTGATCGGACATTTATTTGCCTACATACATACTCGTACATACGTATTTATCTATGAACCTAATTCCAAAACAATCATTGCAAACACATCCATTTCTTTTTATGTAAATATGTACATATGTATGTATGTATGTACTTTCACATGTAGTTAAATTAATATTTTTGCATAAACATGCATGTAAGGGTATGTCAAGTAAAGTAAATATGTACATATATACATATGTACATACATACTTATGTATATGTATATAAAGTGGATTGAAAAATGTAACAAGGATTGAGTTACTAAGAGAGCGTATCGTAATGTCTACATAAATGTATTCATTTAAATTTTCACTTATCATGTTGAAGTGTCCGTACCAAAATAAAAATATTTTCAAACAAAATAAAACGAGAAGAATCCCCTCAATATGATATTCATGGAAACTTAGAAATAAAGTTCAAAACAAACTTCTCGATTTACCTTTCAACTTTTTATTAATTTACTTTAACTTTGAATAGGCGTGATTTTTTTTTATTTTTAAATTAGTAACCATGTTTATTTTGGTCTACCAAGGCGTACCATTCATTATCCGGAATAGAATGTTTTTTCTTTATTAAAATTTATTAATATAATATCGTCAATTGACAGACACACTAGCACAAGGCAAATATAAATCTGTTTTATATTTGTACAAATTTTTTCATTATGATATTTTGCAGTTTAATTTGTCAAAAACTTTTTAAAGAGTATATTTTGCAATAAAATAGCATAAAAACAACTACCTCCGCAAATTTGTATCAATCAATTTACTTTCGTCTAGACGCACCTCGAAATCTTGAGGTGGTGAATAAATAAATGTCATTCCTTAGTCAAAAGTGGTGAGTGGTTTGTTTTTTCTTTCGAGTAATCGTTATTTATTATTGTTACACTGAAGTCAAGGAAATACTGTATATCTTTAAAGTTTATATCTACATAATAGTAACTAGGTATTTTATTACGATTTATGGGTAATTATCCGTTTGACTCAAGAATAATAAAAAATTAAAAAATGATATAAAATAAATAAACAAAATAAAAAGAATTGAACTGTTAAGAAAATAAAAATAACATATTTTTCAATAAAAAGATGCCGCGAAATAGTTGAAGAGGGATTAACACTGTACTACAAAAAAATAATAAAGTCCTAAAGAGTAATATTGGTAAAGGACACAAAAAAAATACATGTACCGGTTTACACTTCCTTTTTTTTGAAAATTTTACAAGTCATTACATATACCGAAGCTCGTTGTACAACGAGCCACAAACAAGCCAAAGCTCAAAACGTGTTTTTCGGTTAATTTCTTACTTATTCACAACAAAACTCAAAATTCTACTTGAGTGCGAGAAATAATTCAAAAATGAAAATGTGCTTCAGAGTTAATTTCGTACATATTCATAATTGGTGCTGAAATGTCCGCTGTAAGTGTGTATGTAGAATTTTATGACGGATATTTCTGTGGCACATTTCAGTCCGCTATATCTCTGTTTAAGGGAGATTTTAGTGTTTTTTTTATGGAAAAGGACCCATATACGCTTTTTACGTAAAATTGCTGAACAAACCTTATTATCTAAACTTCAAGGGTTGTTACAAGATATCACTATTACCAAAATTAGTTATTAGCACATTGATGTTTTGAAAAAGTTTGATTTTGAAGTACAGTGTGTGTTTAATCCTTTTAAAATGAAATCAAAAAATGTGAAATGCTTTTTTAATAGGTTATCTAGATGAACGATACTAATGATTCTAAT
>OY813002.1:19672913-19790413 GCA_963681545.1 Germaria angustata | reverse complement strand
ACTGAATATTGTATGAAAGAAATCTTCAAATTTAGATGTTATCGCAAAAATATATAAAATATTTTTCAGTTATTTTTATGCTCTTTATCGCCTACAAATGCGATTTTTATAATCGAACTATATATTTTATGCATTTACATTTAATCTGTCAGGAACTGGTGGTGATACTTTATCCAATTTTTCTATCCTAATCTATGTATGTAAGTATCTATGTATGCACGTGTGTATATAAATTAAGTTACGTATATAAAGGACTATAGAAACGTTTTTGGTGTTCTGATTAACTAGACATAATTTTAATACACATTTTGGTATTTGGCCAGTAAACAAAATGCTCAAACGTTTGAAAAATGCTTTTTTGTTTGGTCACAAGCTTGATCTTTCGATTGTAACGAAAGAGAAATATTTCCTTACTCACTCGTAAAACAGCAAAGCAAAGCTTTTCATTATATGACGTTTGAATTTAGACTAAGTTTTTAAGGTGAAACTGTTCAAAAATTTTGACTTAAATATTTTTTACACAAAATGTCACAAAAATATATATTTTTTGAGTAAATTAAAAAAAAAGAAAAATTCAAAAAACTTTCGATAATATACATACATACATACATACATACATATGTATGTATGTACATAGTTCTAAGCTGAACAAATGAAACCTTAACGATAATAAAAAACAAAAGCATACATTTGTATGAAGAGGAGGTTAATTTAAAATAAAGCATAAACAATAATGGTCAGTTACCTTGGTGGCACATTCTAGGCACTTCGTCACAACACTATTGATAACGCACATTAAGTTTTTGGTTTCCCTGATAACGTGATCTACTTTCACATAAGTAGCCGATGGACCTACAGTATGGTCCTTAACAGTAAATTGAAGTGATTGTACAAAAGTGGGTACTCGATCTAAGACATTAAGTAAATCCTTTTTGTGTGGACTTGCAGGAACCTGCATGAAATTTAACAGCTTATATAAATATACATATATGTATGTGAATTCGAACACGTACTTGATAAGAAAATTGTCTTAAAATCTTATACAAGCGGTTTGCTTCTTCAGCGAAATATTCAGCTTGAGTAAATAGGTCTTGAGTTGTTTTTAGGGAGCCATTACCTTTAGTAAACTGATACATTAAAAAGGCCATGGCTGATAAATTTTTTGCCCTCTTTATAATATCATTATCACATAACTCCTCATTCCAGCGAGGCTGTAGATCTCTTTTTACAGTTTCGGCTTCCAAGTCTAACTCTTTTGCGTTTTCGGGCGCATCATTTTGAAAATTTACTGTTTTAGTCGGTTTCACATCAGCCGAAGAAGTCTAAGAAATAATAAATTTTGAATTAGGGCATGATTAGTGTGATTAGTGAACATACCGGTCCCATGGTTAAATATTTCAAATCGTGATCGCCTACATCAGCCGATGACTCTAATATTTTTTTTGAGACCGAAGATACCTCTGAGACCAACCAAGTCCACATTTCAACAAATGCGTCAAAGTTTTCACTAGCCACATTGCTTAAAGGGAACTTAGTTAAAATTTTGGCAGCCAGTATCACTTGCGGTCCATAGATTCTAAGATTAATGGAAACATGACCAGCCAGTTCTTTTAAGGCGTCTTGTACAGCTATGTGTCTTAAGAGTTTGCATACTTCTAATATGTGATCACAATGTTCATGAAACTCGTTCACTTGTTGTGTAAAATGTGGCAGGTTCTGCTGCGAAATAGCCACGTTTAAATGGTTTACTAGTTCAGTAGACAGTTTGAGCGCCTTAAACATTTCACGCGACTGTTCAACGGCAGAATTGATCAATTGTTCGGAAAGGTTTTTTACTGTAGCCAGAACTGTATCAATATATTCATCTTGAAAATGATCTTTAGAGTATTGTTGCTGTTCACCCTGCTTGACAACAACATTTCGTAGGTACTTATTAAGTTCTCTAGTGCAGTGATCACAATATATTAAAATATTTTCTCGCATTTCATGGCTGGTATAAGGAGAATCTGTGAAATCGTGTATGTTTTCCAATATTCTATCGAACGATATCAAGATTCTTTCGATTAGATCACCACACTCGCAATCTTGACTGATTGTTTTGTACTTGGGACTATTGCTGCTACTGCTGCTGGAGAAATGATCCAACCCGTAGCACTCATTTAACAGTCTCTCGCCTTCCGGTAGACCACTGGGGTCATAAAGTTTTTTATTTTTGTTGTCACAAGACCAACGCTTTTCAACAGACTTTTTATATATATTATGATTAAATTTGGCATTGAAATAAGGATCACTGAGCTTAGTTTTGTATCGACAAGATTGCATTAAGTAGGTAAAGTGTTGAATTGTTGCATGAATGGTGCCGCGCTCATCGTTGTTGTAATAGGAATAGTGATGCTTTGATGAATGCCACTCAGACTCGAGAATCGCATCCTTAATTATGAAATGTATATGATCCATACCACGTCGTATTTGACAAAATACAGTATTTCGGTTCTCCCTCGCCACAACACAGTTGTAATGGACCATACAAACCTTAGACGAAGTAATTAATACTTTCACAGAATGATCCAGAACTTGGCGAGCCAACAGGATTTCAGATCGCCTTCTTTCCTCTTTCAAGCTGTTATTTGCAGTGTTTGCTGTCAAACTTGTCATTTCCACCATTTCCGTGCCAAACGCCGAAAACGCTTGCACAAATTTAGTAAAATTCATAACACATTCCAGATTCTGAGGACTTTTGCTGTCTTTATATTTAAAAGTAAACAATTGTTTAACCACAATGATATCAACCAGCAACAGAACTCTAGTTATAGACGTCAATAGAGAGCGAGAAGCCAATATAATGGCAGTGTGATCTACAATAGATTTTGGTATCCCCACTGCTAAGCTTCCAGCTTCATGTATTAGGTCCCCTGACAAGCACAGCTGCTCAATTGATTTGCCTAAATTTCAAAATTCATAAAAATAGAAACAAGCAAAAAATCAGCATTATTGACCAAATTTTCAAATTTATTTGCACTATTTATTAAAACCCACAACAAATAAAAGCCCAGTCAATAAAGCAAAAAAAAGGCCGAACTTCGGAGCCTTCCTTTTGTTGTTCCAAACAAAATCCCAAAAGTCCTCATCGATTCGTGTGTCGCTAAGAAACTTGCCCGCGCAACAACCACGCTTTTTCCCGAATATCTCGTTAACGACCAATGTTATCGATGAAATATTAATATATGTAATTATGACGTAGAAAATTGCCTCAAAAAGTTTAAATTTTTTTTATATCTCATGAAACATTATTAATTTTTCGATTAAAATGGAATGTGTAAGAATTAGAAATCTGTTATTTATAAATGCTTTGAACCAAATAAAGAATATCAAAGCTGCTGGACAACATCGTCGGTGTGTAAAAGGTTTTTTATCTGCTGATATTATCTTCGATAAATGCATTACTATTTCAACAGTCAAGAAAAATTCCTGCACTGGACTGCAAGTAATAAGCACAGATTTATGTTTAAAGGTACCCATACATTTGTAATATTATTGTTCAATAATTAAAATTGTTCAATAAAATTGCCTGTGTATATTTTATACTCGCATATTGCCCAAAACTCGTATATTGTCGGAAACTTTTTGCAAAAAATAAACAATCAAAATCCTTTTTGTTGTTTTAATTTCAAAAAAAAAACACAAACTGTTAAGACCTTTAATTACTGATATTCATCTAAAAATTTTTAGAATTCCTCATCAATATAAGGAATTTCAGAAATATAAGATTTCTTAATTCTTTTTCTATAGTTAGAAAATTATTTCAGAAATCCCACTTAATGTACTCCATTGAGACTAGCCTGTAGGTGCTCTACACGTTTCCATTTCTCCACATTGGCCACTATCAATCAGCTCAAGAAATTAAAAAAATTTGATTATTTTTTTAATTAATTTAAAAAATTAACGATGTTATCGTTTGCGAAATTGTCGTTACTACATTTTCACCAACAACAGAACTTGTTCTTCTATCGGCTTCTTCAATTGAATTTTCATCAGCTGTTTCACCTGGACATAAGTATCTTAAATAGAAGAAATTGTTCTTCACTCGTTCAAATAGTTATAGATTTATCAAGTATAATGCCACAGATGACAAACCTTTTGCATATATTCGATCTTGTCCAGCGACTTTGTTATTTTTCTGATGATCGCTATAATCATCGAATGCAATTACAACATTATTGCCGTAATATTTATAATGAATATCTTCCAGCAATCATCCATTAACGATATAAATATAAATAGCTAATTTCTGATTTTTACTTATCCCATTCTCATTACATACCGATACGGAAATGGAGCTAGTTCATATTCAACAAAATTTTTGAAGTTGATAACATTAATTTTTTACATCATTTACTAGCTTTTATAATTGCTTATTTAAAAAAATAAGCTTTGCGAAAATTTTTAATATGAAGCTGTTTTCAAGCAATTCACTAGGTTAAAAATTTGCTTTTCATTTTCTATAAAAGTTACCGGTAGCGAGATATTCGTTATTTTGTGAACTTCAATCCCGATAAACTTTCTTAGCGCCATAGGTCTCGATGGAGACTGTCAAACGCCATACATACACGCATATGTGCTTATGTTTATCACACAAATAATTATTTATTTTATAGTACATATATGCTTAGATATACTTATATGCTGGCTTGAGTGCATTTCGAACTGTATAAAAAAGCTTCAAAATAACATTTCCCAGAATTTTTAATTTCTTTCGATTATAATACTTTAAAAAAGAATTAAATTGGAACCCAAGTTCGAAGAACACACCACATATTCTTAATGGTCGGCAAATCGGGACCTTGGGTTGACCATTTCGAAATATTTCCATGTTCTTCAGAAAAATAACGTCGCTTTTTTATACAAATCTCGGTATGAATCGCGGTATAACGTATTTTTCTACAAACGGGCATGTTTGTTGTTTGGACGCAGTCTTTTCGTTATGTTATACATTTAAGGAGCCCCATTTAGCCTTTATTTAGCAATTGATTTTTTGGACTGATTTGATATTTCTGATAATTCGTCTCATGTTTATAAATAGCTCAGCGGTGGAAATTCGTCTTATTGCAATATGTTTTTCTTTTATTGTTCGTTTAGTGTATTAAGTTTGCTTCTAACGCTTACAAATTTCAGGATACTTAATCGATTTTACTCGTAATAAAACAGGCATTCTGCGCGAAAGATCGTTAAAAGCCATAGAACAGAAAATGAAAATCGGCCCTGAAGTGTTTTGGGTTTGGCTATTTACGCGTATACATATATACATATTTGTGTATTTTGACTTTCCATTTAGAAGTATGGGACTCATAGGTATAACTTTTCTGCGGTAACGGTATTTTGATAATGGCCATCCTTAAATAAATAAATTACTATTTTACGTTCTTCGTCAGCAGATTATATAAATTTGTGAATTTAACATATTGAAAACAATATTTGCAAGTTAAAAGATAAAATTCAACGATTTCATACATACATATTTATTTATTAACTATTCCATTTGTCGAATTTAGAACTTCATTATTGATTTTTCTCTCATGATGACTAATTTTTTAAAACCTTAAGGTAAATTCACCCATTCGTTCTGAACGAAATTTTTGTTGTTGTTCCGCATTAAATTTACTCTCTTTCTCAAAATAGAGACGTCAAACTACATATAAAAAAAATCGTTCGGAACGTTCAGAACGAATGGGTGAATTCACCTTTAGTCAACGTATTTCATTGTTGCTTAAGTTTTTATTGCAAAAAATTATAATAATTTACTCCGGTTGTAGCGAACTTCGTATGTGACGAACTAACTAACCATTTAATTTGTTGTAATCGAACTCCCCTGAGAAGTAAACGAGTTACAGTGGAGGCGAAAATTACAGCGCACACCGTAACAAACTGAAATCTTTTATGTGAAAACTTATTTTTCGAAATACTGTGTGCATATACTCGTATGTAGCTATGCATGTGTGTACGTGCGTGCGTATGCATGTTTGAATACGGATATATATATATATATATATATATATATATATATATATATATATATATATATATATATATGTATATATATATATATATATATATATATATATATATATATATATATATATACATATATATATATATATATATATATATATATATATATATATATATATATATGTATATATATATATATATATATATATATATATATATATATATATATATATATATGTATATATATATATATATATATATATATATATATATATATATATATATATATATATACATATAAATATATATATATATATATATATATATATATATACATATATATATATATATATATATATATATATATGTATATATATGTGTGTATATATATATATATATATATATATATATATATATATATATATATATATATATATATATATATATATATATATATATATATATATATATGAGTGGCACGTATATTTTTATGATATTTCAGAATAAATGTATTTATGTTATCGTTGACATACCGGTATCTCTGGCGTCCTTGCAGCAGTCAAACATATCAGCCTTGATGTCTTGAAAGCTCTCGGCAATAATTTCCCCTATTGTAACCAAACGATCGACAGCCATATTTATCGCTTGACCTACTCGCTTGCATGTTACAAGTTTTTGTTCACAACTTATGTCCAAGTGACGTTGCGGTGTTAACTGAAATCAAATACATATGTATAACGACAATCATTAGCGTGTTGATTGCACGCTTGTATCATTTATATACTCTTACCGTATCTAAGTTGTTTGAAGAAATCATATTTGTTTCCAATTACTGTGTCAAGCGCAGGAATGTTGTTGTGCCTTCGCTATAACCTTTTTTCTATATAAATCGTCCTTTACTGCATTACATTAACATTAATATTTTCACATTCATAGTATATTTAATATACTGATTCTGTCATTAGAACATATGGTTTGCATGAGGAAAATTTTCAAATAAAGCAAATAATTTACGCATTCATTAACAATCATTTATGTGTTTCAGAATATTCTTTTAATTTTTCGAAAATTGAGTTTTCATCAGAACTCGGCGTTTTGCGGTCCTAGGAAGCTATTCTAACTATTTTCACAATAATGTAAAGGGTCATCCTGGGCCAAACCCCCATAGATTACTAGTGTTTACATGTTACATACATACATGTACGCATGTATTTAAACTTCGCATAACTTTTAAATAGTTGCAGCGATCGGAACGATGAAATGTGCGGTTTCTGAAGATTTTGGCTCCTATTGGATGTTGTGTAAATATTTACAAGTTGATTTGATGTGGTAAAGTTTGAGAATTATTGAAAATCAAATTTTCGATCAAACCCCAAACTCAACTCAGGTTTCCATCAACAAAAAAAAACAACAAAATTAAAATCGATTCCTTAGTCACTTTTGCTAACTTGGAAAATCTGAATCGGCTTATTCGTTCGAGAGATATCGTATATTGTTTTCGGTTCTGTTTTCTAAGTTTTGTGACTTTTTTGAAATTTTCAAACTGCATCCAATGCCGTAAATTGTAATTTCAATCATTTAATTATTCCTATAATTTTTCTCAAATTTAGGTTAATTTTTGGCGATTTTACCTTCACGATTAGTGATGTTTCTTTTTACCTTTAATTCGAAACTATTTAATAGTTTTGAAAAAAGAAAATCGATTTTTTTAAGTTTTTTGCGATTTTTATCTGGAAGGTGAAGTTTTTTTGATTTTATATGTTCGCAATTTTTGTTCTTTATGACAAGAGCTACAAGTTTGCCTCAGAGAGTAAATCGAAATTCGGAACGGTTTGCAAGATATGAGCCCGAGAAAATTATCACTTTTTTGCGAAAATGATACCGAGGCCCCAAATCTTTGGCGGCCCATAAAAAAAGTGCATGACTTTGGGAAAAATTGGGAGACACGGGTCTTTTTTTTTAGTCTTTTATCACGTAGTGGTGTCTGTATATGGTTATTTTGCCACGACTTAAAAAATTACACACAGTGTAATTATTTGAATGATATTTTATCAATTTGTTATTAATGTTTTTAATAAATTGTAAACATTTTAACAACATGGCGATAAAAAATTATATATATATATATATATATATATATATATATATATATATATATATATATATATATATATATATATATACAGACATATATATATATATGTATATATATATATATATATATATATATATATATATATATATATATATATACAGACATATATATATATATATATGTATATATATATATATATATATATATATATATATATATGTATATATATATATATATATATATATATATATATACAGACATATATATATATATGTATATATATATATATATATATATATATATATATATATATATATATATATATATATATACAGACATATATATATATATATATATATATATATATATATATATATATATGTCTGTATATACATATATATATATATATATATATATATATATATATATATATATATATATATATATATACAGACATATATATATATATATATATATATATATATATATATGTCTGTATATATATATATATATATATATATATATATATATATATATATATATATATACTTTTTATAATAACATTAACTAATTGAAAAAATGCATTTTATATACATATGTTCCACATCAGATAGTCTTTCACATTTGAGAATAATGTTTGAAAGTAAATTGAGAATAAATGAATTTCTCGATTTGTGAATACTATGTTTTTCAAGATACTTTCAAATAACATTAAAACGGTTGGCGTTTGAGAAAGAGCCTGATTTCAAATCATTCTCAATTTGAAATTAATCCTGCGTGTTTGCTGGGATAACAGAATATATAAATGGATTGGTAGGCATTTAATTCAACATTACCTTTATGTATTAATTGCAATCATCATCATCATCTTCAAGGTTACAGTTCATAAATATAGATTTAGTATCTACATACATACGTACGAGTAGATATAAATATTAAGTTGTTATTATCACCTTTTACCTGTATTTTCTTCATATGTACATATGTATTTATGTATGTGTGTGTGTATTCATGTGTCCATTTGTAAATATGTATTTCTGAAGCCTTGTGGACAAGAAACTGCCGATGTATCAACAACATATACATACATAAGTACATATATGCACGAACTTTTGCATGCAAAATAGTTACATCCATCGATATGTACATACATATGTATGTACGTACAAGCTTGTACGTGTGTAGATACAATAAAAGTATCAATTATAAATTATTCTTGAAATATATAGATACACACATACGCACATGCCAACATATAAGAACATTTTGAACACTAGAATTTCACAGATTTATGTGGCGATTTAATTTTGGTTACAACAATTTTCACAAAGACACTGCGTATGTGTGGGTTCATCTTCCTTTCTTTGATTCTTCTTCTGTTCTTTACCGTTTTACACAACGTAATATAATTTTTTAAACGATTTTCCTTCCTGCTGGAGTAAGTTACTGCTTTCTTCATTGATTGCATCAAAGTCTCTATCACAGCATGTCTCAAAACATAATCCAAGCAAAGTAAACGGCAATGAATGCTATTGCAACATTTCTAATGCAATTTTTTATTATTACTGATATTTTTACCAAATGCCAGCCCGTAATATACTTATATACGTATGTATGTATGTACATACATACTTATTTATATATAAGGCAGCAATGTTTCATCTATTTCACAGAATTAATTAATTATACACATATATTTTTATTTATTTTAACAGTTCTGTGTTTATGCCAAAGACGTCCGTCCATAAAAAATTTGTTTTAATTATTTATCATTTTTTTCACAACTTATGTGAATGCTTCCAGGTAAGCAAGTGCGAAAAGAGTCACTGGACAACACATGCGCACAACATATCAAATTGCAAGTTTATCGATAAATACAATTTATTGCCGTAATAATCGAAAAACAAATATTTTGCAATTTGCACATCCATATTTGATGCTACCACAATTATTATTTTACAACTAGCTTTTAGGAAGAATATCAATTCTGCGTTGAGCCCCTCTTTTTGAAAAATGAGGTGATAAGTACAATGTCATGTCCTACCAAATGCGAACGAAACATTTGTCGTAAATACACATTCACATATACATACATATGTATATGTAATTAAATGTATATAAAATATGTTATTTTTTTCAATAAACATCTGATTTATAATCGATTTTTAACTGAACAAATATTAATTATATTCCTTTCAAATCTATTAATATTGTTTTTTTTAACCTTTTTGCTTATGGTTTTTATTATTCAGCGTTAGGTTAACTTCAATTTTAAACAACTTCATTGAATTCAATCTTCCAGGGAAATTTAAATTAAATTTTTAAGCAAATCACAACTTGTTAATTGTTTAATCATTTTTTCAATTTATTGTAAAACAAACTTCAATTTGTTAATTTAATGTAGTTTAGTTTACCTGATTTGAAATTTTTGTTTAGGCATTGATTGCTCTAACAAACATTTCGAATAAATTTATAAGAAATTTTCTATAAATTAATTTTTCGGTCTTAAAAGTAAAGTTAAATAAAACACGCATTAAACAATGGTTTTGATAAAACTTTTATTTTAGTGCTTAAAGTTTGCCATTTTGTACAAAATACAATAAAATTTTTGAGGCAGTTTCCAAATGCTCCAATGTTAGGGGACTAACCGCATCTTTGGCGTAACACAACAAAAAAAGTCTAATGGCGTCAAATCGCACTATCTTGGTGCCCAATACAGCCAAAATCGGTCGTGTTGTATAACTCGTGGCTCCTTCTTGTTGAAACCACATATTGTCAAGTTCATAATCTTTAATTGCAGGCCCCAAAAAATTCTGTTATCATACACCCATAGCGCTCAGAATTGGCCACAACGGTTTTTCCGGCCTCATTTTAGAACAAATAGGGCCCAATGACACCTTCAGACCAAAATGCGCACCAAACAGTCAATTTTTGCGGATGCAATGGCTTTTGCACAATCACTTCTGGGTTCTCCGAGCCCCATATGCGGCAATTTTCTTGTTGTCGTAACTACCGAGCGAGAAATGAGCTTCATCGCTAAAGAATTTTTTTTTCGAAAAATAAGATTTAAAACTCTGTTGCTCTAGCACGCAATGTGTACATCTACGGAGTTGTGAATGCTCAGCCGGCTTTAATTATTGCATGAGTTGGACTTTGTATGGATGGAAGTGCAAATCCAAATGTTAAATACGCAATAATGAGCCGTAAGATATGCCCAATTGCAGAGAATGCCATGGAATCGACAAATTCCGTTTATCCGCCACATGTTCACTAACAGAAGCGATATTTCCAGCAGTGCGTACATTGCGATGATGCACAGGCCTGACCACATCTGTAACGCTTTCAGTTTTTTTCAAATTTCTTTATATTCGTACCAATTCCTTGCAAAGTAGGTCAATGATACGACCATAATCACCATTAAATCACCACTCTCTTGTAATGTCTTAAATATTCTACGCGTTTTTCGTTTGTTAAACGATCCATATCCGTAAATGGCAATCCTCTTACTAGCTAAATAATATTTTGAATGACAAATATTTAACAACTGACAGCCTTGCTAGACCTGCGGTTTTGTTACCACTAAATGGATAACCTGATACATATACATATGTATTATGAAATTACATGTGTTAATAACTTATTACACACAGAACGATGGCAGGACGTGAACAAAAAATTAACATGACGTTCCTCCATGAGCCGAATGCATGTAAGAGAAATGTTATGTTTAATGTTCGTAACAAGTTACTAATTGTGGACACCTCTAGTAAGGAAAAATAGGAAATAAATGTAATCTGTTTCTGTTGCGTACATTTATTTATTGGAAGAGTATGATATTTAATGATTTATAACGATCTTCGTCTATAACGAACAAAATTGCCCGATCCTGCGGACTTCGTTGTAACTGAACTCTGCTACGAGTACATATAACAAACTAAATATTACGATTTTAAAATAAAGTTTTTTTTCGCATATTTATGACGTATGTAATTATTAGTTCTCACAAAAACATCAGGAATAGAGCCTAGTTGGCCTAGAAGTGGATATGAAAAGTTGTTGCATGTTGATCAAAATGGGACGAAGACTAAAATTTTAGTGCATTTCTTCTTACGCTAAAATATCTAGAGATGATGTCACATCAAAACGACCCTCAACAAATCGATTCGAAATCCTGCAAAATGCATATAAATGCATAAAGTAATTATGTTAGTTGAAAAAAACTCCTTCTTTTGTAATACCAATAAACAAAGTAATTAATATACTTACGTGAAATTAAAATGCAAGTTTCCCGTTAAAGTCACTATCGTAAAGGAAGTAAAAGGAAAATTCAGACTTTCCAATTAAAGGGAGCCAACGGACTTTAAATCGATATAATATATATATATATATATATATATATATATATATATATATATATATATATATATATATATATATATATATGTGGCTTGCAAAATAATATACACAATGCTAAAAATGTTGCAAATATTACAAATATAAAAGGAGAGACCCCCAGCTACTATTTCAAGTAGAAGTGGAACCAAATGACCGGAAACTAAAAACATATGAAACGCACCCAATCTAAGATGCTTGTTGCATAAAGGAGTTACAGTAAAGGAACCACATAAGCGAGCACGACCCGTCCGATGCATGAACTCCCAAGAATATGTCACTCTAAGTCTTACTGCAAGTTACCCACCATTTGTGTTACTCGTATATGTAGTGATTTACATGATACCGCAAGAAGATGGCTAAAAAATTTAGTAATTGATTTACTAATTGCAGTGGAAAATACACTGCCAGCTATGAGGACTCCCTTATTTCCGCGTATTTTAAGCGTTTTCTGACTGAAAAATTTAGTGCCACCTCCGCTCATTCTATCAATATGAGGTCTGTTCAATAGAAAAGAAACATAAAAAGGCACAAGTTCATTATAATTGTTTTTTGTGTTCTGTTTGTATAACAGTTTTCTAAAACTATTATACTCATATGTTTTGAAAATCACAAGTAGAAAAATATAATTGAATTCTACAAAATTCTCATATAATATTTGTTGGTTTTTGTATTAGTGTATGGCTACTGGTTAGTACTGATGATTTGGATAGCGCCAACGAAACGCATGCATAAACTCAGCTAAGCCAACAAACAATAATTAGCTCAATTAATTCAAAGGTGCAATATAAAATACATATCGCTGATTTGCTCGAACAACGTGATAACTCAAAAGAAAACGAATGCAGAAAACGAATTCAAAGTTTGTAGTTCAAAAGCAACTCAGTGGAAAATGAGCATTTTTGCAGTTATGACGTTATTTAAGCAAATCAGAGGTCTGTATGTATGGTATATTATTTAAAAAAGTTTGGATATGTCGTTCATTTAGTGCAACGTAGACATATTTCAAGAAACAAAATCATATCGGAAGTTAAGTTATACCTAAAAGTTCCATTGGTAAAGCTAACACGTTAAAGGGGCGATATGTGGTTAGATGGAGAACTGTTATCTTCTTCAAAAATTACTTCGTGTAGGCTAGAAGTCACTCCAAAGTCAAACGACAGGATCAATTGCGCAAAAATGTACATAACAGGTTAAGTGACAGCCCAGGTAGGCTTCAGAAACATTTATCATATAAATTCTATCTGTACAATAATGATTTCTTGTCTGTTCCTAATGACTTCACGATTCAATTAAACTTGATTCAGGGCACGATAACTGTCGCTGTTGTGTTATATAAACCAAAAAATTTTCTTCCGGGACTAGGGCAAAACATTTTTTTGACGGCAGCTGCTTTCTTTCTTTTGTACATATGTACATATGTACGTTCTAGACGTAAAAACACGCAAGACCTAATTTTTTCAGTTTCATTATACATGTGTAAAAATTGCTTTCATTTTCATGGTTGCTATTTAAAAAAAATCACTAAAATGGATATTTTCACGAGTACTAAAATGATTTTACATTGGAATATAGTTTGGAATATACGTATGTAGCAAAAAAGCCACATTGAGATATATTTAATGTAGAAAATGAACATTATTTGGCATAGAAAGTTCTATATTATTTTTCATAAAAAGTGAGAAAAACATAAAAAACGTTAAATTGAATATTAAATATCATTCTGAACACATCAAAATTGTATTGAGGAAAAGTATTCCTTCCTTATATGTATATAAAAAAATCAAAATCATATCTGAAGCTAAACAGAAGTCATACCAAAAAGTTTCGATGTGGAAGCTAATACTTTAAAAACTTCAATCGTATTTTGACAAGTTTGAGTTTTTTGTTGCGCAACACAGTTGTCCAGTCGGTCCAGAGAAAAATCATCTAATGTAGTAGATCTAAGTGTGCCATAGAAATAGCTAGGCGTGAAAAAGTTTTGGCATTTGCCTACCGTTTAAAAGTGTAATGGGCAATGGTAGTTCCACAATGCCGGTCCTTAAAGGATGACAAAAAGCTCTAGCACTACTCTCGGGAAAATGATATCCTCATTTGGGTGTCATCATTTTAGCGAAACTATTTCTCAGGCGTTTGATATAGTTAGTCTTGGGGTATTTTTTTCAAACGTTGTTGCTTTTTGTGTCGGTGATGCCTTCTCCCATTATATATTGAGTTTTTTAAGGGATCGTACTATATGCGCTCTTATAGAGACCTCATGAAACGAGTTCAAAATTAGCTCAAAAGTACTCCAAGGTTCCTTTCTTTCTGCTAACTCGTTTATATTTTTGCATGGCCTTTCCTATCAAAACCCCAAGCTTAACTACTCTATCTATAACACTAATGAGAGCGGCATTTGCTATGAGGAAGAATATGAATGATAGCATTAATAACCACTTTATAATAATGGAATAAGTACATTTTAAAAAATTCAAGTGCTTAGGGGTTTTAAGACGCTGTAAGAGGAACTTCAATTCTAGTGGAGAAATACAAGAGGGGGCAAAGAACTTCATCGCAGAACTTGACAGGATTTGCATTTTGAATTTTTCAGCGAAATTTGTTGCATGCAAGCTTCTTTATTAGCTGATAGGAGTGATATTGATGTAAGCGGAATAGCATTAATGGGAGCACATAACTTCTTGATAACTTCTTTTACACTATATGTTTTACTGCAACTCACATTGAAAGTGAAAAAGTTTAATGTAAAGTCGTAGTATGAGCCCAATCCTTGTTTATTATGGACACATCCATTTGTTGACGACATTCTACTTTATCGCACTTCGCATTAGAAAAAAATCGTTTTTTAGTCGCACCAATGGAGATTTTTTTCTGTCACTTGCAACGTATAAAGGTACAAATAAAATGTCTACCAATACCCCTCCCTCTATCCTCCTTATCATATGAGCTCCTGAAGACTGTTCCTATAGAAAAAATAGCAAAGGAATTTACTATTTAAGATTAAGGTCACTTAAAACTCTTAGCAGAAAGTCGAATATGGATAGCCTTTCGCGTGGATGCCCATAATTAAGGTAAGATTAATAAACAATGTGCTCTTATACACTACACGACCAATTTTCACATAGTTAAGCAAAGTTTTTTTATATGTATTTCATGAGACTGGACCTTACAATCACGAAGCCATTTATACCTGCTTTCGAAGAAGTGAAAAGTTTCACTTTCAATTTTTATACATACATTTTATGTGTGCATAAAACATATCTATTCATTTATTTAATAAAGTATATAAAATATTTTCTCAAAGACTAAGCAACTATTTATACAAATATCAAATGTTGCAAAACTTCAATGAAACTAATCACATGTATTCATTCGCAGTAGAGCACCAACGAATGGTACTGCCCAGAATATATAAAATTTTCACGTTTATCACCCTGCAACTGTTGGCCCGCAGTTTCAATACGATTTCCCATACAACACATTTCAAGGAAATATGAACTTGATGACTCTTCATGAGCATACGCTACTTTAGACAAAACGGATACATGATGTTGCATGCATTGAGTATGCGGAACGACAATAATGTAGCTTTTCATGAAAAATTTCAATTCCACCCCTAATATTTAGCACCGCCTTTAGTGTAAAGTTGATTTTCTTTTTTACTCGTTTTTATTGTTATTTTATGAAAACACTCGCTTCAAAACGTATATTGTAATATGAGTATAAATTGCATCCATCAGATAATATAGTGCTAATAAAATTATTTTTGAATTGATTTCTTATTTTTTAATAACCATTATATGAAATTTCAAATAAGGCATTAATATTAATAACCATAATAATAATAACAACAATAATAATAATAATCATAATAATAATATAATAATTATAATAATAATTATAATAATAATAATAATAATAATAATAATAATAACAAAACTAAAAAAATCACAGAGTAACAAAAATAATTATAAAAATAGAATAGTTGTTAAAATGGAATATTCATTAAAGAATTTTGTGATTTCGGAAAATCTTAAAGAGTCCGCAAAAACGTTTTACAGTTCTAATGTAATCGGAAGAGAGATATTGTCCAGTTATGACTTGGTAATGGATCATTTCAAAAATTGCCACAGTCTCTCAGCGCACCAAAGTGCAACAGTAAGCAACATGAATGCACAAGTAATATATGAAAAACCAGAGGAACCGGATATTTATTTCAACTTCAATTCCAATACGGCAATAAGTAATCAATATACAGGTACATGTAGTAAATATAATAATTATCAAAACTTCATACATACTACATACATAAATATGTGTGTATATGTTAATCTGTAATCAAACATACAAAAATTCATAACAAACACCCTCAATACTTTGTTAATAATCCTCACAAGTGGCTTTCTTCTCTTATGTGTTCGTGTGCCTTTGCACTGTTCCTAATTCTAAGCATTAACCAAAAACAAAATTAACACTTATTCACATAGCGTTCGTATACACAAATACAAACGTAAACAAATGAAAGTGTTTAGCTCAAACAAACACACTTCCCCCAACAACTCAATTATTGCATTGTAATTATAAACGACACTCTTCTCGAATTGACCAGCGTTAAAATTTACCCCAGTCGCAATCAAATATTCATACACCCAGATGTGTACGATAGGGCAACCTTCTTATTCATTGTTACTTAGAAATGTACCATACGCTCAAAACACTTAACTAAATTGGCCATTTGCTTGTAACACGCTTCAACAAAAACACCCATCCATACATACACATATACTTATGCACACAGCCATACCTCGTGCAACACGGGGGTTACATGCATACGTTCCACAAGAACATTACGCGTTATCTAAATCGCCTCATACAGAAATTCGCTTTGGCATTGAGCAGAGAAAGGGTTACTTGTGTTTGTTTCAAATACAAATTCTTGATATACATACATACATACATATGTATAATGTAATTGAAAATGTACATATTTATAGGTACATATCACATATCCCGAATACATTTTTGCGTTTAATAGGCTGCTAAGCACTTGCCATCACAAGGAATTACCTGTGTTTGTCACAGAATCTTTCTGTATGGGAATCTTGAAAAATGCCGCTTTTGGTATCCCTAACGTTTTCAAGCAACAAGAAAGCTCGTGGGATCTGCAAAAAAATCACAATTGCTCAAAAATTGTGATAGTGAGGTCTGTCCGATTTACTGAATTTTATGAAAATTTTCATAAAATAATCATTTTGTGCGATTAAAGTTGCATTTTGTAAGGCATCTACTCAGAAAACTACATTGTTCACTTCATGTATTTAAAAGACAAACGGTAGTAATTTTCCATTTCCCGCAAGTTTATTGAAGCAAATAAGGAGCATTAATATTACCAAAAATATTAATATAAACTAAAACATACATACATATGCATGTTGTTTCATTTTTTTTTTGGGTGCTAATGTGGTATCGACGACAGATTTTGTAAAGGTTTTTTTTTAATGAGACAGAGTTCCATCAGATTTTTCTGTGATAGAATCGTATGGCTCTATAATATAGTTAAACACGGCCTATAATAAATGTTGTCCTAGAAAAAAGAAAGAACTTCTGAAGACGTCAATATAATGCAGAACCGATGATCGGGAAGTAGCGCAACCCGAATAATATTAATATAATGGTTTTTATATAAAATTAAAGGAGAGTTGTCTTCAAAATTAATTGTGCTTAATTTCAAAGAATATAATTGTATGTTTGATTGTGAATAGATTTTACATCCCGAAATTGCACAAACTGCCAATAAATAATGTTTTCATGTAAATTTATATTTATAAAATTCATTATTCGAGATATTATCGAAAATAATTATTTAAAAAATTACTTAATATTGAAATTTATTATTTGGGATATTCTCCCCAACTAATCGTTAGAAACAATTAGAGTTTTTGCAAAATGCATAAAAAAAATATTGTTTGTTGTTGGCTTAGCTAAAACTATTATACTTACATACATATGTATATGTTTCGTAATTCACAATTAGAAAAATATGATTGAACTCTATAGAATTATCATATAAGATTTGTTGGTTTTTGTGTAAATATATGAGTTTGAATTATTTGAGGTTTCATTAATCGGTGATTTTCAGATAAGCAGAGGTTCTATGCTCCTAGTAGGAATGACGGGAACTTGTATTATTATATGAGTTTGAATGCTTTTCAAACATGATTCGGCTAAAATGTACTGATGAGATAACAGCAAACTATATATTTTTTAAATAAATAAACATATATTTCATAAAAAGTTTATAAAATAATTGCAGGGATTTGTAGAATTGATATCAATTTTTAATCAAGACTTTGTTAACTTAACTCTCCTAGAAGTCGAAAAAATCCAGCAACTAAAAGCAATGAAAATGACATTCTTTGAGCATGACTTATAATTTTTTACCGGTTATGTAATTGTAAATTTCGCTCTTTATTTATAGATTTAAAAAACGATTCATCAACATATCAACTAGATCGCCAAAAGCAAAGAAGAATGCGTACCACGTTCAGTTCGGCTCAAATAAAAGAATTGGAAAAAATATTTCAAGAAACTCACTATCCCGATATATACACACGTGAAGAAATTGCAACTAAAATAGATTTGACAGAAGCCAGGGTACAGGTAAGGAAACACCTTAACCACTCCTTGATTACAAATAGAATTAAATTGTTGACCATACCATTGGCTACATAGATAAAGACAAAATTGTGTACAAAAATGTCTACATCATTTCGAATTGAAATTGAGAAATACTAATTTTATGATACGGAATCCTAATTGTTTAAAAAAAATTCAAATTATTTGAAAATAGTATATTCGAATAAATTTCTCCATATATGTATGTCTACGAAATTATTATGCCGATACAAAATCCAAACGTACTAGTCTTTAGTCCAGAAATCGCTTTCCAAATCTAAAAATTTATTTTTTAAATACGAATGTTTACTCCTCTATAAAAGCCACATATCAACGTAACGTGACCAACATAACCAAATATCAACATACATAGTAGTAGTCGGGGAATGCTATCTTGCAAACTACTAGGTATAAATTATGTTAATATAGGGATATTGATCTATCTATCTGATATGATCTGTCAAATAAAAGTTTACTGTAAGTTTTACAGTTAAAAAGTTATAGATAAAAACAAATCGAAAATTGTGAGATTTTACTCGTCATAGCGTAATAACTCATTTTTTTATTGATTGTAGTGAAAAGTTTTTTTATACAGCTCCTTTAAAAAAAAATTTGGTTTGTATAGGATTTTCTTCATTATGTACTTGAGTTATTTTAGAGCCTCAAAGCCAATAACAACATGCATGGCTGCACAAGATCGCAATTTTTCCTGTTGCAAGCTCTTATCAACGGTAAATCTTGCTTGAATGAAAGAATGAAGAAACCGTTCGATAAATACATACTAAATTTTTTATTAAAAGCAACTATAAAAAACTTTTAGTAATATTTCCCTTAAAATCAATAAAAATAACGAGCTTTTACGTTGTGAGGAGAAAAATCCCGCGATTTTTATTTGTTTTAATTTTTAACTTTTTAATTATAAAATTTACAGCAAATGTTTTTCGGGCGAGTTATATATGATGTTATTATCTAAAAAAATTATATTAAAAAATTTTCAGATTCCTTGTAGTTTATTAGTTAATCACAAAAACGTAGGCGCGCCTTGCTTTCAAGATAGCAGGAAAAATTAATCTCCACCGGCTCCAAAAATTACAAACACTGGTAAGAAAAAAAATAATTAAAATTCCATCCTATTGAAGTGCGGAAAGAGAATTACTTGGAGTCTATTTGCCTATTAGCTCACAGCTTCTCAGATCTTGCATCAAAACTGCGAAGTATAACGATAACAACAGATGCGGCTGGATATAAGATTAACACTGCTAAAACCAAACACTGCGACAAACTTTAGGTCGTTTAAGACCCATTTGGAATTGGTCTTCACTCTCTCAGCGCACAAACTTAATAATCTTCAACACAAATGTCAAGTCCACTCTACGGTTGCGAGACATGGAACGCTGCTCCTCGAGATATACAGAAGAAGATTCAGGTGTTTGCGAATCAATGTCTTCGCAGGATATTGAGAATATTCCGGTCTAGAGTGGTGTCCAATAACAGGCGTTGGGAACAATCAAACCAACAACTCATGGCCACAGAAATAAAAAGACGTAACTGACGGTGGATTGGCAACACTTTAAGAATATCAAGGAACGACATCGCAAGAAACGCCATAGACCCGCAAAGAAGTCGAAGAAGAGGACGCCCAGCTCATATGTGAGAAAGGCAAATCGATAGAAGTAGACGGAACGGGTAAAACATGGGGCGAAGTGAAGGCGTTGGCACGAGACAGGAATATGTTCAACCAATTTATTGAGGATTTATGCTCCTTATAGGATCGATCGGAATATATATATATATATATATATATATATATATATATATATATATATATATATATATATATATATATATATATATATATATACATATATATATATATATATATATATATATATATATATATATATGAATTGCAAATCTAGCTCTTTTTATATACGATTTTTAGTAGCGTATAGTCTATGGAAGTGATAAACTATTAAAGTGTTAGGATTTCTCCCTTCATACTTGTTACATATTTCATCGGTCTCTAACCCAAATCGTCAGTGATCTTTAAGCAGTTTGAGAACATTCAAAGTCGATTTTTGTGATATTCTTCCGACGGGGTTTGTTTGAATTTTGAACGATTTTCCGTCATCCCACGTCAAATTTGGTTTATGAACAGACCGGTTTCGGCTTTGTACCATGTTCAGTGTTCTCGAATACTAAATCGATTTAGTATTCGAGAACACTGAAGATGCCACAAAGCCGAAACCGGTCTGTTCATAAACCAAATTTGACGTGGGATGACGGAAAATCGTTCCAAATTCAAACATTCAAAGTCATATCTTTATGTCAAACAAATCTGAGAATTCTCTATCGTATGTGTGTATATGATTATTACAAAATATTGTATGTACATAATCATAGTGTAGGCTTAGAATGCTTTTATGAAAACACTACAGCAAACAATTATACTCAACATGAGTCTATTTTACTTTTCTTGCAATATTTGATTAAATTTTTATTTTCCTTCTTTGAAGTTGCATTTACGTTTACATCGGAAAGTTTTATTGATGAAATTTTTCTTCTTAGAAATTGCAGTGTATATTTGTATGTTAGTACATATTTGATATGTACACACATATGCAGGGCTGGGCAGTATTTGAAATACATGTATTTGAAATACGTATTTAAAATACAAATACGTATTTTGTATTTTGTATTTTAAATACATACAGATTTTTACGTATTTTGTATTTTAAATACATATCCTGAAAGTATTTTGTATTTTGTATTTTAAATACATGATCAGCAAGTATTTTGTATTTTGTATTTTAAATACTGCAAACCATGTTTTTTATCCGATCCACTGTTGTAGGAAAATTTTAATTTCTTTAAACCGTTAAGAACAGACAATTCTTCTATAAAAGGGATTAAGATAGACTGACTTCCAATATTGGAGCAATTAATTTTGACGATATAGCTGTAATAGCAATTCTGATTTTATTTGTTATATTCGGCACGAACAACTAGTATTTAGCAAAGTCTGATGCTGATGCAGATTTTTTATACTTTTTATAAAATTTATTTTTGCTATTTTTAATTTTAGAAAGAGCTTTAGTATTCCATGGCGGTCCAAAGGAATCTGAACAGGTTTTTCTTGGAAAACATTGGTTCAAGATCAAATATATCCTTTGTAGAAACTCATAATAATATGATCGATGACATCAGCTTTGTTTTCAAAGTTAGAAATTGACAGTAAACTACTCCAGTCAGTATTATAAAGTAGCTAAGTTATCCTGCTATAATTCCCTTTCTTGAAGCATAAAGTATTGACTATCGATTTTTCCGCAGAATGAGATGTATATAATGAAAACCATGAATTTACTAAAATTATAGGATGATGGCGGTCTTCTCGCAAAGTGAATGAATCAGTGCGAAGAACAGAGGTGTCAACATAATCATTTACAAAAACCAGGTCTAAAAATTTAATATTATCGTTATAGATGCCATTCATCTGATAAAGATTCACATCTAGTAAGCAATCAATAAAATCAGTGTATTTCTCATTGGCGCCAGATTTATAGGGCGTGAATTAACCATTATCAGTAGAACGGTTCCAGGAAATAATAGGCATATTAAAATCACCAACTGCAATGATAGTATCATTGTGATTAGACATTCGCACAACGGAGGAGATAGCGTCTGAGTGTTTCTGGTAAATTATTTCAGGTGAATTAGAAGGGATATACGAACACGTTACGAAAATTCCCTTATGTTGAATTCATAAATTCAATATCCAGAAAAGACGTAAACGATAAAGCTTCGGAAGTGAGCAGGCTAGAAACTGCTATCAAGACACCTTCCTTTATGTTATTGCTACGATCACGTCTATATGTAGTATACTTAGCAGCAAAAATTTCCGTGTTCAATATATGTATTATCATTAAGCCATGTTTCAGTAAATGCTATAGCATGATAGTCAAATGAGTAACTTTGATTAAATAACGCAGATAACTTCTTATTAATGCCACGAACATTTTGGTATATAAGAATAAGTTTTGAATATATTTGTTTAGTTCTTTTCAATATTTGTTGCCGTTGAAGGCAATTGAACAGAATTCCTTTGTCTTGTTTTAAATATAAATTCGCGAACGTAAATACCATTAGGCCAGAAATTTGGAGAAATAACTATATTAAACAACTCATCCGGTGCAATAATCTTGAATGATGCCACTATTCTTGGTTCAGAGTAAGAAAATTTATACACTGAGATATCTAAGTTGATTCCAGTTTGAGCAGGACTAGTACATCTATTAGATAAGGTTATTAGTAGTTAATAAAAAATTAACAGGTGTTCTTTCGGCGACTGTAGACAATTGAGTGGGTTGGCTCGTACGTTGAATAGAAGATACGGTACTGTCATTAACAATACATAAATACATACATGTACATGACGTGAAAGTATTTTGTATTTTGTATTTGAAATACGTGCAATAAATGGAAGTATTTTGTATTTTGTATTTTAAATACATACAGATTTTTAAGTATTTTTGTATTTTGTATTTTAAATACATATCCTGAAAGTATTTTGTATTTTGTATTTTAAATACATGATCAGCAAGTATTTTGTATTTTGTATTTTAAATACCGCAAGCCATGTATTTTGCCCAACACTGCACATATGTATGTACGTGAATATGTAAGAATGGGAGAAAAAAACGAAATGAAAATACATGTATGTATATGTGTGCCAGTTTCTCTTCGTCCTGCCCTCCTTACACATGTTTGTAAGCATACACATGTACATAGTATATGTAAAAGTAAACAAACCGTGCACACAATCATACATGTGTTTAAGCATACATATTTTTTCATGAAACTAAAAACTCAAGCAAACTAAGCAATTTAGCATTAAATATTAAAAAAAAAATATACAAAGACAATGTTCTCCTCTGCTTTGGTGAGAAATCATTATTGTATAATGTTGTTAACACATTATAAAATATTCCTTTTTGCGCAATATAAATCAAAAGACTTGATTTGTTCAATATGTTGTGCCACACAGGTAATTTTATTGTACAATATCAATTATTGAACAATAATAGTGGAAATGAATGAGTACCTTAAGAATTCATTCAACAAAAGTTGACATTGTAAACTCACACTTACATATTTGAAAATCCTATTTATAATATAAGAAATTTCATGTAAAAATTGCGTGTCAGAATTTTTTTTTAATTTTGAAAAAGGTCTCACAGGGCAGTGTTGGTTACATATGATCTGCTATTCAGGTGCTGAGGTTGTTTGCAAATAAGTAGGTTAATCTACATATGTACATACATAAGTACATTACATTATTATGTACAAACATACATAGTTTGTGAAAACCTTTATTTTTTGTTGTTGTTGGCTTAGCTAGTTATGTTTTGCCTTACAAAACATTCATTTTCACCCGAAAAGCGATTAACTGTATAACAATGTAAGAAAAATAAAAAGATGCAATTCAAATCTACCACTAATTGTTTTCTAAAACTATTATACTTATATGTTTTGTGATTCACAAGTAAAAAATATGATTGAATTCTATAGAAAAGAATATGATTCAATTCTGCACAATTTTCATACAATATTTGTTGGTTCTTTTATAAAAATAAGAGCTTGAATGCTTTTCAAACATGATTCGGCTAAAGTGTAATGATGATTTGCTAGCGCCAATGAAATGCAGACATATACTCAGCTGGGCCAACAGCAAACACTAATTGGGACAATTGCGACAATATCCTAAAACTATTTTTATTACCTGCTTTTATATAAAATATACAAACATTCATAATACAAGTATATATAAAGCTATATATATTTTATATTATAGGTGTGGTTCCAGAATCGCAGGGCAAAATTTAGAAAACAGGAAAGACATTCTATACATATCAGCAGATCAACGCCTACATATTAAATAATAATTATTCTTAAGTTACATTTTATAACAATTATATTTTATAATAAAAAAATTAATAATAATGTGAAAGTGTAGCCTATCATTAATTATGGAGTGAAATACAAAAATAAATTCAAAATAAAATATTGTAACTATGTGTTCCATGTTTTGCAACAGGTCCCGTTGTAGCTTTTATGCTACATTCCGCTAGTCTGTCAGTTGACGACAAAGGTAAAATAACTTAACTCTGTAAAGTTATACCATAATTTTTCTTGTATATTAACAACATAATGTCCGTAATGAAATTGTTAACTTTAATTTAAACTTAAACTTATTTTCTTTAAGTGTAACAGAATGTTTCATGTAGGAATTTGCTACAAAGAACAAGTTGTAATATGGTCATCACCCTGTTCAATTGAATATGAATTTCCATTTTATAGCTACAATTTTACCAAAAATAAACATTTGACCGTGTTTATTTTAAAGTGATACATAAAATTTTTTGAATGATACTGTTGGGATTTCTGTGTTTCAAGAAAATAATTTGTTATAG
Organism: Germaria angustata; assembly: GCA_963681545.1. Classification (NCBI taxonomy): domain Eukaryota; kingdom Metazoa; phylum Arthropoda; class Insecta; order Diptera; family Tachinidae; genus Germaria; species Germaria angustata. The sequence continues at coordinate 19,764,778 of OY813002.1, read as the reverse complement.
TTGAAACAAACATTTTTTTTAGTTCATTAATCAAATTATTTTCCCAAGGTATTTTACTTCTGCCAGGACTACTACTGTCATTGTATTTATACTTTTTTGTTTCTTTTCATTGTCGAAAGAAAAAATTTTAAATCCTTTGTTTAAACGTATAGTGTCGGAAGTTCAAAATTGTAAATGTTTTGGTCAAGAAGGTTTATAACTAATTATATTATATATTTCGCACGATTTTACGTACATGTACATATGTATGCACATGAATTTTATTATGTAGCATTGATTTTTTTTCTTTCCTAAATATGAACCAAGTTACGGTTGCAAAGCGTAATATGTTTTATAATCTATTAAAGATTGTTTCCAGATAACAACAACTCAAAAATGTTTACCAATGGTCTTCCCTGCAACTTACCATTTCCCAGTTGCCTGGGCATATCTAAAGACAGTGGAAATGATGAATTGTTACCCTCCAATTCTGGTAACAGAGAGCCAGTTATATTAAATGTATACGATATGGTAAGAATACAAAAAATGTTGAAAGATAAGAACTTATATATCATTTTGGATTTTGCAGTATTGGATTAATGAATATACAACTTCAATTGGGTTGGGTGTTTTTCATTCTGGAGTAGAAGTATTTGGAACTGAGTTCGCATATGGTGGCCATCCGTTTCCATTTACTGGTGTTTTCGAAATCACTCCCAGAGATCATGATGAATTAGGAGAACAATTTCAGTTTAGACAAAGCATACAAATCGGCTGTACAGATTTTACTTATCAGGAAGTTAGACGTATTGTGGAAGAATTGGGCAACCAATTTCGAGGTGACCGATATCATTTAATGAACAACAATTGCAATCATTTTTCTAGTGCTCTTACTCAGGTGTTTACTATATTGTTCTCGTATCTTTTCGTATATATACTAAATCAAATTTTTCAGATCCTTTGTGGCCAAGAAATACCCAGCTGGGTAAACCGTTTAGCACATTTTAGTTCTTGTGTACCATTTTTGCAAAGATGCTTACCAAGGTATGGGCATTTATAATGGTTATATAAATATATTTATTCTAAGTCATTTTCAAAACAAATTAAAACTAAAGTAGTACATAGCTAATTTGAAATTATTACTTACCATTTTATACACGGCAAATGCGATTAACGTTACAATTTAAACACCTAATGAAATCTGAAAATTTTCTCAAATCAGGGTTAAAGATTATATGTTTTATAATTCACAAGTAGACAAATTTAATTGAATTCTGTAGAATCCTCATATTGGCCTTTGTATATGTATATGAGTTTAAATGCTTTACAAATATGATTTGTGGTCGAAGAGTTCTGAGATTTAGCTAGTTCCAATGAAATGTAGTCAGCTAAGCCAACAACGAAACATTAATTTTTAAATTATTGTTTAATGATGAATTTAATAAAATCATTTCCAAGAAATCACAGGACTTTTCACCCTCACAGATCTGATTACTTATAAAAATATTATTATTACTTTTAGGGAGTGGCTGACTCCAAATGCCTTACAGCAAAGCATAACGGCTATACAGGAACGTGATGACTCTGAGCATAGTCCGCTTTGAAATATGGTACGCTCAGGCAAACAATAATTGAAACAATGCACCAATTTGTACTATATACATACTCGTACAACTATACATACATACTACATACATACAATACATATGCATACAACAATTATATAACTTTTTAAATATCAATATTATTTTTGTATTTAGATTGAAAATTTTTAGAAAAGTTATTTGGTTGAATTAACGATTTGATGATAAACAAATAAAATATATTTAATTCAATTCTTTAAGATCATTACAACTTTTTAAAATTAAGATCATTACCTTGCGGAAAATTTCAAGAAGAATGTTCATGCTAAAGAAAAGAAAACATTAATAATGAGCATTTATAAAAAGTGTAATCACATCAAATATTTACAAACAGTTTATTAACTTATTCATAGAAGTGAAAAATGTACTAAGATTATGTGGATTTATTCTACACGAACAAACTAATTTTTATTATTTTTGAATTGGTTTTACTTATTAATTTTGGTACTGAGAAATAATAAATAATCCAAATAAATTAAGATTTGAGTTTATCTAGTATTTCATATTTTTATTCGAATTAAACAGACAATGCTCATATGTAGAAATTTAGTCAGAAAACTAATGCCTGTTTCTCTAAATGCGAACATTTATATTAAGAACAAACTACATTTAGTTTTTTACTATTATTTTCAATATAAATGTTCGTTTACATTCAGAGGAACAAGTATTTAATTTCTATGGATTAAATAAATAATATTCTATTATTTTTGGTTTGTATTCCAATTTTATTTTAAGATCCAAAATTTATATTGCATTTTAATTCATACCATTAGCATAATAAAATCATTAATATTAAAATATTTATATAACATATGTATATAGTAACATTTATTTTTCAAAAATTAAAAATGTACAATATTGAATTGGATACTGTAATTATAAAAAGTTCATTTGTGACGCACATAAATTATGGCAACCAACAACTTTTGTTTTTGAATAGCGTAATAAATAAATCATATTTTTACTTAAAGTTAACAACTTCGTATTGCTTCTCTAAAGGATGATTGTAAATTAAAATTGTTTGAGTTTTTAGTGTATAGCGAAAACTAAAATATATTCAATTAGATAAATACAAGTACAAAACGAATTCATCTAATATTATATTGTAGTTTTATTTCACTTTTAAAATTGGAAACAACTGAATTCTCATTTTAACAACACTTAATACAATATGCATATATCATATAGTGCAACAATAACTCGTGGAAGAAGTACCCAAAAATGTAAAAACTTAAAGAAAATGAAAGCAACTACAGTTTCGTACCTTAAGTCGTAACATCAAAGCTCTACATATCAACCGTACTTCCAAACAAACAATGTCGGTCATATAAAACATATACCAAATGGAAACAATTGGTTAAATATTCAAAGCGAAATATGCGATATATGTATATTTAAGAGTGACTTTTCAAAGTGAAAGAAGGAAATTTAGTATTTTTGGGCAAACTGCTTAGAAAAGAGCACACAATGCTGGTCAGCAGATAAACTTTTTAAATTAAAGCTATTAATATATTTTTTAATAAATTGATTAACAAAATTTTGCTCATTGTTTAGGAAACGAAATTGGCATTAAAAAATAACCGGCGCATTGCTAGGGTTAACAATAACTTCACTACCTAATAACAGAGTTGCTTTATTTATTTTTAAATTTATGTGGTACCCTATGGATTGTTTTTACAAGACGCTTGTTTTGACAGCATCAAAAATTTTGCACATTTTGTTTATGGTGTAAATTGAAAAGCTAAGAAAAAATTGTTAAATGAAAGGAATATAAAATATTTAAAAATGGCTCACAGTGAAAGTTTTCAGCTTAACACATTTCGCAGCTATATAACTATATTGGGAGATTCTAAAGCAACAGACGACAAGAAACTTCGAGCTGCACAAGAACTTAGTGAACATTTTGAGGTAGTTGTGCAGAGTTCTTCATATCCATCATTTTTGGAACATTCTCTTAAGGCTTTTATGCATTTCTTGCAAGATGGGGAGCCACAATTTATACAGGAATATCAAGCGCACCAGGTATAAAAGGCAATTAATGCCCTATGCTCCTTTTAGGAACTAAAGGAATTAATAATAATAAATTAAGAATGTAGTACAATATTTTAACATCCATTTGTATTTATATTTAAGGTGCGGAAATTAATATTGGAAATGATACATCGACTCCCTATTAGTGAGAACTTAAGGCAACATGTAAAGTCGATAATATCATTAATGCTGAAGATATTGCAAATTGATAATGAAGAAAATGTGCTAGTTTGCTTAAGGATCATAATAGAGTTGCATAAAAACTTCCGACCATCATTCAACAATGAGGTGAGGCTCCATTTCCGCATATATATATATGTATATATAACTATTTTAGCTAAAGACTTCTTTAAATACAAGTCCCCAAATCTTCGTTATATAAAAAAATTTTAAAGCTTGCTTTCAAGCATGCATAACAAATACATATGTATCCCTGAAGGAAATGTCACTAGTGATTCACTATTGACAAAGTCACCAGTACTAGTGCCAAATTATACCCCAGCCAATGCTTTTTTCTGTTGACATTGAACATGCACTTGTCATTGAAAATCCACTACTGACGTTGAAACTACTGACGAACCAGTTCCAATGGGACCATATGGCGACCGTAGAACTAGTGCTTCCCTGTAGACATTGTCACCAGTATTATTGACATACTCTACACAATACTTCTTTCAATTGAAATTTAAGATGGACTTATAATTGAAACCCCACTACTAAAGAGGTCGTTCTAATGGGTCCATGTAAACAATTTTTGATATACATATATCCCTACAGTTTTAGTTAAAATAAATGATTAAAGGTTCACCATAGAACAAATAAACGCAATTAAAAAATTAAGAGGCATAAGCGTGCTCTCAGATATTTCTCTGCTTATCAAACAAAAACATGTTGACAACTCCGTTGACGATGTCTACATATGAGTCACCAAAATAGTCGACAAAACTGGTGTCTTGGGTACACTTGTCCCCATGTTTCCATCAGGGATGTAACAATAAATATATGGGGCCGCGAAGCATGCCAATACTGTTCTAAATAACTCTTACACACGTACATTTATTTGTGTTGTATAATACATGCATAGATATTTACCGAAGACTGTATGGCGAATTCTTTATAACAAAGCAGAGAATGTCACATTGTTTTCGTCTGTTTTTCCAAAATTATTAAACATATACATAGTTACAAATTATCATGGTTCATGGAGATGCGAAAAAGTTATCGGTAAGAAACATGTAGCTTTAAATCTAGTGAATGATATGATGATGTGGATAACTAATACAAATTCGCTCCCGGATAAAAACCATGTAACAGTTCTGTCAATTGATTTTGAAAGAACATTTAATAGAATCGGTTCTAACGTGGTTGTAAACACTTTAAAATAATGTCCGCGGCCAAAGCATTTTATTTTTGTAAATTTTTTTCAAACAGACCTTTAAAATAATACCTAATGACCCACTGTCAGTAACTTTTACTTACAAATGCGATCACAGGGATCATCATCGCTTGCAGTGGTATTTTTTTTTTTTTTTTGAATTGCATTCAATGACTCAATTCAAGCCAAAAAAAAGTCGATTAGCAAGACATTCCAACATCAATTCAAAATCCTGTATACACAATTTTGTAATAGTATTAAAAAAAATAACGCCGATTGACCGTCCTCCGACTCTCGTTTTCTATGTTTCTACAATAATGTAGTTTTAATTTGCAATATATTCGCAATGGTAAAATAGTAATAATAATAATAATAATAATAGTCAAATAATAATAATAGTCAAATGACTGTGTTCCGACACTTCTTTTAAATTTTGCAAGAACACAAGAAATAGGAAAATATATAAAATTACGGATGTAATTTTTCTTAAATTTTAGTTAATGAATTTTCCCAAATTGAACTCTTTTTCATTGGAACAATGGGAACAATGTTTTCATTATTATTTTTTTTAAATCCAAAATACGATAATGAATTCTAAAATATTTTTTTTAAACAATCTGCGAAATAGAATCGCACCAGCAACTAATGGAACAAATCCCTTGATGAAAAATATTAAATGAAGTCATTCTCCACATTACGTCTGGGCCTGACATTTTTTCTCGTGATAAGATTATTAAAAAAAAATATGTCAATAAACCTGCCCTCTTTCAATTATCGAATTATCATCATTATTCAAGCAAAGGCGAAAACTTTTCACTAATAATTCAGCGCTACACTTTGTTACACCATTTATACAGATTATTAATAAAATCTATTATTTCATTAAATTAACTAAACTTAAAATTGTTTTACAGACAATATAATTTTTTAGAATCGTATTACTTAAACCTAATTCAACTTCTTATTATTATTAACATTATATGTATTAGAAGTGTAATAAATTACACAAGCTGCACAAGCGCTATCAACTCTAGATAAAAAGAGAAAATGATAGATCTACATATGTTAAAAATTTTACTATTTATTTAGAAATCGAATATTATTATTCGGTAATTAGCATATAATTATAATTATATAGTCTATTTCTTAATAGGGGTTTAAGTCTTTACATAATATAATGTCAAATTCAGGTGTTGATTATTTTACTTTTTTTGTTGATCCAAAGTTCTACCGTCATATAATTTTTTTCAATAGTACGAGCATTAATATTTGTTTAGTTTTGTAAATATTAATGTGTTGAGAAAAATGTTTATTGGATGAGTATTTACATAACAACTCGAAATAATATTGTTTCGAAACGAATTTGTGCATATTATGATGCCCTCGAGTCGTTGCCTCAACCACATCAAAATAAGAAATTTAATATTTATGTACGTAAAAAATCAGCAACATGCAAATGAAATTTTCAAGTGTAAAGAAAACAATAATAAGACGCGGAGTAAAGGCAATTTATGCTTTACTTACTGTATATTATGTATATATAATAAATAAATAAAAATATTTATCAAATATTTCTTCCAACTGAAAACTTTCAGGTCCAGCAGTTTTTAGCTTTAGTGAAGAAAATTTACACAGAACTTCCGAATCATATGAATAAAATATTTGAGCCTGCTCAGCAAATTAGGATAAAAGACTTAAAGGAACTCAATATGGAACAGTTGCTGTCTGAAACATATGCTATTAAATCTATTCATGTCGAAAATCCAACAGATTCGCTAACTTTTCAAATGGTATGTAGACCAAACCATAGTACTCGTACGTATGTAAAATATATTAATTATGATCTCAACTAACATTTAATGATGAACTAACTTTTAAATATAATTTGTTTAACGTTATTCAATACAAAATTGGGACTTCCCATCTAAGTTTTAGAAAAAGTGTAATAATACCGAATTAAGCAGCGTATGGGACACTCGATCTACTATAATCAATTGAGAAAGTCCCTGTGCAACAGTTGTTTTAATATATGACTTTAAAATATTTTTTAATAAATATGAAGTATAATAAGTATTTTTATGCTTTTAGTACAATCTATTGCCTAGAGGCATGTTGTCTTTAAGGGTGTTGCAAGAGTTGCCCATCATAGTGGTTCTCATGTATCAGATTTATAAAAATGCTGTACATCAAGAAGTATCTGAATTCATACCACTTATTATGACCACAATTAACCTCCAACCCTCAATGGTTCATAGGTAGGTAGCGTGAGTTTATAGTCTATTGATACCAATAATAAAGGTTTAATTATCTCTTAGGAACTCTCAATTTTTCAATAAAGAGATTTTTATTGATTTTATGGGAGCTCAAATAAAAACGTTGTCTTTTTTAGCCTACATCGTAAGATTATTCCAGGTCTGTGCAAAAAATTTCTTATTATTATATTGTGCCCGGGAAAGAAATAACTTTTTTGTACATTTTAGGAAACAATTATGACACATTCCGCTTCTGTAACAAGTGGTATTTTAAGTTTGATGCATTTGTGCCCTAAAGAGGCCGCGCATTTACGAAAGGAACTTCTAATTGCTGCGAGACATATTTTTGCCACCGACTTAAGGCAAAGTAAATATAAAAAAGAAACTTGTTATAACACTTGTTGTAATTTTTAATTAAACGTTTTTTTAGAATTCATATCCTCCATTGAACGTTTATTCGATGAAGACTTGTTGATTGGCAAAGGTGTTACTCTGGATTCAATACGTCCTTTGGCTTATTCAACATTAGCTGATCTGGCCCATCATGTGCGACAAAGTTTAAGTTTGGATGTTTTGGAAAAAGCCATAAAACTATTTTCCAAAAATGTTCATGACGAGTCTTTGGCCACGGGTATACAAACAATGTCGTGCAAGCTATTGTTGAATCTTGTCGATTGTGTTCGACACCACAGTGAAATGGAACCACTTAAAGCTCGAAATTTATTGACGACGCTGCTAAAAGTTTTCGTTTATAAATTTCAAACAATAGCTAAAATTACTCTACCAAGCATAACACAGAGATTGTATGTTTTAAAATTTGTGTAATTGTTAATTTTTTTTAATAAATCATTTCTGCAGGAAAGCTCAGACTGTTCCTTCACTTACCTCTCCTGCATCAACAATATCTACTCCTGCTACAGTTCTGGATAACAAAGACAATATAAGCGTAAGATTTGAGGCAATGAATGATTGTTGTATATTTGAGATATATTTGTTTTAGGACAATGCTACAGATTCTATTTCGAAAACAAGTTTGGTCGGAAATCAAGTGCTTTGTTCTCTTAATATAGTGGAATATCGAAGCTTGGTAAAAACATTAGTTGGTGGAGTTAAAACTATAACATGGGGCTTTCTTAGTTCCAAAGTAAGTGTCTAGTTTGTGTTTGAACTTATTTTAATTTAGTTTTTGCTCTAATAGTCCCCGTCAGTCGATGTCACTAAGAATAAACAAGAAAAACTCTTTCAACCTTACGAAGTTAGTATATATATTGACCTTGTACATTGGGCGATGGAAGCTTTGGACATTTATTCAATTAACACATCAACAGCTAATCAACTTAAAACTTCTGGTATTATTCCGCGAACTAAAGAAGAAAAGGAGGTTCTTGAACACTTCAGTGGTATCGTAAGTATGAACTATTAACTCGAATGAGGTATAATAATAATTGTGTTCTCGTATTATAGTTTATTATGATGCATTCTCAAAATTTTCAAGAAGTATTCGCCACGACTATCGACTTCATGGTCGAAAGAATACATAAAAACCCCTCACTACAAATAGTGGCAAATTCATTCTTGGCCAATCCTACTACATCACCTTTATTTGCAACAGTGCTTGTTGAATATCTTTTAGGAAAAATGCATGAAATGGGCACAAACGTTGAGAGGTCAAACCTTTATTTGCGATTGTTTAAGCTAGTATTTGGCAGTGTTAGCCTTTTTCCTGTGGAGAATGAACAGATGTTGAAACCCCATTTGCACAATATAGTTAATCAATCGATGGAATTGGCGCTAACAGCTGAGGAGCCATACAACTATTTTCTGCTATTACGTGCTCTGTTCCGGTCAATTGGAGGAGGATCGCACGATTTGTTATACCAGGAATTTTTACCGTTGCTTCCAAATTTATTGGAAGGTTTAAATCGTTTACAGAGCGGTTTTCACAAACAACATATGAAGGATCTTTTTGTGGAACTGTGCTTAACAGTGCCAGTGCGACTATCGTCATTGTTACCTTACCTGCCGATGCTTATGGATCCCCTCGTGTCAGCATTGAACGGATCAGCTACTTTGGTTAGCCAGGTAATATCCGACCAGAATGTCAACTTTTTTTGAAACGATTTTTATTTGTATTTATTATTATTTAAGGGTTTGCGTACCTTAGAACTATGTGTTGATAATTTGCAACCGGATTTCTTGTATGACCACATCCAACCCGTAAGGGCGGCTCTGATGCAAGCTCTTTGGAAAACCCTTCGTAACCAAGATAATGCTGCATTGGTGGCATTTCGCGTGCTCGGGAAATTTGGTGGTGGCAATCGAAAAATGATGACAGAACCACAAACTATACAGTATGCTAACAGTGAAATTCAGCCCACTGCTGTTGTAACATACTTTCAGGAGCTCGAAAAGCCTATCGAATTTCCAATAGACAAAGCTATAGAATCTGCATTTTGTGCACTCAGTTCGAATGCCACTGACTCATTTTACCGTCGCCAAAGTTGGGAAGTTATACGTTGTTTTCTTGCAGCATCGATAAATTTAGACGACGAAAAACACACACTGCAAAAGTTTTTCCTACATCCTAGTTTTCTTGAAAATAATATTGTAAATATGCCAGTAAGTCAAAGTAAGATTGAAGACTTTCAAGCCCGAAAAACTCTGCAAAATGCATTGACGGGCATGTTCGTGGCTTCCGCGACCAAAGATCTGAGAGAGTATGTGTTCCCAGTTATGGTTGCTGTTGTTCGTCACTATACTATGATTTCAGTAGCTCAACAGGCTGGACCATTTCCCTACAAGCAGTACTACACCTTTAATGGTATTGATCCATTGGTTTTAATAGATGCCTTGGCCATATGTATGGGACACGAAGAAAAAGAATTATGCAAACCGGGGCAATTATGTATCGGATTAATTTTGGATACAGCAGCCAATATTCTGGGTAGTAAAGAAAGGGCCTGTCGTCTGCCCCTTATGCAGTATTTGGCAGAAAAAATGACTGCACTATGTTATGAAAGGCCTTGGTATGCAAAAGTTGGTGGCTGCAAAGCCATTCAATTTTTGTACCAACATTTTTCTTTGCGTTCTCTATACCAACATCTATTTTCTTTCGTGAAAGCATTCATGTTTGTTTTAATGGACTTAGAAGGAGAAGTATCAAACGGGGCTATTTACATAGCAAAAACTAATTTGAGATCTTTGCTCGATCTGTGCATGACACCAAAAGAGCCAGAAAACGATGAGATTACTACAATTAAGAATAAGGCTATATATGATGTCATCCACGAACTGGTCAGGCAAGTAACGAGTCCCAACACTTTGGTTCGACAAGAATCGATGGCATCACTTAAGTACATAGCTACGCTTCAAAATCGTACAGTATCAGAAGTTATGGATCCGCACAAGGAAGTTCTGGCAGATATTATACCACCAAAAAAACATTTGCTTAGACATCAGCCTGTCAATGCCCAAATTGGTTTAATGGAGGGAAACACTTTTTGTACAACGTTGGAGCCTAGACTTTTTACTATAAACTTGACAAACAGCTACCACAAACTTTTCTTTCACGAGTTGATTACTCTGTCGGAAGCTGAGGACTCTACATTAATGAAACTTGATTGCTACAAAAACGTTACGAACCTAGTTCCACTGCGTATAAGTGCTTTGAGGGCACTGGCTGCTTGCCATTACATAACAGACACACAACATAAAGACAAAATCATAAATATTTTGTTTAAACTAATGGAACACAAGAAACCGGAACTTCAAGAAGCCGCTTTCAAGTGCATGAAGCGGTTCAATGCTGGCATACAAATCGACAAAAAGGAGATACATAATTGCATTAGACCGCTACTGTTGACGTTGGGTGATCACCGAAACCTAACATTGACAGCTACTAAACGCTTGTCCTATTTTACTCAGCTATTTCCCCAAACATTTAACGAGAAACTGAGTGAACAGATCCTACAACTCTGCCGCAAACTACTAGAAATTTCGATTCAAATCTGCAAGCAAGGCCAACATGGCGGAAACTTTTTTGCTGCCATCAGGGGGGGAGAGTATGAACAGAAAGTTGTGTGCTTGATAGAAATGTTTCATCAAATAACGGCTGCGACTCCAAAATACATAGAGAATTTGTGTCAATTAGTTTTACAGACAGAAAAAAATTTAATGATTGAATCTTCTTCACCATATAGAGAACCGCTTCTTAAATTCCTTTTGCGTTTTCCTAACGAGACAGTTGACTATTTTCTCTCTGACGTGTATATTATTGATGATCAGTGGAATCGCTTTTTTATTCATATATTAAAACATAAAGATGGTCAACCATTCCACAACGTTCTCAAAACCCAGTCATACATTAACTGTCTGATACGACTCATAGCTGGCAATCAAATTGATAGTACCATCATGACCGACACTCAAAAGCAGGAAGCTCAAGAACAAGCAATTAAAATAGTGTATACAGTAATGGAAGTCGACGATCAGTGGATAGCTACGCAAACGGAATTGGTGAATTGCCTGAAACAGCTGTGGCAATTTAGCTTGAGTAGCAGTTGCCAAGAAAATGTTATTAGCTACAAATGGCATTTAGTAGGAAAGATTTTGCTCAAATATTTTTCTCTCAACACGAACGAAATTGAATTGCTCTTCCAATTGTCACGAGCCTTATGTTTGCACTTTATTCCAGACTTTTATTTTCTAAGAGAATTTCTGCAAAACACTGTCGCTCAAAGTTATACAGTCTACTGGAAACGTCAGGCATTTTTCTATTTTGTTGAAAATTTCAACAACGTCTCTCTGTCTGAGGAGTTGAAAGCGAAAATTATAACATCAATATTAGTGCCATGTTTCGTTGCAAGCTTTGACAAAGGCGAGGGAAATAAATTGATCGGAGCTCCACCAACTCCCTTTCAAGAGGATGACAGCAATATTGTATCCGTATTTATAAGCAAAGTTTTTGATCCCGACAAGCCATACGCAAACGATGATGCCGTAAGAATTGCTTTACTTCAGTTTGCCTGCCTTCTGGTCGAGAGAGCCTCCCAACATATACATGACGGCGATGCTAACAATAAGAGACAAGGCAACAAATTAAGAAGATTAATGACTTTTGCTTGGCCTTGCCTCTTGAGCAAAAATTCAGTTGATCCAACAGCTCGTTACCATGGCCATTTGCTATTGGCGCATATAATTGCTCGTCTAGCAATACACAAAAAAATTGTTTTGCAAGTATTTCATTCATTATTGAAAGGACACGCTTTGGAAGCACGGCCAGTGGTGCGTCAGGCACTGGATGTTTTAACTCCAGCTATGCCACTTCGAATGGAAGACGGCAATACTATGCTCACGCACTGGACGAAAAAAATAATTGTGGAAGAAGGACATTCAATGCAACAATTATTCCACATTTTGCAGTTAATTGTCCGACATTATAAGGTATTATATTTGTGAAAAGCTTTTATGCCGTTTCTTTATTAAAAGCGCTCAAATTATATATAAAATCTGTATTTATTTATTTACCAAATATATTTATTTATTTAAATATTCATTAGGTTTATTTCCCCGTAAGACATCAATTAGTTACGCATTTAGTTAACTACATGCAACGTTTAGGGTTTCCGCCCAATGCTTCTTTAGAACACAAAAAACTTTCAGTTGATTTGGCAGAGGTAATTATTAAATGGGAGTTGCAGCGAATTAAAGATGACGAAAGTGAAAGCAAGCTATTAAACTCTACTATTGAGGACGAAGTGGATGAAAAATCCGCAATTAAAAGAACATCGAGCGAAGACTATAATGAATCGCAACGAAAGAAACTGCAAACAGATAGCGTTCGTGGTGGTAGTACGTTATTCGTATTGAAAAATATCTTTTATTACGTTTTTATTTTTATTTTAGATGCAAATGAACCTTCATTGAGCTCGAAAGTGGATGAAAGTTGTCGATCAATAGGAAAAGTTCACTGTGACACAGTCTTAAATTTTCTTATAAGGTTGGCATGTCAAGTTAATGACAGTCAGCCAACAATTCTCAATTCAGGAGATAATTTATCCAGAAGGTATTATTTTATTTTTGATAACAAAATGGCACTGGTGGTATTAATATAAAAAAATTTCAGGTGCATAATATTGCTTAGAACTGCAATGCGTCCAGATGTTTGGCCACAACCTTTTGAGTTGAAATTGAATTGGATGGATAAGATTTTCGCTACAATCGAGTCGCCTCATACAAATATCAACAACATTTGTACGGCTTTGGATTTTCTAACATTTCTGACAAATATAATGAAATCGGACCAACTATTAGCTATAATAAGGCCCATACAAAAGGGTCTCTCAGCCTGTATTATACATCAAAATACAAAAATTGTTCGTTTAATGCATGTACTCATTACACGCTTAATGACCATCTTTCCGCCAGACTCACAGCACAAAAATGAGGAGCTAGAGATATTATACAGTGCTATAAGCAAAATGATTGTGGACAATTTAACATTGTACGAAAAGAGTCCTCAGCCCAATCCCTCATCGCTTTTTGGAACATTAATGATTTTAAAAGCCTGTTGTGCCAATAATCCCGAATATATTGACCGTTTAATGCTGCAGTTTATTAGAGTATTGAATCGTCTTACTAAAGAGCACATTGCACAACAAAACAATACACAACCATCAATCAATCCAACAACGGAGAATAATCATTTGTCATTGGAATTGTTGATATTATCATTGGATATGATAAAAAATCGCATTGCAGCAATGAGCGTTGAGGTGCGAAAACTCCTGATCGGTAGTATTATAGTGAATTTAATTGAAAAGAGTATGGATACTAAAATAATGAAGTGTATTATAAAGATGTTGGACGATTGGATTAGAGTAAAGGAACAAAATTCGATGGTGCAGATACCTTCAATCCGTGAGAAATCAGTTTTACTTGTAAAGCTCATGCAATATGTTGAAAAGAAGTTCTCTGATGAAAGTGAATTGCACGTACAGTTTTTGGAAATGATTAACTACATATACAGAGACGAGTATTTAAAGCAAACAGAATTGAGTGCAAAACTGGAAGGGGCCTTCTTAACGGGACTGAGAAGTCAAAATCCGGCTATTAGGTCGAAATTCTTTGAGATTATTGATGCATCAATGCGGAGGCGCCTGCATGATCGGTTATTATACATTATATGCTCTCAAGCATGGGACTCAATTGGCACACATTACTGGATAAAACAATGCATCGAGTTACTGGTTTTAACGGCAAACACAATGACACCCATTCAAAATGCAAATGAGATGCATAAAATCCCCAGTATAACTTCCATTATCAATATGGGCGATAACGAGGAGAAGAGCCAATTTGTAATATACACTTCTTCTCAAGCAGACTGTGTAGATATGATGCATGGCATAGATGATAAAGATGAAGAGTTTGATGTCGATGTCAACTTGGAATTTATAAACACACAGTCAGATCAACCAGACAGCGAACGTATGCTTCCCATTAGAAAAACGAAGATATGTAAATTGATTCATCGCCAAATTGAATTTTTGGAAATAAATCGGAAAATCCGCACTGACCAACTTCTGGTAGCAACATCACAACTCTGCCATATGGATACCAGCTTGGCAGAGAGTGTATGGCTTTCGATATTCCCTCGTATATGGTCAATATTCAACACGGATCAGCAGCATACCATCGTAAAGGAAATTATACCTTTTCTGTCATCCGGAACGAATATTATACAAAAGGATTGTTCACCCAGTGCTATAAACACATTCGTTGAGGGACTGACTCAGTGTAAACCTAAAATTTATATACCTCCTAATCTTTGCACATATTTGGGAAAGGCACACAATTTGTGGCATCGCATGACCCTTGTACTGGAGGAGATGGTGGCAAAGCAAAATATTAATCATTCAAATTCTTTCATGATGGATTATAGCGATCAGCAGCAAGATAGCAACGGGAATCAAACTTCTGTACACGATTCTTTATCGCAAATGTATTCTTCAATGCACGAGGAGGATTTGTGGGCTGGTCTATGGATGAAATATGCCCAATATTCCGAAACTAATGTTGCCATTTCATACGAACAGATGGGCTTCTTTGAGGAGGCTCAAGGGGCATACGACTTAGCAATGTCGAAATTCAAAGAGGACTTATCGAACGGAGTTTGCAATTCCAATATGAACAGTGAAATAATGTTATGGGAAAATCATTGGATTCGTTGTGCCAAAGAACTCAATCAGTGGGATATCCTGCTCGACTATGCCCAGACTAACAGAGAACAACATGAAGTTCTCATTATGGAAAGTGCCTGGCGTGTACCAGATTGGAGTCTTATGAAGAAAGCTCTACTTAAAATAGAGCAAGCATATTCAAAGCAGTTCGGCTATAAAGTTAATCTCTATAAAGGCTTTTTAGCCATTCTTCATCCCGAAGAAAGACAATTGGCAAATGTTGAGAAGTATGTGGAAATATCGTCCGGCTTATGCATTCGCGAATGGGGAAGATTGCCACACATCGTATCCCATATACATTTGCAATATTTGCAGGCAGCTCAACAAATAATCGAACTACATGAGGCCAGCCAGATACACCAGGGCCTACTGCAATCTCGAAATACGTCGCTGCATGATATGAAAGCTATTGTAAAAACGTGGAGAAATCGTTTACCTGTTATTGCCGATGATCTCTCGCACTGGTCGGATATTTTCACTTGGCGTCAACATCACTATCAGATCATCACTCAACACCTCGAGCAGCAATCCGATCAAGGAAATACTATGTTAGGTGTACACGCATCAGCACAAGCCATTATCTATTTCGGGAAAATATCAAGAAAGCATAATTTGACTGGAGTGTGCCAGGAAACATTATCCCGTATATATACCATACCTTCCGTTCCTATTGTCGACTGTTTTCAGGTAATGACAAACACAACACAACAAAGAAGTGTCATATTGGATAATATATATTTTTATTACTTCCTTTTAGAAAATACGGCAGCAGGTTAAATGCTACATTCAGACAGCTTCTTCAGCTGGTCGCAATGACCTAAATGAAGCTTTGGAGGTCATTGAATCGACCAATCTTAAATATTTCACAGCCGAAATGAATGCCGAATTTTATGCTTTGAAGGGCTTGCTACTAGCGAAGATTGGGCGATCAGAAGAAGCTGGGAAGGCGTTTAGCGCAGCGGTACAATTACATGACGGCCTCACAAAGGCGTGGGCCATGTGGGGTGATTTTATGGAGCAAATGTTCTTGCGCGACAAACAAATCGCATTAGGCGTTAGTGCTCTAACCTGCTACTTACATGCTTGTCGACATCAAAATGAAAGCAAGACTCGAAAATATCTGGCCAAAGTGCTATGGTTCTTGTCATATGACAATACTAGCAACACATTAATGAGTACTCTGGAGAAATATGTTGTTGGAGTACCGCCATCGTATTGGCTTCCGTGGATACCCCAACTCTTGTGCTGTTTAGTACAATATGATGGCAGTGTTATACTGAATTTGTTGAGCCATGTAAATTACACCAGATAAAAAACAATGATATTTATATTATTAAAATTTTTTATACATTTTTGAATTTTTGTAGGTGGGCCGTTTGTATCCACAGGCAGTGTACTTCCCAATACGGACACTTTATTTGACTTTGAAAATCGAACAACGCGAAAAGCACAAGACGGCTGAGCAAGCCTCAGGAAGACCGCAAAATCATGTGAGTTGTCAAAAAGATTTATTTGTGTATATTTATAACAAATAATCCTATAACATGGTCAATTATATAAAAAGCAGCAAAACTTGGAAAACAACATGAATCAAGTTTTCACCAGTACTAACGCATCATCTTCTGGACCTTCATCTGTAAATCCCATTAAGGCTACTCCGCCAATGTGGCGCTGCTCTAAAGTTATGCATGTTCAAAGGGAGATTCATCCAACGATACTAAGCTCGTTAGAGGGTATCGTTGACCAAATGGTTTGGTTTAGAGAGAGTTGGACTGAAGAAGTGTTACGACAATTGCGACAGGGTTTAATCAAATGCTACGCCATTGCCTTTGAAACGAGAAGTACGGTGAGCGAAGCAACCATTACTCCCCACACGTTGCATTTTGTAAAAAAATTGGGTTCAACATTTGGCATTGGTATTGAGAACATCCCCGGATCGGTGGCTTCATCATCCTCTAACTCGGCGGCGTCCGAGTCATTGGCACGCCGGGCCCAAGTGACTTTCCAAGACCCCGCGTTTCAGATGATGAAAGAACAGTTTACACGCGACTTTGACTTTACAAAACCAGATTCGATGAAACTTCACAATTTGATAACAAAACTAAAGTCTTGGATAAAGGCTCTAGAAATAAAGGTCAAAAAGTTGCCGACTTCTTTCTTAATCGAAGACAAATGTAGGTTTTTATCAAATTTTAGTCAAAAAACTGCTGAAGTTGAGTTGCCAGGCGAGTTTCTCATACCATCCTCCTCACATTATCACATCCGCATTTCACGATTTATGCCTCGGGTAGAAATCGTACAAAAAAATAATACAGCAGCTCGACGTTTACATATAAGAGGAACGAATGGCAAAATATATCCCTATTTGGTTGTAATCGATACCGGACTGGGGGATGCCCGCCGTGAAGAAAGAGTTTTACAGCTGCTTCGCATGCTCAATTACTACTTGGAAAAGCAAAAAGAGACAACACGACGTTTTCTCAACATTACCGTGCCACGCGTTGTCCCAATTTCACCACAAATGCGACTAGCAGAAGACAATCCTGCCAGCATTTCATTATATGAAATATATAAGAGCACTTGTGCAAAAATGGATGTCGAACATGACCTACCAATTATTAAGTATTACGAACGGCTGTCAGAGGTTCAATCGCATGGAGCACAAATAACGCACGCAATGCTACGTGACATATTCCAGGAGATTCAGAATAAAATGGTCCCCAAGACCCTCTTTAAACAGTGGGCCATTAAAACGTTTGCATCTGCTACAGACTTTTGGCAATTTCGGAAAATGGTATGCACATACTTTTTTATTCATTAAATTTAATTTAATTTTAATTATACGAGTACATTTGTATAAGTATGCATTTTTATATTTTATTTTATACAGATGACACTTCAAATGGCTTTAGCCTTTTTATGCGAATATGCTTTGCATTTAACGCGCTTAAATACGGACATGATATATATACACCAAGATTCGGGTTTGATGAACGTTTCATACTTCAAATTTGATATAAATGATGAAAAGGAGGAATTGGATCATAGTCGACCAGTACCGTTCCGTCTAACACCGAATATTGCCGAATTCCTTACAAATATTGGCATTTCGGGTCCCTTGTCCGCTGCCATTATTGCTACAGCTCGATGTTTTGTGCATCCTAACTACAAGCTTTCATCAATTTTACGAACAATTCTTCGAGATGAAATCATTGCTTTGCATAAAAAGCGCATGCGCGACAACAAACCTATTGACGCCATTGAGGATGGAACTAATGATGCTAACACAACTGAAAATATGATACGTTTGGTGAATAAAGCCGTTAATGCTATATTGAACCGTTTGACATCAATCTCATATTTCGATAATATAGAATCCAAGAAAATATCAATTTTATTACAGCAGGCGACAAATCACGACAATTTATGCCGTATGGACCCTGCTTGGCATCCTTGGCTTTAAAAAAACATTTGTAATCTTTAAAATTTTAATAGTTTTCAAGAGTTGATGTAAAAAAAGTTGTAATAAAATATTTTTAAAAATTATATGAGATTATCTGGCAATTTTTTAAATTTAGGTTTGTTCCAGAGGATTTGGGATAGGTTCGGATAAATAGGAGTGTTAAGCGCAGGCTCGTTTGCCTTGCTCAACTTTATCGAGATGTATAACTTGGTGCTTCACCAAGTTATTACTGTTCGTAGGGGTTTATTATCCTAGTAGTTCACCAGGATAATACAAGCGATTATTATCGGTTCAGTTGTTCAAGTGGTACACAAGAACAACGTAAACTGACTTGTCGGAAAAAATGAAATTCAGATGTTTGCTGGATGAATGACAATCGTGCAATCACAAATTTTATTAAAAACTTATGGTATTTAAAGAAGAAAATTACAAATACAAATAATAAAGAAATACAAATACAAATAGAAATACAATACAAAAAAAAAGTAAAAAATTTTAATTTTTAGCAGGCTGGAAACCGTTCATTCTTCTGATGCACTAATTATTTTTCCACCGTTAGCACAGAACAGATATTGGATTTCATAACTGTCTGGCTGGTGAATTAAATAAGCAAATTATTTTCTCACTGACAGTAAAGCACAAACAGATATCAAATTTCTCCAACGTCTGACTAGTTATTTGATTTAGTACGTGTAAATAAAAATTTTGTTTTAATTTAGCTATGAATTATGCAAACGCGGTAATTCTCACGCCTAAATAAGAACGTAAAAAAAAGAGATACGGATTATGTTCAAGTATTACGAATTATGCAGACGCGGTAATTCTCACGCCAAAATGTGGGAAAAATAAGAACGTAAAAAAGAAGTACGGATTATGTTCAAGTCTTATTAATTCTATTGAGAGTTGTTTTTATTTTTGAATAAAGAATAAAAAAAACTCAAAAGAATTAACATATTGCGGCCCCAAGGGGATTGAAAAGTGCGAATGAGCGATCTCCGGCAATTTACATATTTTGAAGTGGATTAAGTTGTTGGTTCCAATGAAACATTCCAGTTGGATCGTGGAGACGGTTGTGGTGCTTCGGGGATTGGTTCACATCTTCTCTTCAACCTTTGCCTTGCTATCAGAGCCACTATCACAGCTAAAATCAAGGCTAGTCCAACATAGCTGATGGTTAAGCTATGTATTTTATGGGTTCTTGCGAGAGGAAATTCTTGTCGTTGCGCCCTGACCTCATTCTGCAGATGGGTTATCTTTTCAATTGTCGAAGCATATGACAGGGGTTGTGTCATGTTGTTTACGCTTTCTTGGAGGTGAAGGAATGACATCCCATTGCTTGTATATGATGAATGCAAGTTTGATGAGATGGTTCGATGCCCATATATGGTAATAACATCATTTTTCATTGCACACCCTGCGGGAAGCGTGAGCAACCCAGTACCTTCCAGCAATTGTGAACTGCTTTCACCCTTACATACTGTGCTTAGTTTTAGTTGCTGTTGAGTTGCGAGCAGCCACTGGTTCTTGTTATAAAGTTGGTACCATACGTTATTGCTGTTTATCAACTCTATGTTGCAGCTTGAGTCGGATTCATTGTTGAATAAATGTATCTCACAGCGACAAATTGGAGAGCCTATATGATATGCAGCTTGAATGTGTGGGCATAAGAAAATGTTATGCTCAAGTTTATTGCAGGTACTTAGCTTCGATTCATCTAGAGGGAAATATTCGTCACGATGAGCGTTGAGAGCCATCATTTTAGTGGTTGGTATGATAGCCACTAAAGAGTTGTTCATTAGCTGTGGTACTGGAGTAATATAAAATAGGTCATATTGCCCTTGATGGGCTAGTGGGATGAACAAGGTGCAAATAATGTGCTGAGTTGAGATTGCTGCGTGAGCCGTGACTACACCATATAAATGAATAATGTCTGCAACTGGAAGTACTAGATCTGCGGGAAGGTTTGCCTTTATGTTATCGATTTCACCCGAAAATTGTTGTGGGGTTAGTAGAACCGGACTAATTCGACCATGGTAAGTGTCCGCTAACAATGTGATCATAGATGTGTGCATTTTTTGTAAATTATTAGCAATTGTAAGTAACTGGACACTCAGTGATAAAATGACTTCCGATCGATGGTAACTGTCATTGGTTGTGAGGTAGAGTAGTTTATTTATTTTACCTTTCATTTTTTCGAAGTTATCTTGCGTGCGTTGTTCCGATTGCTTCATGAGATTCAGGGTCGAGTCGATAAACGATGTTTGATTCCGAAGAAGGCTTTGCAAGTGGGCTTCGTTGGTTTTTATACTATTAATAGTATCCGTCATTTCTGCTGCATATTTGGAGTCTAGAACGCCAAACAAGGAGCTTGCTATATTTCCAACGATGTCTATTGCTCCTCGTCGCTTCCTTTTTATGAAATTTTCCAAACCGTGCTCCATTTCATTTTTGAGATCTTGAAAATGGGATAGAAGTCCGTTGCATTGATAATTAAGGGATGAGTAATCGCAGGCCCTTTTCAGCGCAGAGGTACCGTTCATTAAAAGTTCTAATTCGTTATAGAACGGTGTCAGCTCAAAATAAATAAGGAGCTTCCATTCAGCGATGACAGGTTTAACTTGGCCAATATTTTCGAAATGCAATCCAGGGTTGCTGGTGATTTGGGTGTACGTCACTTGTTGACATAGGATTAGAGGGAGAAATAATGCTATGAGTACTATCAGACATGTTGCGTTTAGAGTACAACGTTTTGAGGGTGGTTCATTTATGGTTTTGTTCTTGGGTGAGCTGTCTCTTTTTCGTTTTTCATCTGTTGTGTTATTGCTAACATTGGTTCCTGGTAGCTCCACAGGAAGAGGAGCCAGCAAGTGAATTGCTCGCTTAAGGATACCATCAGTTGTTTTTACATCCGCTGTTCTGACAAGTCCGTCTGGACCGAGGTAAATTTCAGTTACTTTTCCAAGACGCCATTTCATGACTGGTGTGTTGTCTTTAATTATAACTATGGTACCCCGTTGCAAATTTTGAGCCTTGGTTTGCCACTTGTTTCGCTGCTGGAGTTCACTGAGGTATTCCTGCGACCATCGTTTCCAAAATTGATGTTTTATTTGTGACACTAACTCCCATCGTTTTGTAAGAGTTGTTGAAGTTGACCTGGCAGTTGCATCTACTTGTGCTGTAAGAGGTTCACCAATCAAAAAGTGGCCTGGTGTTAGTGCAGCCTCATCATTAGGATTATTCGGCAACGGTGCAATCGGTCTCGAATTAAGGATTGCTCCGACTTCTATGATCACGGTTTCCATTTCTTCATAGGTCAGAGACGCGTTTGCCATTTCTTTAACAAGTAACCTTTTTGCGGATTTGACTGCAGCCTCCCATAGTCCGCCGAAGTGCGGGGCTCGTGGAGGTATGAAATGAAAACTGATGCCTTTGCTGGCACACTCTTGTTGAATTTTTTCTTGAGCAGCTGTGGCGAAAAGAGCAGTTGACAACTCTTCTAATTGATTGCGAGCTCCCACAAAGTTTGTTGCGTTGTCACTGTAGAGATGCTGACAGTGACCCCTTCGGCCGATGAATCTTTTGAGCGCTCCAATGAAAGCGTCGGTTGTAAGGTCTGTTACAAGCTCCAGATGGACCGCCTTAGTGGAAAAGCAACAGAATACTGCAATATACGCCTTTTGGGGTCGCTTTCCTCGGGTTTTGAAGTGAACCCAGATTGGACCACAGTAGTCAACTCCTGCATTAATAAAGGGTCTCGCTGGTATTACTCTTGCTTCTGGAAGGTTTCCCATAATTTGCTGCAGAAGTTTTGGTTTCGCTCGTACACATTGCACACATTTATGCACCGTTTCCCGAGCCAAATGTTTGCCTTTAATGGGCCAAAAACGTTGTCTTACGATTGCTAGAAGTGCTCCAGGGCCACAATGTTTGTTTTCCCTATGTATCGACTCAAATATTAGTTTACTTATTGTGTCGTTATAAGGAAGCAACATTGGATGTTTGGCATTGAATGATAACGTGGATGCTTCTAGTCTGCCTCCGACTCTTAGAATGTTATATTCGTCTAAAAATGGGGATAAGCTTTTTATTTGACTCGATCCTTTAAGGTCCCTTTTCTGTTGCAGCTGTTGAATGTCTTCTGTGAATGTGCATAGTTGGGTGGTTCGAACAATGATGGCAAGCGCATCGTGAAGTTCAATAGGTGTGAGAGTTTGTTGGGTTTGTCGCTCGGGTTTGGGGGTTCTGGCATTTTTAATGAATCTTAAAATGTATCCTATGATACGTTGGAGCCTTTTTAGTGAATTTCGGTGATTGATGCTGTGCAAAAAGTTTTCACTATTGACAGCAATGAGTGAGATGTATGATCCTTGCTTTTGTTCAGGGGTCGGCAAATTAGGATCTAGGCCAAAACTGGGAGGCCAATGTTTCTCGTCTCCATGAAGAAAAAATGGCCCATACATCCATTGGGGTGTATGCTGTAACTGTTGTGGATCCAGTCCTCTTGATATGATGTCCGCTGGATTATCTTTAGAACTTACATGACGCCATTGCTCAGGTAGCGTGTTTTCTTGAATTGAAGCGATTCGATTTGCCACAAATGTATGAAAGGAAGAAGATCTTGAATTTATCCACGATAAGACTATTTTTGAGTCGGACCAATAGAATGTTGGCGTTGTATTCATATCCAAGTCTAATTTCACTTTTGCAGCTAAGTTAGCACCCAATTGTGCGGCACATAGTTCCAGTCTAGGCAGTGTTTGCTGTTTGAGTGGAGTTATCCGTGATTTCGCACATAACAAATATACTCTTATTGTTTTGTTTGGCAGAATTGTTCTCACATATATTGCAGCGCCATACGCCTTTTCGGAGGCATCGGTAAAAACGTGAAGTTGAGTCTTGCTAGGAAGAACTCCTTTATAGATATGCCGATGCACTTGAAAGCTTTCAAGTTCGCTAAGATTGCTTCGAAAGGTTCGCCAGCGTGAGTCAAATTCTGAAGGAACAGCCTCGTCCCATGAGAGATTCAAGGTCCATAATTCCTGGATAAACATTTTTGCTCTGGCAACTACTGGCGACAGTATTCCTAGTGGATCAAAGATTCGTGCCAAGTCTGATGTGACTGTTCTTTTAGTCACGGCTTTGATTGTTTGAATGTTGACCTTGATCTTAAGTAGGTCATCTTTAGGTAACCATACCAATCCCAGTGTTTTAGTGTAATCAGTTTCGTCTGAGAAGTCAAGACTGACTTCTTGGTCATAACTGGGAATGTTGCGGAGCAGCTGGGCATTATTAGCGCACCATTTTCGTAAATGGAATCCGTACTTGGCCAGGACGTCTTGCAGCTGGCGCTGAGTTTCTAGGGCTGTATTCAGGCTATCAGCTCCACCCAGCCCGTCATCGACATAAAAGTTCTTTTCCAAGAAACTGGCTGCCAAAGGAGCTTGCATCTTATTATCCTGTATTATTTCCTTTAAACATTTGATCGCCAGATATGGTGCTGGTCTAGTACCATAGGTAACGGTATTTAACTGGAAATAACTAATAGGCTCAGAGGCATTATTTCGCCAGAGGATTATCTGGTACTGTCGGTCCTTGGGGTGGATATAGATTTGGCGGTACATTTTTTCGATATCTGTTGTGAATACGAAACGGGGCAGCCGAAATCGCAATAGAACCGTAAATAGATCATTTTGTAGTGATGGTCCAGTGTGGAGAATATCATTTAAGGATTTTCCTGAGGACGTTTTTGCTGACGCATCGAAAACTACTCTGAGTTTAGTTGTACTACTTTCGGGTCGCAAAACGCAGTGGTGAGGAATAAAGTATGTACGCCCCTTTACTTCGTCTATATTGATTTTCGACATGTGCCCCATTGTTTCGTACTCTTTCATAAATAGCGCATATTGTTCCTTCAATGAAG
Organism: Germaria angustata; assembly: GCA_963681545.1. NCBI lineage: Eukaryota > Metazoa > Arthropoda > Insecta > Diptera > Tachinidae > Germaria > Germaria angustata. Next base: position 19,739,875 of record OY813002.1, on the reverse strand, counting down.
CGTCTTTTGATAATCGACGTTCTAGTGCGAGGAACCGGTTGAATGCGATACTATGTGAGGACCCTAATATAGATGGTTCAGCACAAAACGGCAGTCGTGCTATGAATCGACCTTCATGGTCACGTGTGGTATGCTGATTGAAATGTGCTTCGCACTGTGCATCAAAGGGTGATAAATTTTTCTCTCTTCCTTCAACCTCCTCAAGTTTCCAAAATCGCTCAATAGCTGTATTCATTTTATCCTCTTCTGTTAAGACTCCGCAGATTCCTGATGAGAGCCTTTCACCAGATACCTTTCCCGATACGATCCATCCAAAGGCTGTATTTTGTAGCAGTGGAAGGCCCTTGCCTAAATTAAATTGTCCGATCTTTAGTAGTTGATGATAATATTCCGCCCCTAACAAAATATCGATTTTTTCTGGACGGTTGAAGGTTGGGTCCGCTAATGCTATGTTGCTGGGAATTGACCACCTGTCGATTGTAAGTGATTGAGCGGGTTGAGGGGAAATAATTTGCGGCAATACGAATGCTTCAAGCTGTGTTGAAAAATTGTTGAGCCGAGATTGTAGCGTAATGTTGACTCGGTGTTGAACCTTGGTACGGTTTTTTCCAATACCGTTGATTGAAACAGAAGTAGTCCGTGCTGGGAGTCCAAGCCGGTTGACTAATCGTTCTGTGACCAAATTGACTTGTGATCCTGAATCAAGGATTGCCTTGCATTCAGTTTCCAGACCATTAGCCTTGACCTTTACCAACGCTGTTCCCAGTAGAACATATGGTCTTTTGTTAGTGTCACTTCCCGCCATGCTTTCAGCTTCTGTTGGTGTGCTGACTAGAGATGTCGCGTGTTGCGTCGTGGAGTTATTCGTTGTAACTGTTTCATTGGCTGACTCTGTTTCCGCCTTTGATTTGTTACGCTTCCTGGATATTGAATTCTTTTGCGGGGCTTGTTCCATGTGTACAAGGGTGTTGTGCATTTTTCCACATTTTTGGCAGCGGCCTAAAATTGTGCACTGTTTGGTCAAATGATTGTGACTAAAACAATTAACACACATTTTATGTTTCTGTATCAAGTTTAGTCTGTTTACAGGGCTTAGCTGGATGAATTCTCTGCATCTATACAACGGGTGATATTCTTGCTTGCAAACTAGGCATCGTTGGTTCTCATGGCGGGGATGTGCCGTAAGCGTGCATGTTTTGCTAGCAGGAGAAACTGTCTTATCTTTGTGTCCTATTGCCTCCAGAGTGTGGAAGTAGTTCTCCAGAAAGGTAAGAAATTGGCTGACTGGTTGCATTTCCTTTGGGTTGGTGATCGATTGCTCATATTGAGTGTATACAGTTTTGTCCAACTTTTTTACCAGAAGGTGGAGTAGAAGTGGATCCCATGACGAGATTTCGAGCCCCATATTAGAAAGAGCTGCCAGGCATTCTCTCGTTGTATCGTGCAATCGCTTAATGGCCATTAACGTCGATGCACCGGATGGTTGGTCTAGCAGTCTCTGAACCGCTGTTGCCACTAGTAGTCGTTTATTGTCATATCGATCCTGTAGTAACTGCCAAGCGGCTATGTAATTGTCTCCAGTAACAGCGAGATGATTAATAAGCTTCGCTGCTTCACCAGTAACGTTGGTCTTTAGATAAAACATTTTGTGAGCGTCTGACATCTGTTGCTCATGAATAGTTTTCTTAAATAAGTCAGAAAACGATGTCCATTTCATATAATCACCTTCAAATTTAGAGAAGGTGATTGTGGGTAATGGTAGGGTAGATGGTTTAGCCATAGTTTCTGTGGATGAAAGGCGATTGTTGTTAGCCGTGGTAAGCTGGATGATCGCTAACTGAGCGGCTTGTTCGAGGTGGATGTATCTGCTTGTGTCATAACCGGCGAGGTCTGGATCGGAATATTTATCTAACACTTCATCATTAAGTAGTTCTAGCTGTTGCCATAGTTTGGTGATGGTGGCCTTTTTAACATCGTAATAAGGCCCATCCTGACCTGACTGCAACTGAAGGCTTTCTAGCTGTCTATCCAGAGCTGCCATTTTTCCTAGGGAGCGGCTGATTAAACCATCGTGGCCACTTGTAGGTTGAGGTTTCGTGGATGGGGGGTTGTTAATGATTTCGGACTGGTCGCCCCCTTTTGGCGGTGGATCAATAGGGTTTTTGGCGATTGCTCCCTTACTTTGATAAGTGTGCTCGCGTTCCATCAGCGCTATATATTTGGTTGCCATTGACTGGATTTGACTATAGCGGTCTGCAGTGAAGTATTCATCTTCCATATCAATATCCTTTAGAGTCCGCAATTTGGTATCTGCCTCATCGAATTCTTTCCAAGCTGTAGTCAGCCGGGCCAATCGTTCTTTGTAGTACACTGGGGTTTTGCGGCTAGCTGGGTCCTTGGTAAAGTTGCGGATGATGGTGGCGATACGCTCGCCGATCTCCTTTAGTTGGTGAAGAAGCTGCTCTGCGGTTTCCATATTGCTTTGTTGATGCCCTATAGAGGTTAATTGATAGTTGGAGTAAGCTGCTTGTTAGTTGTGATGCAACGTTGTCTGTGATTAAGCGCCTGTAGTTTGTGGTTGGCCGCTGATATTTTGGGTTTAAATTGTTCGCTTGAAGGACTTTAGGTTTTCCTAAACCCGATGTCCTGTCACGGTCGCCAAAATGTTAAGCGCAGGCTCGTTTGCCTTGCTCAACTTTATCGAGATGTATAACTTGGTGCTTCACCAAGTTATTACTGTTCGTAGGGGTTTATTATCCTAGTAGTTCACCAGGATAATACAAGCGATTATTATCGGTTCAGTTGTTCAAGTGGTACACAAGAACAACGTAAACTGACTTGTCGGAAAAAATGAAATTCAGATGTTTGCTGGATGAATGACAATCGTGCAATCACAAATTTTATTAAAAACTTATGGTATTTAAAGAAGAAAATTACAAATACAAATAATAAAGAAATACAAATACAAATAGAAATACAATACAAAAAAAAAGTAAAAAATTTTAATTTTTAGCAGGCTGGAAACCGTTCATTCTTCTGATGCACTAATTATTTTCCCACCGTTAGCACAGAACAGATATTGGATTTCATAACTGTCTGGCTGGTGAATTAAATAAGCAAATTATTTTCTCACTGACAGTAAAGCACAAACAGATATCAAATTTCTCCAACGTCTGACTAGTTATTTGATTTAGTACGTGTAAATAAAAATTTTGTTTTAATTTAGCTATGAATTATGCAAACGCGGTAATTCTCACGCCTAAATAAGAACGTAAAAAAAAGAGATACGGATTATGTTCAAGTATTACGAATTATGCAGACGCGGTAATTCTCACGCCAAAATGTGGGAAAAATAAGAACGTAAAAAAGAAGTACGGATTATGTTCAAGTCTTATTAATTCTATTGAGAGTTGTTTTTATTTTTGAATAAAGAATAAAAAAAACTCAAAAGAATTAACAAGGAGTAAAAACGAATTTGCATTCTCAAATTACCAAAAAATTTTTTTTCAAAATTTTATTTCATTGTTACTAACTTTTGGTCTTTAACTGTGATTTTTAGTCGCTTAGTCATTGTATAGACGGACAATTTTAATTGCAAATTTTCTTTCTCGCAACTGAAATCGAAAGGATTTTCTAAGCGTTCCCATTATTTATTCATTGCAATTCTTTATATAGGCACATCGGAGGAATGTCTCATATGAGCCTCTGTGTAAGAAGTTTATGTTCTCCACTTATATTCGTTTTGTAATAGAACATCCCAGACGATTCATCTAATAAGGTAACAGCCACTGCTTCTGCCCATATTTAAAGATAACTAAATTTACTTACATATGTACAAGCTTTTATGTTCGTAGTCCTAAAAATAAACGCAACTTTTTTGGTTTGCAGAGAAGATGGAATCCTTAGCGTAATCCTGGTGACATGTACAAATTTGTGAATTAAATTTACCTGATTAAGATGGGACTTCCTTTAATTACTAAAATGATTCAGGGAGCACACCATTTTTTTTAACCAGGGCTCTATGAATTTTATTAGGGGCTCATTTATCGAAATATGAAAAAGAAATCGGATTTTTAAAAATGAGGTAAGTAGGTAGGGCCTTTCTACATATGTATGTACATATGTACATACATACGTATATACCGTATATGTATGTACTTATGTATTGAAGAAAATAGTCCTCCTAACGTTACAAATATGTTAAGGAATCTCAATTATAAAGAACGGGTTCGTATGAAATTTAAAAATTAAAAATAAATATTAAATTTAATTGCTTTGTTAGCACCGGAATAGTACATACATATGTATGTATGTATATCACTAAAATTGAACACGGCTAAAGCAATACTAAATCATTAAGAAGGAACCCCTGCGTGCACATATTTAATAATCGCAATATTAAGCAATATTGAAGATAGATGTGTTGTTACCAATACAACTTTCTCATAATTGGTTTATCGAAATTTTACTTCACTAAAAATAAAATTTTTTTTCTTAAGTGATGAAACAAACAAGTTTTGACCACCTTCACTTAAATTGTACTCTTCCATACATATAAATTTTCCTATATTCATGTTTGTACATCCCAACAAACCAGACCTGCATAGGAATAGTTTGTAACATAAACCTTAAAAAAAGTATCTTAACAATAGCTCAAAAAAATAATAATAATAATAATAATAATAATAATAATGAGCCCTTCCAGTAATATGAGTATTCAAGTCTGTAGCATACAAGTGTAGAAGTCTAAATTATAGAATGTAGGAAACTAGTTTCCAATCTTGAGGTTATATTCTTAACAGCTTTGTAAGCTTATGAATACAATTAAAATAAGTTTCTCAATTATCATCTAAGTGTTTTTTTATTAATTATTTTTGTTGTAATCTCAGTATAATAAGACTGAATTGACAAGCAAATTTGTTATTTTATATAAAACAAATTTAACCAAGGCAAGTTTCTTCAATAACAATTTTTCAATAACAATAAAATATTGGACAAAATTTTCTAAAAACAATTTCTATAATTGCTATACTTCCATTAATTTGTTATTATTTTATGAATTTAATAGTTTTAAGACATCACTAGCTTTACTACTGCTGATTTCCCCTTTTTGCACTTCTCTTTAACTTTATTGCGCAGACTATTGATCTATTACCACAATAGGGTAACTAATAAATAATAAAAAAAACAAAAATTACAATCAAGTGTACCCAAAAGCGATTATTAAAATTAAATCTTGACCTCTTGGAAACATTTATAATCAATTCAACAAGTCCTTTTGATTCCTTACGAACACTATGCTGTGTTTCACAAAGATGAATCGTTACTTTATTTCAATGACAAAAGAAAAAAAAAACAATTGTATTAAAATAATACAACAGCTCCTCAACGTGGTGAAGTACAAAGTTAGACCCAAAATTTTTATGGCATGTTTAAAATATAAATTTAATGTACAATATATAAATATACATAATTACTTTTTTTAAATATAAATTTATATATTACTTAAATAAGTACAATATGTATAATATTGCATATTAGAACACCACTCGCGTTTACAATACTACACTCATCAAACAAAAAAAGAAAAATGAAGACCTTGGGAAAAATCACAATTTTGAAAAATTCATAACAGTACTTCTTGCAGACGAAACATCCATCCAACATCAGCGACAACGTGAACCGTTTTAAGACACTATTTGAAAAGTGTTCCGATTTTGCACTTACTCCCCGTCTACATTGGCAATTTTGTTGCATGCAATTCTGCTGCAGAATTGCTTTAGTGTCCACATTAGAAAAAATCTAGTATTGCAATTCTTGTATAAAACGTACATATGTAAAACATCAAATACAACAACACCAAAAACATCAAGTTGAATAGTGAGGATAGCAAAGCAAAACAGAATTGCAGAGAACATGAAACTCTGTACCCCTCCCCTAGCTTCTTACCTCTCTCTCCTAAAACAACCAAGAATTGCTGCAACTAAATTGCAAGTGTGGACAGTGAGTTACATAAATAAACCAATCATATAAGTATGTACATACATATGTATGTATGTGTGTTTACGAAAAGTTGTAGACAATTTTCTATGGCAAGTTCGTTTCTATGTTCAATTCAGTTTCATATCAATTATAGAATGGTTTGTTGGGATGCATCAACACACACACATATTGATTGACACATGTATACTGTACGTACACGGTAAATCCCCACTTTAACGTAGAGCGCCAACTCTTCAATGACATTCTTTAAATAATAACAAATTTCTCATAATGATAGCATGGACATAAGTATATATGTATGTACATATGTATGTAAACAAAGCTTCAATCGATCCCTTATAAGTTAATTTAGAGAAATTGTAAGATTTGTTACTCTTTGAATTTTTAAATTATGTATAACACTGTACAACAAAATTAAACTTTTTGCATAATAAGAGGGTTCGGCGTTGTGCAAGTTTACGTCTGGCCTTCATATTAGGAGGAGTTTAATTTATCCTCATTTTGCAAATTGTTTGGGTATAAGCTGTGTAAGTCACTGCGTGGAACATTTTTTTCAACATTTTAACCCTCTAGCTCTTCGATGTATGGGCTTGTTTTGTTCTCTTATGTGAAAAGTGAAAACAAAAATATTACTGAATTTGGTATTAGCTTTTCCCTAATAAATATTGTATCAATATATGTATTTCTTTTGTAAGTATATTATAATAAAAATATACGCAATTGAGACATTTAAGCATCAAAGGTGAATGAGTACGATATTAACCCTTAAACACATTTAAGTTTTCACTTATTTCTGGCGTTAAATTGAGTTTTTAGCTTCTTATGACAGCCTTATTGCTGTCTTTTTCATTGAAGATTTAGAGGATCAAAATGTAGAGTTGGAGGTTTAAAATGTTCTTAATAGTATTTTGCATAAAATTGCCGGATACCCCTTATACCCAAAGTGTAAGGGATACTAGATTTCCCATGCCGATTCACTATAAAAATTTTGCAAAATGAGAGTAACTTAAACTACCCCTAAAACGAAGGCCAAAAGTAAACTTTCAAAACGTTGATAAACGTACATACATATGTATATGTTTTTTTATTCCTTCTACCAGGAACAGTCATTATGGTTTTGTTATTTTTGTTTGTTTTTTTTTTTTGTGCTGTACAGTGTAATTTGTGTTTTTTTTAGGAAATTTGATAGACAAATAAATTAATCTCTCAAACAAACATTTGGCAGACTAGAATAGTTGATACTTGTAGAGGTATTATGAAAAGCGATGTTTAGTTTATTCCGATATTCTTTCACAAGAACTTGTGCCTTCTTTCATGCGTCTTTTTATTAAAGTATTCAGTAATGATGAGTTTTGTAAAAACAATTCTCCTTATTCTGTGTCAATGGTGGGCTCTTTACACTCACAATAGTTCAGGTGTTCTCAGCTTTGTCATCGAGAATAACGCTTCGAGATCCAAAGAAGACATGCAAACTACAAAATTCATAAAAGCTATTCCTCTTAAAGTTCAATACACAACGAAAAGCTCTAAACATATGTCCACGGCAATTAAAAGAAATGAGCAGCTCAGTAAATATACTATGCAAAAAAGTTTACACTTTATATACTACAAGTATGTATGTATGTGTCTTAACGAAACCCAGCTTAACCAATCACATTAATTATATTCTTAGAAATGGAAAAATGTTATTTCAGATGTCACCAGAATTTCAATCATCTAACCAGACTCTCCCACATATCATCAATTTATGTGCGAATGAAAAGATCACATTTATTTTCCATGGATGGACTGAAAGCTGTTATACTGAATGGATTGGTCGACTGCAAGAACGTAAGCCTTCTCTACTCAATTCTATGCTACGATTTCCAAACATAATCTCAGGTGCAGACGTTTTGTTTAATTACGTTGTTCGAAAATCATGCAAAAGCCAAACTATACATTTCTTACATATTCCTCAATTATGTATATTTTAAGCTAGATTGCAAATTAAAAATGCGACTAGGGCTTTAGTTAAAAAAAATCGTAATTAAAAATAAATACAAATATATGTTTGACCTTACAGGCTATCCTTGGACTTTCTGCTAGTATCAAGCTCGAATTATAAAAAATCTATCGTTATCGAAAATTTTCGATAACGATAGAATTTGTAAAAATTAATCGAAGTTAGAAAACAAACACCACAAGAATACTCAGCGTTATTCGGAAAAAGTACTGTTTCCAAAAATACTCGCTGCGAATATATCGAACTAATAAGTCGATAAGAAGTGATTACATTCTGCGACCGATCAAACCGGCAATTTAAAATCTATTTGAAAAATTAATTTTTTCGAAAATTTTATTTTCGAATTATCTTCGGATTTACCACTTTGTGTCGATTAATATCCACATGAAGGAAAGCCAAAGTCGTAAGAATGCCGAAAATATCGTTTCCATATTTACGTAGATGGGTATATACATACATACAAACGTGCATGCAGCCATACATGCACACACACACAAGTACGCACACACATACATATATGCGTACAGATGTACGTATGTAAGTATATATATCTGACTGAAATTAGCAACTTCCTATATGATCAAGGAAATATGAAAAAGTGCAGCGTCAAAACGTTAACAAAAGCAATAGTAATATCACCAAACATATGTATGTAATTATAAACCTCTGTTATCGTTTTCTTATGTTATCGTAGAACAGATTTTAATCCGGTTATCTCACTGGTCATATCGGGAGTACACGGAACTTTCGTGTGAAGCAATTGGCATGTAAATCACCCAAAAAACCTTTTCAAACTTATTTGCTCTAGGACATCGTATGTAAACAATAATGAATATTTTTCTCCATTCTAGACTAATTCGTATGACTGCACTAGACAATTTTAGATTATTTGCTAATTTTGCCGACTTTCAACATTTATTGGAGCATACATCTCTCAAAATGTGATGGTAAATCTTCTGATGGACTGTCTGCATGAATTCTTTTGGAAGAGTTTGAACACCATGATATGTAGCCCATGTAAAACCTATTCCCAGTGGTAAATAACAAAAGTACCAACTAAATTTAAAATTGTTTTCCTTGGAAAAAAAACGCAACCAAATCGCTGCCAAATCGGTTTATAAGTATCATAAAAAAGAACTTCCTACAATGACAAGCCCATGCTAAAATTATTAGAACCATAACCTCAGCATTATCAGGACCTGTTCTGAAAACTTTCTTAATTTGTATTTAGGGAACTTCATTGGCGCAAAAAGGCCGTGCGATGGAGGGGTGCATTACCCAGAATTTTGAAGATTTGCATTATTTCATTTTGTTTTCTATAGTCTAAGCAAAAAATATCGGTCTATTTCTTCACGTACAAACCTAAACTTTCTGCCTGATTTTTGAGGATACTCGTATCAAAAACCGTGTAAGCCGTGGAGACGTTTTTAAGTGTTTGCTTTCGTTATAAACAACAAACAGGCTGGTACTCGGCGCAAAATACGAGTGCTATAGCACTCGTGTTTCCCATTTCCTACATTTTATTGCCTACGAAATATGTAAATGCTAACAATTGTGGCATGCCTATAATCTTCGCGCAAGTGCAAGCAATGAGTTGAAAATGATTTATCGCAAACTGTTCGTATCGTACCGTTCATACATCCATGTCACAAAATACGAACAAACATACATTTTTTTATACGAGTACATACACGCATACATAGTATATTACAAATACTTTTCAATATTATCTTAAGTTACATACATATGTATGGTATGTTATCTATTATTTGTGCATGAAATATTACGAGAAAAAGCTTTGTAAAATATTATTTTTTTGTAAATCATAAAAGTTGGTTTTTTAACATTTCATTGTCATTTTCTTTAAATTTCGTTTAGCGCGTTTTAAGCAACAAGACGCCTCATTTTGGTTACAAATAGTTGACAATGCCAAAGACAATGTCAATAAATACATACATATGTATGTACATATGTATGTACACATGTGCACATCGCTACCTTAATAGAGAAGGGCCCTAACTCACAAATTTTTTTTCAAAATCTATTTTTTCGCATATTTCGGTAGTCCTTTGATAAAAAATTGATGTGCTACGAACGAAAATAGCGAAAATACAAACAGTTGCTCTAAAGCATTTAGAACTCATCAAGTACTATTTTAATATAACAACGAACTAAACCCAACTTGTATTCTATTACGAAAAGAGCTCTTGGGTAGGTTCATCCATTACACTGCGAAATTAATGTGGGAACATTTCCAATTCAACTTTGACAATTTTATTATGCTCTGCAAAACGTGTGAAACTATTTTCATTGAAAAAATACTTCCAGCACCTTGGAAAAAACAAGTTTGACTTATTAAAGTAAAGGTGTTTTCCGTTTATTTTTGTTAATTTTCTAAATTATGAAGAATATGCAATATTTGAATTAAATGGACGAAAATTTGTCGACAAAAAAAAACGATTCAATGAATTGAAATTAAAATTCTAAATTGGTTCGAAATAGTTGAACCTGTAAAAAAGGAACCAAAACTCCTGTAAAAATATTAAAGATGGCACACAGCCGAAACCATACCGTTTATAATCTAAATTTGACGTGGGATGGCAGAAAATCGGAAAGATAACACAACTCTTAAAAGTATTCTAAATCATCATATATGTACATAATTTCAATAATCACAAAAAAGCTTCAATGTTGCTAAATAATCACCAGTGTTAAATAAAAATAAAAGAAATAATTCATATTTTATTTTCCACGACAAATAGCGGAGTTTTCTAAAGTAAATAAAAAGTGAATAATTTGGCTTTAGGTACGCAAGAAACAAACAAACAAAAAAACTTTGTAAACAAAAATACATATGTAAATATGTTGTATTTACTTGTGCATATCAAGGTACTTTTTCATTTATAAAATCAGATCATCATCATCGACATCATTGTTGTTTTTGTCATAGGTGTCGTTTGTGCCTATAATTTTTAAACAAGTCTGAGGAATTTCATAGTCGTATCAAGAACTACCGGATCTTTTTAATCCAAACCTATGAAACTAATATACACTTATTATTAAAACATGCAGTATAATAATTTATAAGCAGTTTTCGCCTTGTTGATAAAACTGAGTTGACTGCTATTAGATTGAGTTTGTTTCTTATTTTAGATTTAACAAGACTAATTTGGTTGAAAACCCTCTCAAATTCTGCATTTGGCCATGGAAGAGAGATCAGCTTCAAACAAATTCAAATACTTCTTATTTTTATTTCCATCAGCTTCACTGTACTCAAAAACGTCTGCCTAAAAAGCAAATGTATTTTTTGTGTTATTCCATTGTACATACTTATATATTAAATATTACAATACTCTGCTCTTGTATTTTTGCAAAACTAAAGTGAAACTGGCTAAAAAATAGATAATAGCTAAATTAACTTTTCTCTCTTCTAAACTGTATGAAAATTAGGAACTCTGCTAATAACCTATTTTTATTGATTTTGAAAACTTGTTCCTAATATTATTATTCTACAATTGGTTCCACTATTTAAATTTATTCCTCAAGTGTTTGTATATATACGTAAAACGTGTTTTATCGAAATTTTACAACTTTTTCAGTATCGAAAGTGATTTTCAGAACAGTCCAATTTTGTTTAAACAAACTGAAAATTGAATTTTACTTTTCCAGCCATTTTCTAAATTGAGAACATAAAATAAACAAAAATTTTAATTTCACTAGTTTTTACAAATACTTTTTCAATCTAATTTTAATTCTCAATGTTCATTTACACCACTAAGGATAAGATTGCTATTGGCTAAGACCTATATATTTCCGGCTATGCTTTATGGATGTGAACTATTTGCTAAATGTGACGCGGATAGCACACGCCGGCTTAATGTTGCATTCAACAACACAATAAGATATGTTTACGGCCTTGGGAGATTCAGGCATGTATCTAATTTCTCAAGAAATATTTTTGTTGTTACCCTTGAAAATTATATGAAAATAAGAACACTGGTACTTCATAAATAATTTACTCTGGCAGACCTGATTATCTTTTTGATAAAATTCAGTTTGGTAGACCTGGAAGAGGAAGGAGATTAATAACTCTGATGCATCGTCTCACCGCCTCAGAGAATTAGTTTTTCATCAACGCGATTCGCCTCTGGAACCAATTACCACATACCCTACAAACAACCAGAAAAGCAAACGCAATTAAAAAAATCACTATTGGTATTCGTTTAAAGGTGTAAAAGCCTCGTAAACCTCGTAAACCGTATAAGTTTACCATTGCGTAAATGACTTGTCAAAATTTATATGAAAATTCATTTACGCACGCTTGATAAGTTTACGTAGCATTTTCGTTGCGCAAACATTGTGCTTAAGTTTACATGGTTGTGAATGCATCCCTGCCAAATGGTCGGCTGATTTATTTCATTGTTCAATTTGCAAAAGTATGGAAGAGGTAAGCATAAAACTTGAAATTAAATTTTGAATTAAGTGACACTGTTGCTTTTTTTTTAGAACTCACAGCAAAAACAAAAATTAAAACGTAGACGACTTAATCCGACACATCGCTGGACAGAGTCGCAGGTTCTTCATCTCCTACAAGCAGTTGCCGATGTGGTAAAGGAGACTCCAGAGTCATTTGAGGTTAGAATTCACAACAACAATTTTATTTGTGTGCATATAGATATTTATTCAAGATTTATGTTTTGCAGAAACCGACGGCCCAAAGGTTCTACGAAAAGATGCAAGTAAGTACTCCAGCACTTCAATGTATCCTTTGGGTGGCGCTCAAAAGCAAAATGTGGCACCTGAAATCATGCTATTTGTCCGCAGTGGCCTGGAAAGGCAAAACCGGTGCTGGGCTGCTGGCGAATGGGGATGAAGCCAGCGTGTCTGCATACATCAACAAAATTTGCCCCCACTGGGACTTACTAAACGATATTTTCGGACAAAGAAAAAACGTGAATCCAGGGGTAATTTTTGAAAGTACCCATAATGTTGAAACGCTGGACGACACTCCTGAAATGTCAAGTTCACTAACCGAAAGCTCTCAGTGCTTCGCCTCAAGTACCTTCGAGCTGTGTGAGGATTCGGTTGATCCACCTATGACTTCAATTAGTCATTGCAATGCCACTACGGGGCCTTCCACCCCAGAGAGCACATATAATTTCAGAAACTTAACAAAAAAAACCAAATTTGATAATCCATTTAATAATTTGCTTTTGATTCAGGAGAAGAGGTTAAAGTTAGAAGTCGAGAAATTAGAATTCGAAAAGGAGAAAGAAAGGAATCAAATGCAATTAAAAAAAATTGAACTGCAAAATCAGTTAGAAATCGAAAAAATTAAATTAGAAAGTGAAGAGCGAATAAAAATATTTGAAATAGAATCAAAATGTAATTCTAAATAAAATCTTGTGTTGCAATAACTTAAACTTCTAACTATTAATAAATAAAATTCCTTGTTAATATTAGTTGTTTTTATTTATATTATTGGTTTAAAATATTTTAAGGATTCAAATCTTGTATTAGCGCTAATAATGCGAGGCGTTTTGATTCACCCTCGTTGGTAGGTAAATTGTGGTTGTTACATTCTTCACTTTCACTTTCCTCATTCGTACTTTCATCGATGTAAAAATCTTCATCTTTTTTTATTTGTAGAATGTTATGCAGTAGTCCACAAACTAATATCCAACGGCATGTAAATTTCAGGGAATTGTTATTTTTTAATTGTATTTTCAGTTCTTTTAAACTGTTGAACCGTTCTTTCATTAAGCCAAAGCAATGCTCAATTCTAATTCGATACTGGCTAAAAGTTCTGTTGAATAGAATTCGTTGTTGCAAAGTCCCTTCTGTTGCATTTGTTCTAAAGGGAGTTATAAGACTCGTTGTCAATTTATATGCACTGTCGCCTGCCAACCACTCTGATCCCGTCAGTAGTTCGGAAGCTATTGTGGACAACTCGCAATTATTATATATTCTTGCGTCATGCACACTGCCAGGATACCCCAACACCATATGACGAATGAGTAGATTGTGGTCACAGACACATTGAACTTTTAGTGAGTAGATATGTTTTCGGGAAAAATATGCCTCTGGGTCTTCAATAGGTTTTTCAGCCAATTTTATTTCCGTGCCATCAACATAGCCAACACAATGTGGCAGCTCATTGAGTGTTTTAGCCACTAAAGTTCTGCGCTCTGCGGCATCTGGCCAATAAATGAACTTGTTTTTTAGCTTCAGAATTGCACAAAATACTCTATTGGTTATGACCTATGATATGAAAAAAATATAAGATCAAACATAGCTGTACAATTTATTGAAAAAGCTCACATTTATTACTCCTCCGTCGCTAACACCAAACAAACTTGCGATTTTAGCAATTGTTCCTCCTTCCCCACTTGAACCCAGACGGTAAAGTACTATTGTAAGTTGCATTTGCACGGGAAATTGCTTGCACGAACGCGGCCCAGTGAACACTTCATCATATTTTATTAGATTAAGGATAACATCAAACGTTGTTCGGCTAACTCGCACAATTTGTCTAAACCTGTCCTCGTCCAAATGTGGCAAAACGTTTCTTAAAAAATCTTGCGATTTTGGAACAGAATGATGAACAAATGGGCATCCATATCTAAAATATTTAGAAGCTACCATTGCAAGCGCAAAGTCTTCCATAATTTCGTTTTCTTTTTTATGTTGGTTATCTGGAATATGATATGATTTTAGTATTGAACACCCAAAATAAACACAATTAGATTACCGTAATTTTTCCCAAATAGCTCCAACATTAGTAAGTCATTTATACAAATTTTTTCCCACAATTTAAGAAATTTAACTTTTTTGCTAACTTTCGGCATTTTCAATTTATGATTTTGACAACTAAACAGCTGATCGATTAAAAGCATTTACACAAATACTTTCGTAGGTGCGTTCGTGCAACACAATGCGTAAATGTATAAATATGTATATGCATTCGGTAAACTTATTCACTTAAACGAATACCATTACTGTATTTGCTAATTAACTAATTCTCAATATTAATTAACTAATTCTTAATTTTAATTTGTTATATTAATTTTAATATATTGTTTAATTTGTCATATCATTGTATTATTTGACCAAAACTTTTATGTAATTATGTTTGTAACATTTATGCACTTGTAAACCTTTGTTTTTATAAATATTAGTGCCTGTACTGTAAATTATAAGATTCAATCTTGTTGTGAAGGTTACATATAAATAATAAATATAAATAAATGTAAATATATACATACATATGTACATGCACATACATATCGTTGGCTTTACCGCGGAAAAAGCTTAAGCAACATAATTTTTGATTTTCACTTTTTCTTCGCAATCGATAATTTACGATCATTAAAACTAAAACTAAATCTTAAAGTTTTATAATCAATAAAAATGGCATCACAAATTCAGATCAAGATAAATTTTGCAATGGCCATACAATTTAGTGCGAATGCATTTAAAAAAAATTATGCTGCAAAATTTTGTGGTTGTCCTTTAAGTTTTTTTGAGGGTTATGGCACGATATGTAACTACGTGTATGTACATTTCACCAGTGCTCAAGCGAGATTATCGAAAAACCTATTTTTTATTTGTCTATTTTTTTGCAGGATTAGCATTTCATCGGGGAGGATGCATAATTTGTGTCGATTATAGTTCATGGTCTGGGAAACCTTATATAGAATTGTTGCGAAGGTTTGATGCAATAAGTGAGGTCTTATATGAGCAATTTTTGCAATTGATTCATATCGGCCTGGATCCAAGCAAAATGTTTATCTTTGGTTTCAGTTACGGTGGGCAAATAGCTTCAAAAATCGGACGCCTGTTGAAACCGCAATACACCATTAAAAAAATTGATAGTAAGTTTAAATTCGAGCCTATGGCCAAGTAGCAGCCATGAATACATTGGGTTGTAATTTGTAATTTTTTCCTTATGATAATAAATAAGTAGATATAAGTTTAAATTATTATGTGCATACGTACATATGTATATTAATATATAATATGATCAATAAATTTTTTTTGCATATTTTTTGTAGTCTGTGACATGGCTGGACCAGGATTCGACTTTTTCACGCATTCAAATCACAGTGAAGCAGCAGAGAATGTCCAATGTTATTACTCTAGTCTTGATAAGGGCTCCCATTTTTACAGTTGTCATCAAAATATACATCTTGGTCAATGTGGTTATACTCAACCGGCTATTCTAAGCCAACCGCACTTCAGTAGTCATGGATTATGTGTGCGAATATACATAAATGCATTTGACTTCCCATTTTATGCTATTCAGAAAACTGCACAATGGTGCGAAAAGGGCAAAACTGTAAGCGATTTGCCATATGAATTTACAGTGGGCTATAGAGAAGATGGTTACAAGTAAGCAATTTTTTAATATATTTTTTTATCAAGTATTAAAAGAAAACATAATTTCAGAAACACGAAAGGTGACATATTCGTACCCACCACACTTAATTATCCTTACAACTTGTCAAAAAAGGAAATAGTTTTGTACGAGAAATATCTGCAGGGTGCTTAAATAGAAAATGCTCTATATTCCACTAAAGTTAAACAGGCCTTAAAATAGTTTTAAATTTAATTACCGTTCACGAACGCAACCGAATGTGTTTAGCATTAGCGAAATACATTTTACCGGTTTCTAACAACAGCTAAATACAAAAAAATGTCGAATACAAATGAGATTTAAAGGACTCTTTTTGGGAATAAAAATATATTTATTATTCTAAAAGGCTGATTTTAGTTTTTAATACCGTGAATAATAGTTGAACATTTTCGTCGTCATTTCATTTCTTGCTACAAAATGTGTAAAACTAAATTCCAGTATTCAAGAATAATTTTATGCACAGTCTTCATATTTTACGACAACATTTCACATTATTTTTTATGAAATAAAATTGTTGACAAGGGATTATTGCCACTTTTACTAACTTTTATAAAAGTTACTTAAAAGGCTTCTATGCGCCAATTTAAATTAATACAATCGCATTTTTGCGAATTCTTTGTGCCTTTTTAGAAAACGTGGTCTAAATTTTCAAAAATATTCTTTCTATTTCCAAAATTAAGGACTGACCAAGAAGATCAATAGTTTATAGAGACCCACATCAACATTATAGAAAACGTTTGCGCTTGGCTAAGGTTTGGCTGTAATGTTTACGAAGAAGGAGAACGACATGAAACCAATTACAGTGCGGCCTCGATTATCCGTGATTCCGTGATTACCGTAGATTATAAAAATAATTTTTTCGATTACTTTTAAAAATCAAACACAATGTGAATAAAATGAAAAATGATCCCGAATAATCGGAAGCATAAGCTCATACAAATGTTTGATTTAGTTTAACTTAGAAATTAGATATATACGGATATTGTAACACAAATAATAAATAGTATTACGGACTAATTTACCACTGACGATATAGAAACTTGGCTCAACTGTGATGAAAATACTTCTCCATTTGCTGTTTTGTCCGATGAAGAAATTATACGTATTAAAAGTGCCTCTGATGAACCTGAGCGAGAAAACGACTCGGAAAAATCTGTTGAAGATCTAAAAGAAGCAACACATGCATTCAGTACATTGCTGGACTTCTTGCAGAGCCCTGGCTGTTCCGGCATCACAGAACAAGATAAAATCCAAGTTTATTGCATCCAAGAAAAGCTTGTAAACGAAAATATGAAATTAAAAATGAAGAAACAAACAACATTGCATGATTTTTTTTTAAAGAAATTAGGCTACATGAATTTCTTATGTATTGTTGTTCACTGTGTTCTGCTAAAATAATTTTTCCCTTTACTAATTAAACGTTTATACACAATTCTTGAATAATTTTATTATTACATAAAAACATACAAGCATATCCATTTACTAATTAAGAAAGATTATAAAAAAAACTAAAAATTGAAAACTGATTATCCAGAATCCGGTCCCGACCATTACGAATAATGGAGGTCTTACTGTATTTATTCAAAATCAATTTTAATCAATTAATTACAGAGCTTGCGAAGTTATTGTGTATAACGAAAAATTTAAGCATTTTAAATTAATAACAATAAAAGCAAAAGGATGCAAAAATATACGATAGAAACGTGACCGTTATAATGGGTTTAGATTTCATTTAATTTTTAATTAATTGTCATTTAAGGGATCTTTAATTTTTAATTAGAGTTAGTCTATTTATTATGCCTGTGTTTGTAATTTATAGAGCTTTTTTAATTAATATTAAAACTTAGACTAAAACTTCCTTTAATTGTCACAGGCATAATGTTATTTTTAATGCAACTAGATGAAGTTAATCTAACAATTAATTGGGTATACAGTATCTTACAAAACATAAGCAACAAAGTCCATATTCAACTTTAAATTCCGATATATAATACGATTGATTATTTTCCGAATATCTTTCTATATAGGTTTGTTGAAAACAACAACTAAAATTGTGAAATTCCTTTAAAAAAGAGTGCGCAATACAAAAGCAACAAATTCAAAAATTATGCAACAAGGTCACATTTTTAAAGCTTAACAACTTTAAGAGCGTTTAATATTCTTTACACAAGTTTTAAGAATTATTTACTAAATTTGGTTAGTACCGGCTGATCACCTAAGCATATGGATAGTTGAAAATTTTGAAAAACCTTTGAGTCTCAAATAATTTACGATCTATAATAGGAAGAAAAAGGAAAGCGTAGGTTGCTAAAGTGTAATAAGAAACCTTATTTTATAGATCCCGACAAAGTCATAAAAATATGAAAAATCTTCGAAATAATGAATTGTTACTTTTGTTTTGCACACTTTCGTGGAGATGTACTCGTACATATGTATGTACATACATGGACTTAGTCTATTAAAAAAAAGTTAGTTTAGTTTGTTTTTTATTTCAAGTGTTGCTTAAAGTACACTTATGTGAATAAAATAAGAAAGAAGCTTCTGCTGTAAATCAAAAATTTTGTGAAATCAATCACCAATTTTCTCACATATTTTGTTGCATTTCTTTTGGGCGTCAATACTCATATATGACGTAACGATTATTAGTATTCGTATTCCCGAATATTCGCCTATTTCATGACATTTGGATTCGTATTCGTCAAATGCAGACATATGTTGGTCGAATAATTTTGTCTCAAATAAATATATAGAGTGTAAAAGGAGATGTCAAAATAAATATTAATTTGTAATAGTTAATTTTAATAGTTTTTTAACTCAAAATAATAATAATAATATCTTGTAAACTGAAAACCTATAGAAATCGCCGCGAATTTGAGCGTAGCCAGTGGGAGTGCAAAAGTTGGAATACGCTTTGAAGATACGTAATGTTGGAGATTATTAAATATCAAATGACCACGAATGATGTCGATTGTGAAAGACAATAAAGTGATTTATTGCCAGAATGTCCTAATAGGTGTGTTTGAGTACTTTCATAGCAATAACATTTATATTTTCTTTTTTATCGTTTTTCACAGTAATCAAATAACATGCATTAAAATTTTGTGAATATTTTTTCAAATTATAATCATACACGCGATCAAAAAAAGTATTGACGCAAGAAGATTTTTTTGCAATTAAATTTAATTTTGCGAACGTATAAATCCAACAATAGATAAATATTTCTTAACTTAAAATTGAATATTCCTATTCCTATCAAGGCTCAGAATTTTAATGCGTGAGCACTAAAATATAAATTTTTTTTGATAATTCTTATAAATGAGATCTTTTAATATGTTTATTTTTTCAGTCTCATAAATGAGCACCACCAATTTTTCTGCTTATGATCAAAAATGAATATGCGTACATATTAGCTACACATGCAAAAGTGAATAGACAAAACAATTTTTTGTCATGTAAGATAATTGTAAAAACTGGACTGAATATAGAAAAAAGTGTACGAAACCAACAAATAAATTCCAAAATTTAAGTTTCTTATAACAAATAAACCAATACTTGCATATGTACATATATTGATCATTTTTTCCCATTTTGTTACATTTTTTAAACATGTTGGTCACAAAAATGTATTGGTGGCGGAAATACTGTTCGGCGGCGCAGGTTTGCTGTATATGGACATACATACGAATAATATGATCTTATTTCTTTCCCTCCCGTTTTTATTTGTAATTTAAAATATAAAAATCTCCTTAGATATAAACCTGGGAGTTATTGATACTGCTTTCATATTATAAACACACTCCAATTGCTATGTAGCTATCTATCTACATACATATGTACATAGGTACATACATACATGTGTACATATGTATATCTACATATCTTGTAGCTAACGATCGAAAAATCTCTATGATTTGGTCATTATCTTGATTGCAGTAAAAAGTCGAAGTGAAGTGAGAGATCTTTTTCACTCTTCCCAGATTTCATACGCCTATGGTTATGTTTGTTTGTTACTGCTTAAGTGGAATGGTGATTATGATTCACCATTACCATCATTAAATTGAGAAATTGAGAAAAGCTCTTCGTCGTCAATATGAACTTTAAAAGAAAAAAGAACACACACTCATACACAAGAAAGAAAGAGCACTAGAGCACCATTCACCTTAGCTTTTGGAGAGCATACACAATCGTGAATGTATGTGGCTCTTCACACGAAAGTTGAAACAATAACGATGAAAAAACATAACACTTAATTCTCCATTCACACAGGCACACCAGAGTGTGTTTTAGGTTGGAAAAGATCACATTGAAAGAAGGAGAAAATAAAACGTATCTAGTACAATTGCATTGAAAAAAGAGATGGTGAACACCAAACCAAACCAACAAAAAAACAAAACAATATGAAACCAACCAAACTAAACTGATCTGAACTGAAAAATAAAAGCTAAGTATGAAGTTTTGCTGCAGTTGTGTTTTAGACCACGAAATGTGTTTACTTAAAAGTTTCGGCACAGTAAGAAAAGTGATATTTAAGCAAGCAGATCGGAAAACCTGTTGGGTGTTGGAAAGTGTTATTTCTTGATTAATATTTGCTGTTTTTTTCGTTCATTAAAAAAGTGAGTGGAATTTATTTCGCTCCCCCCATATTGGTTGTTTCACAATAAAAGTGATTTGAGGACACATAAAAATTAGTGGCGTATAATAATAAAGAAAGAAAGGAGAAAAATTGTAAAGCAAAACAAGAAAAGAATTACAAATAATATAAATGATCTGTATCCAACTAATGGAATTAAATGAAGAAACAATTAATTTAAAAGTGTGACAGACCGATCATACATACATATGTATGTACATAAGTATATGTAGTTTGCACAATAACATCATAAGCCAGCAAGAAATTGAGAAAGTGTCTAGTATACAAAAAAGTTCAAATTAATAAAAAAAAATAATAATAAAAGATTGCCAAATACTTAAATAACAAGTTGAGAAAAAAACTTATTTTCAAGGAAGATTACATATTTGCGTTTTGAATAGCAACAATAACAACAAAAAACTATTGTAAATGAAAGAGGTAAGCTAGTTTGTTAAAATGAATAATTTTCTTTTATGTAGGTCGGGTATACATACGTAGGTATGTATCACAAGTATTACATCTTTCTTCACACACACATTCATATTTACAATATGAATTGTATTCAACAAACTTACTGTATACACACACATTTCAACACACATTTATTGCTTGTAAATTTAATATAAATACTATACATATATACATATATGTATATGTACATACATACATATGTACATACTTATATGTATACGACCTTCACTTCAAGTTTCTTCTTTTAATTTGAATTTTTCTCATTTCTGCGTATATTTAACATAAATAGTTTCTTTGTTTTACTTTATTTTCTGGTCTTCACAGAAGTTTTATATTAAGAAGTAAGACAAAAACAGAAATAAAAAACAAGAAATACATGCATATGTACATACATACTACATATGGATGTATGTATGTATGTATGTAGCTACCTACGAACATACATCCATACAACAAATGCTTGCGATAAATATTACCACTTTTTAAAGTTTCACAAAACACAACAACAACATCAACAAAAATTAAACTTACGAAACTTTTTTTTGTTAAATTTTATTGTAAATTTTTTATTTGTTGTATTAATGCAATCACATCTCCTATGCTTATGGACTTATGTTTGTTATTTACGAACAATTGTGTTGTTATTGTTGTAGCAGAGTACGATGTCGGTCACATCGGTACTAATGAATACTATTACGACGACGACGTCGGACAAAAGACGATTTTAAAGCTTTTTGTGAAAGGCAGACTTTATTTAATCTCTACGTTACTAAAAAGTAGTAGATCGATAATACATACATACATACTTACGTACATGCATACTACTTCTTAATGACAAACTTTCGAAAAGTTTTTGTTGCTTGCTTCGGAGGTATTACCACACAACCAACACAAATGTTCATGCAAACTTACATACATATTTACATACCCAGCTATGTGCATATTTACAAATTCATATGCATGCATACACACATACACACATATGTACAAATTAACTAGCCCATTCGTAAGCTTACTAATTTTTCCCAGCAAACAATATAGTGTTTACAATTTTGTTCTGTAAATCTGTGCGTAAGTAGATACAATATGAATATTTTGAGTAATAACAGATATTTTTAAAATGTAAATATGAAACAATATCAACAGAACTTCTCGATTATTACAACATACAAATTGTTCTCACTGCAAATTTGCTTTAAAAATTTTCTTTTAACTTTATTTTTATTTATAACTCAGAATGCTTACTAACGTCTTCAATATTGTCTTTGGTGGTCTTAAACGATGTAGTGTATCTTTAAAAACACCGTAAAATTCGGTAGAGAAAAATATTCACCTAAATAACCGTAAACATTTTCTGATTTTTTTTTTTTTTGATAGGTTGGTAAAAGTTATCAGCACTCTGATTTTTTATTTTCATTTATTTGTTGCTTCAATTATATTTATTTGTATTATTTATACTAAAATAAGTGAATTTATTTAAACAATAAACAATTTAAATGGCCACACTTGCATTTTACATGAAACTTTAATTTAATTTAAAATAGTCCTTAAATGGAATTAATACACTTCATATACATATATACAGCTGCCCCAAGCGAATTTATGATTCTCGCTGTTGTCGAAATTTCCATCAGTTGCGCTAAGCGAGGTTGCACCGTACTTATAGAAAACAAATATTGGTATGAGATTCCTTGAACAATTTAAGCCGAAATTTTTTTAATTTTAGTTAAGAGAAGAAGTGGCAAGAAAGATCTCCGTAAGAACGTACTCTTTATGAACAAGTTCCCAAATATCATTATGACACATTCTATTGTAGTACCAATAAAACAGTGAAAAATACAACACGTTGTATCGATACGCCACCGACGAGCTTATTCGCCTTCTCCTGTACGCAGTTAGGTAATTTCACGAAACACTTCGAAGCAAAGGACCATGCATGAGGACGAATTAATCTTGAAGTCGTGACGCATTATGAGAGAACGAGTTGGATATGTTATACTTATCAGAATTGCCAATAGATGCATACTCAATTCACACTTTTGCGAATGGAAAAGACCAACAGTACTATTTATGTACCCTTCAACACACGCAATATGTGTTGATTAATTCACCAGTTGCGAGGTGGGTGCGTATGGCGAACAACTCCACACAACGGCCTTCTAAAGTTGTTTGAACCGAATGGCGAAGCTAGAATATCTTGCGAACATTGAAATCACCAGCAACAACAATTTAATATTTGGCAACTTTCGAGGATCTTCGATATGGAATCAGAGAAATGTATATAGTTGTTTCCCCTTCCGCGTTGACTTCTATAAAGAAACCTGAAATGCAATTAGCGTGAAATGATTATGAATCTGATCCAGGGACATCTAAATTAGGTACTATAAAGATTGCTGAGGCTGGTAGACAGTTTCATTGCGTATTAAGCGAAAATGAACGAACGAGTAAGACTTACTGTTGTGTTACTATAATCGTTTAATTTTAAAACGTGTAGTGTATTTTTACTTGCTTTGAGAACCGCTTTGTGTTCTAAAAATCTCACCATTAAATAAAATACAGGAACAAGAAATTTGTTAAAAGGTGTTAATAACTTTTTAAAACGAATTCCATATATGATCAGAATGAAAATAAGTAAAACATTATAATACTTTCTGTTTCAAATTGGTTATTCTCCTTTTAAATATTTATTATATATTTTAAAGTAAACTTTCTTTACTATGGTCATACAAATTATATAATGCACTTATTCTTTGGAACTATTTGTGTCCAACATTTTGAATTTGTTTCTTGTAGTTAAGAGCATTCAAATATCATTGCGAAAAAATTCTATGCTTGCAGTGATGAATTTACATGCAGAACGTATATGTCTTCTTTACTTTTATAATATTTACCATTCAATACTCTTAGAAGCAAACAAAAGAACTTATACAACCTGAGTTTCACATAAAATAATTTTTATCATACACAATAATAGTTTTAACAAAAATAGTTATTTTTCTTTCAGTAATAACTTTTGTGAGATTGTAGGTGTCCGAATACAAGTATCTTTAACCAAATTAACTAAGATGTGACGACATAGTGAAGAGGTGCATGGCATAGTGCGCAATACTGATAAAACTGATTATCAAAACTCACATCTTCTATTCATACATTAACTTCTCGACAATAATAATCGGGTTTTCGATCTCCAGATGCTGCAATTTTTTTCACTGGCATAATTCTTCGTCAAAATTCTATATTAATTTGAAAAGTTACTTGTGTTTGGAGCACCCAGTGTATACAAGGAAATATGTATTTACTGTTGTTTGTTTATAACCGATAAAAATATATTATTATTATTATTTTGCTTATTCAATATTACCACATAATACGATGAATTGATATAAACATTATGTATCTAATTAGATTATATTTTATACTACGCATCTCAACAGTACGCAATTCAACTGACAAAAAACACAGATTCAAATGCATGTCTAAAATTTCAGATTAGTAGATGTAGTTCTTTTAAGAGGACTGTATAAATTGAACAAATGCTAGCGAAACTTAAAAAAATTAATAAATATCAACAATTATTAATATTTTATTTCAAAATTGTTGTTGAAAGTTGAAGTAAAAGAACTAATAAACGTGGATGTTCATTTAAAAATGTTACGTACTTTTTGATTACAATTGACTCAGAAATATGGAAACCCCTAATATCCAAATGTTTCTCTTTTTATTACTTAAAGCCTATGCAGTAATATAAGATTTTATTTCATGTAAAATAATTTTTGTACAGAAACTCCTCTGTAATAAAAAAATAAGGCAGTAAAACAACAAATGTATAGTATATAGTATATGCAGGTACTATACATTTGTTTTAATTTCAATCTGAAGTATTCCAAAGTAAGGAAAATGTTAACCGAGATATACCTGCTTTCGGCATGCTGTATGTATAATAATTGTTTGTTGGGAAATTTTTACAACTTTTCTTGTTTTAATACTAAAATTTTACACATTCAAAGCCAGAAGAGTATGTGCATACACACACATATGTACATATATGTATATGGATATGCATAGATGTGCCTATGTAGAGTCTAAATACATAGACTGTACATGTGAAAACGAAAGGTATGCCAAAAACATATTAGACAACAGAGAGAGAAAGAGAGAGAGTGAGAGAGAGAGAGAGAGCTGCGATTCCTAACCAGTCCTAACATTTAAGCATTCAACAAACGAGTCAGTTCAAAATAGAGGCATATATCAATATTGCCTGATATGACGTACATTCGGCACATCCACACATATGGATGCATGTATGAACATTGACTGAATTACTGAATTTATAGAAATCAAAAGATTCTTGTTACCTCTGTGCCTATTTGATCTTAAAATGGAAACACAATTTTAGTTCTCATAAATGAAGTAATTTTCATAACTATTCACATAAAAAACTTATGCACATACTTGTATACCTACACCCATATGTATTTACATATGTATGCATGCATATGTACATCACAAATGAAAATGTTTAAAAATCGCTTTCTTTGCACAAATCTGTGCTCATAACAAGGGTTTAAATTCCTTTTCCTTAGAGTTTTCTTTAAAAGAAAAAACGTCTGCTTTTTTGTTGCACTTGTATCTCTTGTACACCACCTACAGTTTTTTGCTTGTCCTGAACATTTTGTATTTTATAAATTGTGATTTTTGTATTTAGTGTGCGATGTGTATATAGATGATGATGCTGTGCCAAAAAAAAGGTTTGCCATTACGGTTACAATTTCATAAATTAGTTATTAACTTTTTATGAGTGGAAGACTTCTCACGTTTCATTAAACTTTGTATGAGTTTAAGTTTTTCTTGCGTCTGCTCTATTAACATCTCTGGCTGGTTGGATTAATATCTCTTACGCATACGTAATCGACTATTGGAGCTTTTTTGTGAAAGGAATGTCTGTTGAGAGATATTGCACAATTGTTGTATACATATGAATGTATGTATGTGTGGATGTATAGAAAGAAGTTAAACGGAAGAATAAGAGAGTTTGACTAAGCTTTCGCTTAATGCTTACACATACATAAATATAAATTTATATGTACGTTTATGTGTGTAAGCATAAATTTTCAAAGAATAGGCTGCCGTACTCTACATGAAAATGACAGAAGGACAGACAGTGAGTGGCAACATTGTTATTGAACCAAATATATAGTGTGCGCATGTGTATTTGTTTAACTACCGCTTGCTCTATTGTATGAATAGGCTGTGTTATTTTTTAACAAGACAAAAGCACACACATACTAGTGTAAGAATGTCTATAAGTATATACGTGCATACATACTTATGTATATGGTGCACGTTTCTTAATATACCAATTTATTTAAGTTTGCATGTAAGTACATACATACATAAATGCATGCATGTGTCATGTTAAGAACACTTTCCATTTCTATTGAACGAACAATAATTTTGTAAACTAATTGTCTCTCTCCTTTTGTTACTCCTACAAAACTCTCATTATTTATGCTTGTAGTCGTTGTTGGGTTGTACATATGTATGTATTTGTACCGGAGCTTAAGAAGAAAGAGATGTAAACCATTTTTAGAAAGTAGTTTTGATCAAGTCTTATATACAAAAATATACATACATACATACATATGTACGTAAATACTAATATAAATACATAGATACCTACCTATACAATAAAATAAATGTGTATGTATATGCATACACATGTATGTACATATGTATGTATGTACTAATAATTTCGAAATCCAAGGCCTCTTACTATCTAACTCTTACTAACTCAACTCGTCTTATGGCGTACTTTTTAAAGACATTTAAAATGAATTTGCTGCCTGAGCTTATGATTTTATTTCATTTGTTTGTTCATTTCATTAAAGGTACCGAGAATGTTGATGTTGCAATACAGCAAACATGGCGAATGTATTCTTAAAGAAATTGGAGCTGCATTTCGTGGAGAACATCCCGCTGATTTGACGATTGTTTGTGAGAACAAAGTAAAATTACACGCTCACAAATTAGTTTTGGCAGCGGCAAGTCCATTAATAAGGTAATCCAAACTCAAATTTTATTACAGTTAACATACGCACTACATTCTCACTCTGTATTGATTTTTAAATTTTTAAGAAACCTATTGGAAGATACTCAACTGTATGATTGCATGACGACTGTGTACTTCCCGGATGTTAATGCGACATATTTCAGATTCTTATTAGACTTTTTGTACTCGGGCCAAACGTGCATAACATCAAGAGATGTAAATTATTTGCACGATCTACTCTTGCTGCTTCAAATTAAATCAGATAACTGGAAGACAACCGATACTACATTAGCAGGTAGTGGAAATGGCTCCGACAGTGGAATTAATCAAGCAAATTCGAATAGAAAACTTTCGGTCTCACTTGAAAGTCCGGACTGCGAAAAGAAACTTAAAAGTGAAACTTGTAGCGACATAAAGAAAAGTCCTCCATCATCATCCAGCTCGGAAAAACATAACTCGGAAGAACACGAAGATGACAACTTAAATATTGACAGTGACAGTACAGGAGACTTAAATAAAAATAAAGATACAAATGACATTGACAGCCAGTCTGATACAAATAATATTAGTGGCCTTAATCCGGTAAATTTGTCATTGGGAGTACGCGCTAAACCAGAACAAAGTATGAAAAATATATTCCGTGGAAAAAGCAGCTATTCTCCAGACTATGACAGTCTTAATATTATGGAAAGTGCTAAACGAAAAACACTTTTTTCTGACTCCGCCAAGGATTGTCTTAAGTCACTATCAGAGCATGGAGACATAAACAGTTCCCCAGACAACTATGTCGTTACGCCACATCGAAAGAGACGACCTGGGTTTCATTCTTCACCTACCCACAAACCATTCGCGTCATATCAACAAAATCTGCTTGATGAATTTCGTTCTGCTAAATCGTCTCTTGCACCAATGCCCGGTTATTTACCGGAAAAAAACCTTCTAATGCCTCTCGATGAGAGCATAGTTAACCCTACTGATATATTGCCTCAGAATAGAAATTTGCTTGAAAAAAATATATCTCGACATGACAGCCCTGAAAAGACAGTACAACTGCCACCACAATTGGTATACCAATGGCAATCAACGCACAACTCGAATATATCCTCATTATCTCATCTACAACCTGGCCTAACATCCATTTCGGAGATAAATCTAAGTCTCGAGGGACCCAGTAATCAAAACAGCCCTAATACTGGCTTATGTAATAACTCGCAGAACTCCGTCCGAGAATATCGATGTGAATACTGCGGTAAACAGTTCGGTATGTCCTGGAACTTAAAAACACATCTAAGAGTTCACACTGGTGAAAAACCGTTTGCCTGCCGTCTCTGCATAGCGATGTTCAAACAAAAGGCCCATCTACTAAAACACTTGTGTTCAGTTCATAGGAACGTCATCACCACAAACGGCAACGACAATGATACCCGTTATTGTTGCTGCTTCTGTTCAATGTATTTCGAATCAGTACAAGAGTTGGTCCGACATTTGTCTGGCCATCACAACAATTTATTGCTAGCAAAAAATTTACGCGATTAGTAGTACTTTTATTATATTTGCTCTTAAATATACATAATTATGTATGTATAATACACCTATATACACATTCAAATATACATATATTTATGCATTTTGTTAGTTTTAACATTTCCATTTTCTATTCTACTTTTTTGTATATTTTACACTATAACTTTTACATCATATACATAGAACATGTTTTTTATTATTATTATTTTATATATATATTGTATGATGTATGTATGTAATATATAAACTTTAATACAACATTCAAATTCAAATATTAAAGAAAAAATATAGATGAACTTTTTTACACACACTTTGTTATACATACAATAATATTGTATGTAAATGGAATTATACCTGATTTCATTTATTTAATTAGGGAAATTTTTGGGAACTCGATAAAAGGTATGTATGTGCTCTTTATGTATATAAATTGTGGAATTTGTAAAGTTATTCAAAGAAGAAAAACCAGCCGACTTAACATTATTTACATTTATGTTCATATTTATATACATAAGTACATACGTTAATGTATAGGTTAGATTATTAGGGCCGTCACTTGGATCCAAGTGATTATGGATCTTAGATCCTATTTCGCCATTCGTAATTAAACCATCGAGATTTTCTAAATGTGTTTATTCCAATGGTCTTGCTCATTCGTGCAACATAGAGTTACCCATATAAGTTACTCTATTACTGGATTGAGCTAGACAATAACAGTGGAACTACTTAACCCGTTCTTCCTTCTATTCGTTATTCGTATTCTGCCAATACTACTACCGTTATTCTTAGCTATTTCCGAGATAAATTTAAGATACAACTCTGGTTCGATAATTTTAAACACTCGTGTATCAACCGTCTAGTAGAAAAGAATAAAAGTATAACATTATGACTGTCAATCTCGCACAGTCATACTTAGGCCGAATAGATCTCGAAACTGCACAGTTTTTTTCTGCAGGCCATCTAGTCTTCTTTCCAGTGAAGTTATTAATGTATACATACACACACTAAAGTATAGGTACGGAGCGTTATTTTTAAGTTTTTGATAAAAAAAGGTAATTATATATACGAATTATTTAATAAAACATTTATTGATTACATAAATTAATATAAGATAACGCAAACTTAACATTAAAATTCATTTAAATATCTTTAAAAATTTATGTTTTTATTCAATATTTCGATCACCATCGGTTTTCTTCATCAGGAATTTGAGTAAAGCCGTCTTCTTCTTTTAAAATCACAAAGCTTACTTTAAAAGAAAAAGACGGCTTTACTCTAATTCTTGATGAAAAAAACCGATGGTGATCGAAATATTGAATAAAAAATGAACAATAAAATTTAAAATTAATATTTTATTGTTTGTTGTTAGCTTAGCTAGGTATATGCCTGCATTTCATTGGCGCTAACCAAATCATCAGTATATGCAAGAAGACGGTTGGGATCGATCGGTGATCTGCGATGTGTATAAATTATCCGTTCTAGTGGTCTTGCTTTCTTTGGTAATGAATACCACACATTATTACTATTCGCGGGTATATACCATTTCAGGCGGTAATTTCTACATTCCGTAAATGACTAGGGAGATTGCAATCGTTTCTTAGCTGTAGTTATACGATCGCTGTATGTAGTTGGAAACAGTTCGTACTGTTGTCAAGATTTTGCGAGGACAGTTTGTTTTAGACACCCCATCTGCATGAATACAGACTTGCACTTCGCGTTCTTTATTAAATTCTTAACTTGATTACATAGGACTTACATTCAGACCATTTTGCTTTAATGGTCGCTATGTATTATCAAATATGTTTAGTCATATCTCTTCAAACTATTAATCTGCTTACCTTTTTCATATTTTGTCTGAGTGTAATTGCCCTTTTCGGTCCATCTGTAATAATTAAATTTATCAATTATTAGAAAACGAAAATCTAACTAACGTTTTATTGAGAACTTTCCATTTGCTACGACAAATCCGAATCTCCGAAGCTTTTCACTGCTGCGGTGAAGGAATGGCAGCATTGTATGCTACACGAATGCTTCAAGTAATAAGTTAGTAAACTATAAAACTGATACAGATAATGTTGCTCAATGTTATAGGCATTTTATTCGTAAATTAAACTGACTAATAGGAATGTAAAATATCTTTTATTGTTATTATATAATTAGTATAAAGGATTTTTCATTTCTTCATAGGTTAAAAACATTTTTTGTTTAGTTTTTTGTTTCCTTTAAAAAAATTGTTTACTTTATTAAATTTTGATTGGTTCATAAAAAATTTTTTCAATTTGTTCATTTATGTATGTATGTAAAATAAGTTTTCAAAAAAATTTTTTCAATTGTCATATTAATAAAAAAATTTCCTGAAGAAGACGCCCAAAGAGGCGTCGAAATATTGAATAAAATTATTATTTTTTAAAAAAAGACCTAACGCTTGATTACAAAAATTATATATAATTTTGGAAGTCTGTATTTACTATTGAAAATTAAAAAAAATCTAGTCAGAAATATCGGTTTTTAAAACGGAGAATATTGTACAACATGCCACATACGCCGTAATAAGAATAAGTTTTTGAGTAATATTTCAACTTCCACAATCTCGGGAAAAAATCTAGCCGATCGAAAGCAAGTCGCACGACTTTGAATCGATTTGGATTCCTTTATCTCGGCAGCAATTTTTGCAACTATTTTTAAAGTTGTATAGATGCAACGTCTAATTAATTATACTGTCTAGTACCTAGGGGTAGAAAATAAACTATTCTTAAATATAGGGACAATGGAATCTATCCGACACACAATGTCTAGTTTGTACCAATATATTCAAATTATGCTGTGAAGGATATTGTAAATGGTACATGCTTTTTTGAGCAAAATGTGTGTTTGCTATAAAAAATATTTTTTCTTAAATTTAGAAACAACAATACACGAAAAATATGTTTAAAACAACTGAAAAGTGCTCTATAGTGTAGCTACGTTAGTTCCAAATGGTTACTAGTAAAGCATTCATTAACATTTTTCTATTTTTTGATAATTTGGGATTAGCGGTACTCTCTCGCTACAATTTTTTGTTGGGAAAATAAGCGAACAGATCTATTGTACAGTACAATAATGGTTTCCCACATACATAAATAGAGAACATTATCTTTGTATTTTTTTTTTAATTATTTAACTCCAAATTGTTTAAGTTTTTATATACATACTTATGTACATATCACGAAAATTTTATAAAACGCATTGTTTGCTGTGGCTTTTGCTTCTTCGTTAGTCGCTAAACTAAATCGTCAGTGAAGTTTAAGCAGTTTGAAATAATTCAAAATTTAATTTACATATGTATGTATGTATGTACATATGTAGTCTATTGAATAAAAAAAGAAAACAAATTTAAGGACTGATTTGTAACTTTTTCTGTCAAGAACTTCCAAACTGTAATCTCTAGTATACCCAAATACATACATAAGTACATACATACTTACATGATATTAGTTAAGAAATATTTGTTCCAAATATTTTGAGATTGCACAAAAAATACTAATGGTGAATTCACCCATTCGTTCGGGACGAAATTTTTGTTGTTGTTCCGCATTAAATTTACTCTCTTTCTCAAAATAGAGACGTCAAACTACATTTAAAAAAAATCGTTCGGAACGTTCAGAACGAACGGGTGAATTCACCTTAATAGGATCAGCGGGGCACAGTTATTCATCAATATTGAGAAATTTATGATTTCAAACAATTGAGGATTTTAGAAAATTTCATATGAATTTTTTTGGGTTGATTGAATGATTTCTTCTATTCTATTCATTACTAGTTCTTTAAATATTACTTTATATCATGGGTTAAATACACAATAAAAATATCATATCAATTTCAAATTGCAATTCATCGTAAGATATTAAACAATTTCATGATCTTATAAAATAAACGTTATAGCTTGTTTCCACGGCACCTGCTTCGCTCTCTATTCTTGCTTCACACCCCAATCATGAGCGAATCAACTTGCTTCGCCATACAAAATTTTGAGAGCGAAGCTGGTAGATTCATATTGAATCTACTTGCGAATCAAGAAAAAATCCTCTCTTCTCTAATTTTTATCGTAAGTTTATCTGCACTAGTTGTCAAAATTAAATATTTTTGTAAACAAAACATATTTAAAAGTGAAAAGTTAAAAAATATAATTGTTTTTTGTGTGTGTTTCCTAGGCGTAATAATACATTTGAATTCAGTGAAAAGTTAATTTATTTAAACTTTATAAAAGTTAAAAAACAATGGAAAGAGAAAAAATTATAAAATCGAAGCAGGTAGACGAGAGGTGTAAACAGCATGATTCATAAACTTGCTTCAGAAAGCGAAACAGGAGATTCAAGTTGTCGTGGAAACATGCTATTATATTATTCAAATAAATTTTTGATTGCTAAAAAATAACCAAAACTAGAAAATTTTGTTTTTTATGTTATTCAAGTATATTTTCCGACTGAACATTTTATTCGATATATTTTACTTTTACCAAATTTTTGCTACGCTAAGTAGCACAAACACAACAGGTTTTGACAGCTAAGTGAACTGAAAAGAAACATAGCAAAATATGAACGTGGAGATGCTCTCTATGCTAAAGTAATGTCACCATGTCATTTACGAGTCAGCTGTTCTTTCAATACCAACTGGTTTAGTTAATTCGCCTTGTTTTAATTTTGTACTTTTTTTACTTTTCTAGCATAACGTGTGCGACCCTGCTGGAATTATACAAAAAATTTTCATCTCTGATATGTAAATACATTTTACAAACACAATAAAACAAACACAGATAGAATATTACAATTGCAGGCAACAAACAATCAGTCGTTTGTTAAAAATTGTAGTGTCGAGGAGGAAAGGTTTCTCTGTTCGTGTCTTCTTATTTTTGTATGTGTATTTTAATATTAATACATTTTATACTGAGTTTTTAAAAACGCTTCGGGTGCAAATTTTTAGAGAAAAATAGCCAGTAAAATGTGAACAAAGGAAAATGTTATATCTTAAAGTTTTTAAAAAGAAGTTTAATATTTATATATGATTTGTGGTTTTATATAGTAAGGTGATGTCATCACATAATATTAATACGTACAATTAAAGATGTGTGTTGAAATCCCTTAGAGAAATACACATGTGCCAATGTACATATGGATGTATATACGTAAAGAGATGAATAAGGCCTTAGTCATATACATACATATTTTGCATTTTGGATTAGAATCTAATCATTAGATTCATAAATATGTACGTACATACATATGTATGTATATACATACATAGTTCAGTTGATTCATACATATATACTTATGTATGTATGTAGAACGAAATTAGCGTGGAGATTTACTTTTTATGAATAAGTCCCATGAACTCCGATTTTATATATTAAATTAATGCGTGCCTGATAAATATAAACATGTATATGCTATATATGTACATATATTTATATAAAAGTATGTATTCATATGTACATATCTATATATATGTATGTATATGTATACACACACAGAGATTAAAGATTGCGATTTTGTCATTTATTCAAGCTATTCTGCGTATCTACCAGTAAGCATAAATTGCAGTGTATCCAATTTAAAAGCAGTATGTATAGCAAAGGGGAAAAGCATTCAAGAGAATGGAATTCAATTATCAGACACAGTAAAAGGCTAATTCTTTTTCAAAAATCTTTTTTTTTTAAATAGTTAAAAAAACAATCATCCCACCATTTATTTCTTCCGTAGTTTCTACAACCACAAGACGGGTGCAATGCAAAAGTCACCGTCATTTAGCGCCCAGAAAGTTTCAAAGGCCGTCACGCCCAAAAAATAATTTAAAATCAAAATTTATTATATTCCGCAAAAAGTATACTTGATTTAAAGTTTATTTCAGCTAAAACTACTATTCTCACTTTAGCCTTATTAACAAAATCAAATATTTAATGTTTTTGATGAATATTTCTGGTGGACAAAAGTCACCGTCACTGTTTCCCAGCTTATCTTCAACCACAAATATTTACTGAACTTAAAGCCATTTTGTCACTCTGAACCCTTTTGTCAATAAATTCGTGTAATATGGTAACTTTAAATTTGATCTGTGGAAAATTAATAACGGTACTTATATGTATTAAAAATTTGACTAACGCAGCGTGGGTATAAAAAATGAGTCAAAAATGGAAAGAAATGACAATTAAAGAAAGAAAAATTATTTTAAACGCATACAACGAAAATAAATCCATTCGCGAAATATGCACGTTAGTTGGTCTGCCACGTACCGCCATTATTGGCATAATAAAAAGTTTTAAAAATGTGTGCATCAACCGAGAGGTGGTCGACCGCCAGCATTATCTGTTCGGGAAAAGCTGGAAATAATAAAAATTATTAAAAAACTCCGTCATCTGAAATTACCGCGATGGTGAAAGAAATCTCCGGTAAGCTCCTCATACAGTGCACAGAGTGCTGAATTTTGCCGAGTTTGCAGCAAAAAAACCGCAGATTAGCAAGATGAACCAAAATAAGTGACTTTTCTTTGAAAGAAAGCATATAAGCAAAGGAACAGATTTTTGGGAGAAAGTAATCTCCGATTAAAGTAAATTTACTTTATATAAATCGGATGGAAGTGTATTGACAGAGGGAAAAAGCGCGATGCATTACAAGACAAGCACATTCATCCCACTGCGAAACATGGTGTTGGAGTTGTGGTGTGGGGTGCATGTCAAAATAATGGAGAAACACTTTATCTGAACGTTGTCAAAGGTAATTTGAACAAAAGTTGTCAAAAAGTGGGCATAGAATCCGTCCGCTACTTCCAACATGACAATGACCCCAAACACACTGCTGAAATAGTTCGCTTGTGGGTTTTCTACTACACCTTTCATACAATAAAAACACCACTATCACCACACTTCAACCCAATCGAACATTTATAGGGCAAATTTGACCAACGGGTCCGAGAGCATCATATTACCTTAAAAAAGAAACGCTATTGGAGGAATGGTAAAAAATTAGTTCAGATGTAACTAGAAAACTGGTACATTCGATGCAAAAACGTTTGCCAGATGCTATAAAAAATTATGGCAAGCATACTTCGTATTAAAATCATATTAGTTCTTTTATAAACTAAACACATACATTCATATTTAACTGACGGTGACTTTTGTTCACCAGAAATATGCCCTAAAAACATTCAATATTGGATTTTGTAAATAAGTATAAAGCGAGGAGAGTAGTTTTAACTGAAATAAAGTTAAAATCAATACTTTTTGCTGCATATACTAAATTTTGTGTTTCAGTTATTTTCTGGGCGTGATTGTCCTTCAAACGTTCTGGGCGATAAATGGCTTTTGTCCACGTGTGTGTATTTTTGCATCGATCTTATTATTGATACATCAATTGCGAAAAAAAAATCAAATAGTGAAGATGGTACGGCAAACAAGTTTTGAGAGTTAGAGAGCGAGTGATTGGACTTTACAAAGATAATACATTTCAAAAAATATTGACAAATTAATAAGAGCCATGGAACTGTATAGCACAAGAGAAATCAGAATTATAAATAAAGTGGACAAAAGTTGTAGAAAACCATTTCGGGAAAGAAATGCTCTAAAAATGATAGAAAAGTTAAGGAGTGGACTAGATATCCACGTAAACCCGGAAACAGTTAAGAGTTCTTAGAAAACATTATTATAATAGCTGTGTAGCTAGCAGAAGCCATTTGAGATTTTGAGACGATAGACAGGAATATACTTTACAAAATTTTTATAAATATGGCATCAAGAATACAGAATTAAAGTGGTTTGTATATTATTTAAGAAACCGAAAACAAATCACTAAAGTAAATAATACAAATTCCTATGTAATTAATAATGATTACGATGTACCACAAGGATCCATTTTAGATGCCTTATTGTTTATTATGTACATAACCATATGCCAAATGTAGATAAATGTTAAATTACTCTATACGCAGATAACACACTTGTTTTCTCCGAAACCGAGTTAATTGAGCAATTCTACCTAAACCTTACCCAAAATATGGAAAAATTTAACAAATGGCTGAATATGGATAAGCTTGAGTTAAACGACGTATTAGCGGATTTTTTTTTTGCAAACAAAAATACAATGATTCGTAATAGTACTGATTTTGTGAAATTTGCGCTAATAATATTTCATATATTCTGAAACAACAAAAACAAACAAAAAACAACCGCAAACTAAGTGACTGAGGAATACTCTGCATGAGTACCTCAAAAACAAACAATTGTGAAGTGAGTTCTAACGGCAGAAATTCCTATTTTACTGTGAGTTCTGATATTCTTAATGCACACAATGAAAATAAAAAATCGGATGATAGTCTTTTTCTAACGGCAAAGCCAATTTTTCGCGAGCGATCAACTTCGATTACTCCAATGCCAAGTAGTGATTCGGTAACATTACCATTGCCTAGTTCATCTTTATTTAAGTCAGCGCCATTATCCGCTCCGGGCTCGTGTTCATCACTTAACCAAGTTATCACAACAGACAATAGTAGTCAGAAGTCTAAGGTGCCTGTCGGAATGGACAGATATTTCACAGTGGTAAAGCGCGGTCGAAGCCCTAATTCTTCAAAGATCTCATCTGTTCCCAAGATATCCAGGGATATCGACGCCGCCACAGTTAACCGTCAAAACCGCTTTAAAATATTGCAGGATGACAATGACAAACCCGAAGCATCCTCGAAAAAAACCTCCAAACCACCTCCAATCTATTTGAGAGAGAAAAAATTCAAACACCCTTATCAAAAAACTAATCTCGGTCATTGGTGAAAAGGCATTTCACATTGTTCCAATAAAACGTGGTAACATTGACGAAACTAAAATTCTAAAGGCTAAAGACCTACAGATCGTATTGAAGGGCATAGATGCTGAAATAAAAGATGCTCTCACCCTGAAAGGATTGAAGGTAAAAAATGTATCTAACATAATAAACAAGGATAAGATCCGCCAACCTCTTTTTCGTGTTGAACTGGAGCCAAACGATGTAATATTGAAGAAAAATGAGACCCATCCCATTTATAATTTAAAATATCTATTATACCGAAAAATCACAGTTGAAGAACCACACAAGCGTTCAGGACCCGTACAGTGCCATAATTGTCAAGAATATGGCCATACAAAAACTTATTGTAATATACCAACTGTTTGTGTTGTGTGCGGTGAATTACACAATACTGCTATTTGCAATAGGTCGAAGGACCAGAAGGAAAAAAAGTGCAGTAATTGTGGAGGTAATCACACTGCTAACTACAGGGGATGTCCTGTATACTCTTTCGTTAAACAGGCTATGAGTCAAAAGCCTAAAGTAGTCTCAGCGCAAACAGGAAATACGTACTCCGAAATTTATCCTGTAATGGCCCGACCTATCACTACACAAGTATCGTATGCTGACGCTGTGAAGATCAACTCTGTTCCAGTGCAAAAAGTGTCACCGCCAAATAATTCAACGAATGCAAACGCCAACTTTAATTTCAGTCGCCTTGAAACTACTATTGATAATCTGGTCCAAACTATAAACAACTTTACAACAAATATGACTAGCATGATGCAAGAAATGCTGCGAATGCAGAACTCACTGCTTCTGGCATTAGTTAACAAGCCATGAACACGTTTAAAGTATTTGTCTGGAACGCAAACGGCATTCATAAAAATGAACTTGAGCACTCCCTCACGGTAAAAAATATTGATATAATGTTGGTATCTGAGACTCATTTGACTTCGAGAAGCTTTTTTAAAATGAATGGCTACACCTTATATGACTCAAAGGACCCGAGAGGAAGAGCATGCGGAGGATCAGCAATTCTAATAAAGTCAAGACTCAAGCACTATATTGTTGAGAACATTTGTGAAGACCATCTAAAAGCAACAAATATTTGTATCGAACATTTTTGTACAAATCTCGTAATATCATCAGTTTACCCCCTCCCAGATTTTCAATCACTGAGGATCAATACGAGGATTTCTACAAAACTCTT
This sequence comes from Germaria angustata, assembly GCA_963681545.1. Classification (NCBI taxonomy): domain Eukaryota; kingdom Metazoa; phylum Arthropoda; class Insecta; order Diptera; family Tachinidae; genus Germaria; species Germaria angustata. The sequence continues at coordinate 19,700,784 of OY813002.1, read as the reverse complement.
GGACCTTGTTTCGTGCAGCCGGAGACCACAATGCAAAACATACGTTCGTGGGAACGCGTCTTATTACACCTAGAGGTCGAGCATTGTTCAACACAATTTCAAAAATGGGTTTGGATGTCATTTCGAGCGGGGTGCCCACTTACTGGCCTACTGACATACAAAAGATTCCGGATATAGATTTTGGCGTCATGAAAAATATCTCTAGGGATTTAATTCATGTTGAAGCTTCTCATGATCTCTCCTCCGATCACTCTCCCACGATCGTTACAATTTGTAGCCCACTGAGAAGTGACTTACCTCACCCATATGTGAAGATGATAAATCGTGTTAATTGGCTGGGGTTCAAAAAATATCTCAGTAGTCATTGTACGGAAAACATCAAGCTTAGAACTTCTGATGATATTGAATTTAACATTGGCAATCTTACTGAAAATATTAAACAGGCTGCTAAACATGCCACTACTTCCTATTCGCAGACTGGGTTTAATAGAGTTTATTCTGCGGATATTGAACGTCTCGTATGTGAAAAAAGTAGAGCTAGAATGGAATGGCAACAGCACAGATCGCCCCAACATAAAATCAGACTTAGAGAATGCACTAAACGACTCCAAGAGTTGCTGCATCTGAAAAATCTGCTTCTCTTAAGAACTATCTGGAAGGTCTCGATGTCACAGCAGCATCTAATTACTCCTTGTGGCGCGCTGCTAAAAAAACTTAAAACACCCGTTGAGTCTAAACCACCCCTGCGCACTTCTACTGGAGGTTGGGCAAGAACTAATACTGAAAAAGGTAACATATTTGCTGGTCACTTAAAAACGTATTTACCCCAAACACATGTACTGGTGCTGTTGATTTGCCGGTTGTAGTTGCTCTACCCCCTCGACCCATGAAATTAAAATGCGTGATGTACAAAAACTAATTGCTGAAACCAACCCGAAGAAAGCTCCTGGTATTGATGGAATTAGTAAGAAGATGCTGATGAAGTTGCCTCGTGTTGCTATTAGACAGAGCTGTGAAAACTGAAATCAATTGGCATTGAAATCAAAGTGATTTCAACCAAACTGATTTCATTCTTTGATTTCAAAATGATTTCAGATTTCAAAATGAAATCTAGGCAAGATTGCAATATTTTGTGATTGCAATCATTTTGAAATCATTTTTTTAGAAATCATTGATTGCAATTAATTTAATTGCAATCAATTCGATTGCAATCAAATTTTTGTTGAAATCATGTGATTTCAATGAATTGCCCTGAAATCACAACTAAAGTGAAAGTTCTACGAAATAATATACACTTGGAATCTAGAATCTAGCGGTTTCCACTAGAATATGGTGGAAACCTCAAATTTTTGGTGGAAACCACCAGATTTTAGTGAAAACCACTAAGTTTTAGTATAACAACAGATTCTCGTAAAAACTTCCACTTATATTTAATCAGAAAAATAAAAGTCAAAAAATATTTATTAATTTTGTGAAGTTATTAAAAAAAACGTCAAAACAAACATAACATGAAAAAACAAACAATATAAAAAAAATATGTTTACCAATTTTACAAAACTTTAAACTTCAAACAAAAATTTACATTGTTGGTAATTCAAAATTATCAGAGTCATCTTTGTTTCTAGAAGAAGGAGTTTTATTTGAATAGAACGAAGATTTTGATTTTGATTCTGATTTAATTTTGATTGCAATTGCTGGATTTGATTGCAATTAAATTAATTGCAATCAAATCGATTGCAATCAAATTTGATTGCAATCAATTAATATATGAATTGATTTCAAAAAATTGATTCAATCATTTTTGTCGTATTGATTTCATGATTTCAAATTGAAATCATGAAATCAATTTAGGATTTTGAATGCAATCAAAAAATTAGCAATAATTAACGAGAAATCATGTGATTGCAATTAAATCGATTGCAATCGTTTACAGCTCTGCTATTAGAATCCTGTTATTTATTTTTAATGGCATTTTACGACTGGAGTATTATCCACACAGCTGGAAACTTGCCATGATCAAAATGATTCCAAAGGCGGGCAAAGATCTTACTAAGGCTGAGTCATATAGGCCAATAAGTTTATTGTCAACAATTGCAAAACTCTTCGAAAAGCCGCTCATGACAAAATTGTCCCCAATTCTAACTAATAATGGGTGCATACCGGACCATCAATTTGGTTTTAGAAGTCAGCATAGTACCGTTGAACAATGTCATAGATTGGTTAATTTTATAAGAAGAACATTTGAAGAAAAGAAGTATTGTTCTTCCCTCTTTATTGATGTTTCTCAGGCATTTGATAAAGTTTAGCATGAAGGCCTAATTTTAAAATTGAAGATATATCTACCAATAAACATTGTAAATCTGTGAAGTTCACTGTTGTGGAAGGAGACTTCATGAGTGTGCCCGAAACTATCTCATCCGGTGTGCCACAGGGGAGTATACTGGGGCCACTTTTGTATTTGATTTATAACTGTGATATGGCTGTGAGCAGTAATATCCACACTTCTACATTTGCTGATGATACAGCCTGCCTTAGTATGCATGAAAACCCTCACGAGGCATCCCGTTATCTCCAGGAACATATTAACCTGTTGGAACTGTGGTTGAACTTATGGAGAATAAAAGTAAATGAACAAAAGTGTGTTCATGTAACATTTACCCCATTTTCCCCCATTCGAATCAACAATCAAGTTGTTCCTCAACATTCACAGGTGAAATACCTTGGTATACACCTTGACCGACGGCTTACATAGAAACACCACATTAATTCAAAGTTAACACAAATAAAACTTAAATTAACTCAGATACATTGGATGATTGGTGGGCATTCAACCCTCAGTCTAGATTGTAAACTTTTAATATACAAGTCGCTTTTGAAACCCATATGGTGTTACGGAATTCAGCTATGGGGCACTGCTTCAGCTTCCAGTGTAGAGAGAATCCAACGAATGCAAAACAAAATTTTAAGGTTAATAACATCGGCTCCATGGTACATCAAAAATTCAATTTTACATCGTGATTTAAATATGCCACTTGTGACCGCTGAAATTGCAAAATATGCAGGCAAATATTTAACAAAACTCGAGTCCCATCCTAATCCTCTTGCTCGTAACATCTTGAACTTTACTGGACACATCCGCTTAAAAAAGAGGGACACTACGGCATTAATACGCAACTCTCCAGATGAAATTCTTTGAAAATATTTTTTGTGCTTAACATGACATTTATGTATTATTAATTATTATCACTAAGTTTATGTCCGACACTGGTTGGGCCTAATAATTATATACTTAAGATTTGAATACTTATTGTTATTTCATTTTTGAAGATACAATAAATAAATATTAGCGTGAAAAAAAATTTGAATCGTATAAGAGGCTCACTGTGAGGTATATTTGCATACTTTTTGAGATAATTGATGTTTTTGAAGATTTGTAGTGAATTAATAAAAATAATTATTTTTGTCAATCAAATTTGTTTTTCATTACATATATATAAATAACTTTATCCGAGAATAGACCTTGGGTCACTGTGAGTGTGAGGCACTGTATATGTATCAGGAAACAGATTGAATTCATTCACGTTTTCTGATCATTCCTGGAATAACAGCCAAAGCATTGTTTTTCTTCAATTGTTATTTCTACTGATTACCTATTTACACTCTCTTTTTGTGATGCCTTATTCATAATCAAGGAATGAAATTAAATAATGCCGCATTAATGTACACGATCACTCTCAGTATTCGTTGGCATTTTCATAGTTTGTATACAAATTTATTGTTTGTTGGTTTAGCTGAGTATATGCCTGCATTTCATTAGCGCTAGTCAAATCATCAGTACTCTTTAGCTGAATCATGATTGAAATGCATTCAAAACCAAACGAAAAACAAAATTTTATAATACAATGTTTATCACGTTATACGGAAATATGCACTTGACATTTAAGAGCTTAACATTAGGACGACAACCGAACTTTGGTTGGCAATTGGCAATTAAACAGAAATTCGGTCGCAATCAAGCAATTAAACGCTTTTACAAACTAAAATCCATAAAACTCCGACAAAAATAACGGAGTTACAACAAATATTTATGGAAATATAAATGAATTTGCATCCAAAATAATGAAGTATAGCATAGTATTGTCATGGGGACTACGGCGAAATAAGGTCACCGTTATAAACATTTTGGAGAAGATTATTATTCTTAGTGAACAGATATATTTGGCTAATTTAATTTTAGGTCGAATGCTAAATAAAATAGTTAAATAATTTTTTTTATATTTCTTTAGGAACAAGTAAAAGCAAAGTAGAAAATTACTTTTTTTTATTATTCATTTTATTTACAATCTATCCAAGGATAATAAGTAAATTTTATAAAATAAGGAATAAGAAAATAACATTCATTGTTGAACTCCAATAAGAACAACAATATACAAAAACAAAAATTGTTAGTTATTTAAAAAATTTATAATATATACATTATATACAAAAATCTTAAAGTTTTATCTACATATATGTACAGAATTTTATTTATGTATAATTGATTAGGTTCTAAATGGCAAGTTCTTACTTCGTTTGTGTCATCTAGTAGCATTTTTGCCAATGGGTTACAATGGTTACTCAGCCTCTCCAAGTAATAGAAAATTAGTTGGAGTTTTTTTCGTTATTGGTACTCACAGTATATATGTACGTACATATGTATGTACATGCGTATTGCCCACGGACACGTAATGTATGTAGAACCATACACTACTATTCAAATTAGACGATATTTTTGCAACTAAAACGTTACGGTTGCTGTCTATTGATATAATAGACAAAGACACAAAGCCTATCAAATATGGTCAAAGAAAGTCAACAGCTAGATACATAACCACACGTGCTCTATCGTGACATTGTCAAACTGCATGTGATGAAACATAAACGAAATTGGAGTCTGATAGTTGCACGAAGTTATGAATAATTGTTGTAGAGATGAAAAGACATTCATAAATCGGCATTGGCACAAACATAGGGACTCTGGGTAATCTGCGCCAAAGCACGCCGTTTCAAGAAAATCATAAAAATTAACATCCAATTATTGTATGTCCGGTTGACTATGAGAGAGGGAGAGTGTGTTCAAAGTTGGTATGATGGTAGCGTTTTTACCAATGTGTAAATCGAGGCAAGGGTACCTCTTATACCGACTTCGAAAATAAACTATTAAAAGGTTAAAATGGAAAGAAAAAAATTCAACCGACTACAAGTATAGCCCTCATAATGTTCGAAATAAATATTATAATATATTATGCGTTTCATATTGAGATCTTTGAATTTGGTACCTCCATACAAGTCAAATATTAGCAATCTCTAAAAGAATATGTGAAATGTTCAAAAGGAGTTGCATTTCAAACTAATAGGTGGATCCGTTCGCTCATAATAATGTCTTGATAAAAACGTAGTTTTCGAATTCTTAAACTAGCCATCACAATATAGTGACTTCTTATCAGATTTGCATTATACTTGGGTCTTCATTGTGTTGGTATAAACATGGTGTTTCCCTTACATTTTCCTAAAAAAAAATGGTGGTTAAATTTATATATTAAATCAATCAACTAAATATGAAGCCATAAACCACTTCTATAATTTCTGTCAAACTCCTTATCCATCTAAAAAAAAAAACAAACGATTGACATATGATAAAATAAAATTAAATATGTATTTCTGCTTCTAGAATTACTACATAGACCCATATAAAATGGATGAAATTAAAGGGTTTTTTAAACAAGCCGGAAAGGAGTTCATTAATGCTGCTGGTGAAGCTGCAATGGGCGCGGCTAAAGATGTAATGGGATCGGTTATAAATGAAATTTTTATAAAGAAAGAAGCCGAAACGAAAAGAATTTTACCCAGTATTAAAAATATGAGAGTGGTAAGCTCTATTTAAATCCATTTAATTTAATTCCATCTTAATTTAATACATACATTCATTCCAACAAAATCTAAGAATTCAAAACAAAAACAATTGGCGGTATGTAACACAATATAATTAATGTTTACGATATTTATTTTATTTTGTGAGCTTACAGATGTAATTTTCTAATTTCATTTCTTTTAAAATTTGTAACCAGTGTGACGAGTTTAACCTTTTCTGTAATTAAATTCAACTTGTTTTATTACAATTTAAGAAGCCTAGTATGTATTTAGCGTCAAGTATCGTACTTTTTATTTGTTTCTACATTTGAAAAATAATAGAATGTACCTTTATAGATAACTTCGTTGCGTACGGATATAGCATGCATTTTATAAACGCAAGGCAACGCGAAAAAGAAAGAAGAATTTATTTTACAAGGCTTAAAAACAGAAATGTTAAAAATTAAACACAATTTTTAATCTCCACTAAATCTCCAGAGTTCATCTCACTCTTCGTTTAAATACAATTTTTCATTCAAAAACATCAAAAACAGAAACTTACATATACAGACGAGGTCTGTTCAAAAGAAAGGGTGAATTTTGAAATTTCTCCGGATACGTGCATTCGATTAGCTATTTTTTATATGTTGCACACTTGCCTCGAACATATGTTCTTAGTTGAATTTGTTTATGTCTAGCTTAGTTTGTTTGTGAGAGGCATAACAGTTAGAGGTGTTTCTTACGATTTTCTGCTGTGGAAAAAATGGATGAAAGAATTTGCATCAAATCAAGTGATCAAAAACACTTGAAATGTTGAGAGTGGCATATGGTTGTTGTACTCCGAGTCAGAAAAATGTTTACAAGTGTTACAACCTTTTCAAAGAAGGTCGAGAAGATGCAAATGCCGACGCACGTCCTGGGAGCTCCATCACATCAAAATCCGATGAAAATATTAAGGAAGTGAGAAAAATTCTTATGGAGAATCGTCGAATCACTATTAGAGAAGCTGCATGGGAATCGCTCAAGAAATGTTGAATGACGTTAACGAAAGAGCTAAGACCAAAAAAATCACGCCAAGTTCGATCAAATGTCAAAGTTTTGCTCACTGTTTTCTTCGATTACCGTGGTGTACTGCATCATGAGTTCTTGACACATGGTCGTACTGTTAATAATTAGTATTATCTTCAAGTTATGCGCTGCTTGCGAGAAGCAATAAGAAAAAAACCTCAGCCACCGTATTCGCCCAGATTTGGCCCCCTGAGACTTTTTCCTGTTACACAAAATTTAGGAGATCTATGAATGGTTGGCGTTTTTTGCGACGATTGAGGAGATAAAAACCGAACCTTTGAGAAAGCCACACCAAATATCAGAAATTCCATACCAAATAACAGAATGGCCATACCAAATATCAGCACTGCTTCAAGGATTGAAGAAAACGGTGGCACAAATGTATTATATCTAAGGGCTAATACTTTGAAGGAAACAAAATCGTAATTGAACAGATCTCGTCGTATGTATAATTGCATATTCTGTCCTTTGGCTCAAAATATTACGTTTAACTGATATTTTTCAGCTTTCATCAAAAATGCAAATGTTTTCCAATAGAATACAAGCATTTCAATTTGTAAAAACACATTTCAAAGTAATTATTGCAAGTTCCTTGGACCTTTTTGATTTTTATTTAATATTTCAATATTTGGAAAACTTTTAAATAATTTATTTCCAATATTTCTCCACTACCGAAAATAAAGAATTCTTATATGACGTTTTTTGTTTGTGGGAATACGTTTTTTAAACTGAAATTGTAAAGCGTCATAAAATCTTTAATATAGAGAGGAAATCAGAAAATATAATAATAAATAAAAAATATGTTGTATATACAAATATTGCTAGAAGGTGTTAATTAACGTTTGTTAATTAATTTGTTTTATACTTTTGCATACAAAAATATTCTCTTTTTTGGCAACATTTTTAAAGGAGTAACGTGTTGCTTCATATCATGGCCTCTATCTAGGGAAACTAATTCACTTTCGTTATTTCCATAAAGGAACTACAATTGTTTCCTCACACAAATCTAGTATAAATTTAACATAAAGACGTTAGAGATAATTTTTGATAAAATTTTTATTTTTTACACTAAGCTTTAATTTTAATTAATTGTGTCACCATTTTTATAGCACAATTTAAGTCATGTCCTTTCTTATTTTAATATTGAAGCACTCTTTTTAATTTTGTTGACGTTTACTACAGTAAAAATCACGTATTGACGTAAATTATCATATTGAACACTTAAATTTATTTTTTTGCGTTAATTTTTAAAACTTTTTAAGCCTATCTAGCTTTATATTACAATTTTACGTTTTGTTTACAATAAATAATTCATTTACTTGTTTCCAATTTCAATCTGTAATTTTTTCTGTAAATTGGTTCTGCAGATAACGTAAAACGGTGTTTTCTTCGGAATGAAGCCATTTTTTATTTTCAGAATGGAATTGACAACCTTGCTCTACTAGCTTCATTTGTATTAGAAAGTTAAAAGTTTTATGAGTTTCGAATGAATGTTTGCGCATAAGCTTTGTTTAAATGAGCTTTTCATGTAAAGAAAATTTTAAAGTAGAACCTTTAAGTATGTAAAGTTTATCGTTGGAAAATCTAAGTACAAAATCAACGGAATCTAAAGTGCCAAAAACGAATTCGTTCGGAATAGCAACTACGGAATGAAAACTGCCTTCCCGTGCCACAAGAACTCCAAAAATGCTAAATAATTACCACAGCTTTTTCACATTTCTCAACTTCACTTATTTTCTCGAATATTCTGACATCTTTAGAACTTGCAGCTCTTGGCATCTGCTAGATAATTTTTTAATAGTCCCCTTTTACATTTTTTAAATTGAAAGATAGACAGACGAAGTTTCTGGAGAGGGGACGAAAATGTAGATTGTGTGGTACACGATTATCTGTAATGGGCATTGTTTTTCTCTTTTTTTACTTTTCGAAATTTTCATTATACTAATTCATATATGTAAGTTTCCTCACTACTTCGTCACCCATCTGAATCAATTTTGCACATTGTATTAATTTGTCTTTTTTTATCGAATCTCGATTCTATTATTCTATTTATTTACTTTAAAAAAAATTCACCTTTAAATGTTTTTGTTAATTAAAATTGTCATGCATTTCAATTAAAAAAATGCTGTCTGTTTATTAATTTCCCAAGAGTAAAAGGCTTAGGCAATTTGCATATTGTAAAATGAGACTTACAGAGAAAAATTCACTGCACAAACGGCTGGTCAAAATTTTATGTAGTTTATTGTTGAGGAAACCAAAAATTATTGATTATGTCCGCCATATTGGATTTTTATCAAGGAATTTGTAAAGTGTATTGTCAAATTGTTTCACAAAAACAAAATGTTTGTATTATGCAGACGTCACGGAAAATTAATATGGAAGAAGAAATGTTTTTAATTGAATTTATCGAAATTTATAAATCCTTACCATCGCTATTAAAAAGACTAACAAATTTAATGTAGTCATTAAATTTATTGTAATTAATTTAGTCAATCATCAGTCCAGTAAACGCAGAAAAATGAATATTTCGTGAAATACTGTAATTTTTGTAATTTTTGGCTGTTTCGGCACAGAAAGATGAAATCCGAATGAGCTAAAAATTTTAGAATTTTATTTTTATACCAAATGTCACAATACTAATTTTAGGGGAAACAAATTCAGCTATATTTACTGAAACCACCCTATCGCATATATTATTGTACATATTATATAACTTCCTCATACATATATTTTTTGGAAATATTTCATTTAATTTTATTTGCTATAACTTTATATACGAGTGCTAATCCAGTTTTATACTAAAATATTTTAGCTTGGCGAGAGACCTTTGGGCAGCCATAGGCCGCAAACTGAAATTCAGGATTTCGAAACCATACGTCAACAATGTTTGGAAAACGGTTCTCTTTTTGAAGACCCCCTATTCACTGCTAGTAATGAATCTCTAATGTTTTCAAACCGTCCTGACCGACACATTGAGTGGTTGAGACCTCACGTATGTAACACAAAATGCATTATTAGAACGTATTAAAAAAGTAGAACATACTTGTACAGGAAATTTCCGATGATCCTCAGTTCTTTGTCGAAGGTTACTCTAGATTTGATGTTCAACAGGGTGAACTGGGCGACTGTTGGCTGTTGGCTGCTACTGCGAATCTCACTCAAGATTCGAATCTTTTTTTCCGCGTTGTGCCTCCAGATCAAAGTTTTGAAGAAAATTACGCAGGCGTATTTCACTTCTGCTTTTGGCAATATGGAAAATGGATAGATGTAGTCGTAGACGATAGATTACCTACGTATAGAGGTGAATTAATGTACATGCATTCAACAGAGAGAAATGAATTCTGGAGTGCTCTGTTAGAAAAAGCTTATGCGAAGTAAGAAAATTTTGTTTGTATGTAGAGATCATATTGACTTCTTTTTTTATATTACAATAATATTATATAGACTTCATGGTTCTTACGAAGCCCTCAAAGGTGGTTCAACTTGCGAGGCTATGGAAGATTTTACGGGTGGAGTTACTGAATGGTACGATTTGAAGGAAGCTCCATCAAACCTGTTTAATATTCTCGCTAAAGCTGCTGAACGTAATTCAATGATGGGTTGTTCTTTAGAGCCTGATCCACATGTTTTAGAAGCTGAAACACCTCAGGGTCTTATTCGCGGACATGCGTATTCCATCACCAAGGTATGCATGATTGATATCATCACACCTAATCGGCAGGGTAAGATGCCCATGATACGTTTACGTAATCCATGGGGCAATGATGCTGAATGGAATGGTGCTTGGAGCGATAGCTCTCCGGAGTGGCGTTACATTCCCGATGAGCAAAAGCTTGAAATTGGCTTAAATTTTGATCGTGACGGCGAATTTTGGATGTCTTTTCAAGATTTTCTGAACAATTTTGACCGTGTGGAAATTTGTAATTTGTCACCAGATTCCCTAACGGAAAGCCAGCAAAATGATGGCAAACGAAAGTGGGAAATGTCCATGTTTGAAGGCGAATGGGCGGTCGGCGTTACCGCAGGAGGTTGTCGTAATTTCTTGGACACTTTTTGGCATAATCCTCAATATGTTATTAGCCTAGAGGATCCAGATGAAGAGGACGACGATGGTAAATGCACTGTAATTGTAGCGTTAATGCAAAAGAATCGACGTTCGAAACGTAATTTGGGTATGGAATGCTTAACTATAGGTTTTGCCATATATCATCTAAATGAACGCGATTTACAAACTCGCCCTCAGGGCTTGAGCTTTTTTAAATACAAAGCTTCAGTAGCACGTTCACCACATTTTATAAATACACGAGAGGTAACCCAGCAAAAAATACATATAAATATTGCAAAAATCAGTAAAGTTTCCTTATTTTAGGTTACAGCACGTTTTAGATTGCCCCCCGGTCATTATTTGATTGTACCTTCCACATTCGACCCAAATGAAGAAGGAGAATTTATAATACGTGTCTTCTCAGAAACCAAGAACTATATGGAGTATGTATCGTAACTGAAAACTTTGATTTTCGTTTCTTTATTTTGTGTAATATAAGTATGCATATGTAAAAGTACATACTTCATTAATTGTGATATTTGTTCCATTTTAATTTTTCAAATTAAAAAATATTAAATATTTGGAATTATTTATTCTTATTATTTATACGGGAATTAAATTTATTATATGTTCTGGATTCCGAATCCACCAGAACAAATGTGAAGGCGAGGTATTTCACATTTTTTAATGTTCTCGTTTTCACTCTTAAGCAAAAAAGTTCTTAGTTAAGTGAAAGCAAAACAAATCTGCCTTTTCCGCATAAAACAATAATTTTAAGTAAAAGAGCAAATATTGCCTATTCATAGACTATTTAAATGTCAGTAATTTATCCTTTTTAAGTAATAAAAAATTGGCTTCTAAAATAACATTAAAAATACTAAATTTAAGTGGCGTTCAGTTGCTTTGTATTTTTTATATACTAAAAAGTTTCTTTAAAAAGGCAATTGAAACAAATTTTAATATAATTTCATACCATTCTGTAATATACCGCATTTCATTCCATTGTTTTCGAAAATCATATTTTGAAGTTGATAGTGATGACAGACGGAAACAGCATAGTTTAAACTTTACTACGTAATAAAAATGTTAGAAACGGCAAAATAAACAAAATATGTATATATTTCAAGTATAACATCGAGATATAAGTTTTAAAACAAAAGCTTAAAAATCGTTGAAATAGCTCAAGTGTTTCCTAATAACATCGTTACTAATTAAAAAGGCATATACAAAAGCACGCTGATTATGTTCAGTTAAATGCCATACATGACAATTCTATGTTGATATTTTATTTATTTCGATCGTTTCTTCGAAATGCTAAAAATCAATGTGAAAACGGGAATAACAAATTTTTAATTCGAATGATGTCTTGATTTCTTGTGAATTTAAATTGTTTCGGAAGCCAGAACACATATGATATTGCGGAAGTCACCCTTCAAATTAATTTAGAATTTTTCTTTAGCTTTTAAAGATCTTGTTCGTATTAATTTAATCTGAAATTATTTTAGAGAAAACGACGATCACGTAGGTTACGGCGACGAAGACAATGAAGTGAAACCACCAGTAAGTAGAAATGTTTAAATTAAAAATAAATCCATAGGCCCTATCGTGGTTGGCGGATTTCACCCCCGTGGCTTTGATATTTTGGACTAGATTAAAGAAAAACGTTGCTCGTCTCTTTAATCTAATATAAACTGTCGAAGTTAAAAGTAAAAAATCGACTACCGCGATAAGGCCGCATCATATGTTCAATAATCACTAAAAATCTTTGTAGTTAATCCCCCTTGTTATAATTATTAACGTCGACGTCACATCAAGTCGACAGTAAAAAAGACAGCAGTTCTGAACTCCTTGTAGGCAATAATTAACTAATATTGATGGCCAATTGTAATTTTATAAGCCATAGTAGTAATGATATCCTATCAATAATATTTAATAGTTCACGATAACGATCCCACAATTGCCAATATATTGATGTCGACTTGGTGTGACGTCGACGTCGACAATCATAATAAGGGGGAACGTCTATTCGAACATAATAATTGTTATTACAAATTTTTTGTGTCTAAAGCATTTTGAATAAAACCAAATTAAACACGTGGTCTTTTCAAAAGAAAAGGTGAGTTTTGAAGTTTCTAGGGCTACGTGCATTCCATTATCTATTTGTTTATATGTTGGCACACTTGTCTCGCACATATGTACATACATACATACATACTTATGTATGTCCTTAGTTCAGTTTGTTTGTGTTTAGCTTTGTTTGTGAGAGACGTAACAGTTAGGCGTGTTTTTAAGCAAATCTGAATCGTCGTTAACGTCATTCAACATGTTTTTTCTTGGTCAAAACTTAGCAATTTTGGAACGAGTTTCGCTGCCACAAGCTTCATGCCCAAAATTTGCGAAGAAAATTGTATGGCATGAGTTAACCGATATGCTGACCATCCTCTGTAACTTTCCCGAGAAATTTAAAAACTCACTTTTTCCCTTGAAAAGGCCACGTATGGATATGTATGTGTACATACGTACATGTGAGTCAATAATATTTAATTTGTAAATTATAGCTTTATCCTAGTATGCCATCGCCAGTTAAACCCGTCGATCCACAAAGGGAGGCATTACAGCGGTTATTTAATAGTGTTGCAGGTGCAGACATGGAGGTAGACTGGATGGAATTAAAACGAATATTAGATCATTCTTTACGAGATGGTATGTATAAAATGGATATTATCCAAACCATTGTGTTTCGTTTTCGTTTTATATTTTTCTTTCAAATACGAATATGTATGTATACAAAAATATTTATACATTTATGATTAAAAGTGTCTCACCGATTAATCGAATCCTTTTTTCGGCTGAAAATCCCTATTAGACACCAGTTTTACCAAAGTCTAAATTTTGTTACACTGTGAAATTTTGTAGATTCTTCATCAAAATGAGGGCGTCGTAAAAATACCCAGGCTACCCACGATTTCTTAACTGTGAACCGTTTGTATTCAAATTTAGTCAATTCCAGTTCAGTTCCGGCAAAAACGATACGGTTTAATCTGAATAAAATAATTTTATCGCTATCGTATGTACATTTGTGCTTATATAAAAATGTGTTATCGAATTCCATTCCCTTTCGACAGTATCAGAAATGTATGAATACATGTACATATGTATGTATGTCTAAATAATTCGCAATTGCAGGATTGAATTATTTGTTTGTTTGAATTTCTCTTTTTTATCGGCTTTTTCACTTGCTTCCTAAAAACTGAGCGCTTTTAAGCAATAAATCTACAAAAAATCATGTAGCCATGTATGATGCCCTATAAACTCAGTAAAAAAATTATAAAGATCTAATTAAATAATAATTAATAATTTTATAATTTGATTGTGCGTTAATTTTACCCATAGTAACATATTTATCTAGGGATTTGACAAATATGATTTATAATATATTTGAATAAAAAGGAGAGACAAAAGAAATTGAAAAGGATAACAAATTAATGATATTATTCGATCTTTATCTTGATTACTTTATTGAGCTTGAGGTCTTTTTAAAAACAATATATTTATTTATTTTTAGTTATTAATAATATTCAATATTTCTACACTCTATAGGTGTCTTCTTTAGGAAATTTATATTATTTTAAATTGATTTATTTTTGAAAATAATTTGAATTTGCAGAAGAGTACTCCCATAGAATGTAGAAATATTGAACATTATTAACAATTAAAAATAAATATGTATATTGTTTTTAAAAAGACCTCAAGCTCAACAAATAATTCAATAAATTAAAAAATGATAACAATAATAATAATACTATACTCTGGTATCGTCGATACTATTATGTAATATTTTTAATTTTGGTCTTCGGGGCTTTGCGTTACATGTTATGTAAATAAATAAGTAGATAAAGTAAGTTAGAAGAAATGCTGTAGAAGAAATCCAAAAAATCATTTATAAGCATAATTTTATACATTGGAATAGATTGACACGGTTATGTTCTTCATATAACTTTAGACTTAACGCTATCATTTCGCGGCTGTTCATGAAAAAAAATTATTGAACATAAGTATAATACCTAATGTACACAAATATACATACATACATACATACATACATATGTGTATTTACAATATTGCAATATTCTTTACTAACTATGATTTGTTTGCATGTATTTTTTTTTTTTTACATTTTAACAATATTATTTGCTCCTTCTCTAAATTAAAGTAGTAAAATAAAAATATCAGTTAATGTCAACATCATCTTTATTGTTTTGTTTTTTACAAATTCCTCCACATAATCCAACATTAAAAATTAAAACATACATATGTACATACAGAATTTCCAAACTCGTCAGACATTTCTGCACAAAATGTCAGAGAAAACTTTACGTCTTTATCCAAGGAAAATGTTGAGGGGCCAAATAATAACAATACCACCGATTTAGATGGTAATAATATAGTGAATACGATTATTTCGTTGCTATGTGGACTTTGTAACAAAAGCAATATTGACGAAATGCTTGGACTTGATGAACAAAATAATACTACTCAACGTCTGGTGGATGATAAAGCCACAGACGACCCCAATAACATCGGTGAGCTACTTCGTTCTTTAGAAAACAGATTCATTTCATTAGTTAATGTTACGTTTTGGTGTTGTTCATATAAAAATTTTTACTTGATACAAAAGTTGCACAGACAATTTCGTTTTTAAAGGAATACTATGAAATGGCCTAAAACTATAAATTAATGTAAATATGTGCACGTACTTACCCTACAATCAATCTTTTTAGTAATGATGGCTAGTCCCGAGGGATTCTCAAAAGACGTATGCCGTTCCATGGTGGCAATGTTGGATGCCGACAAATCCGGGAAATTAAGCTTCGAAGAGTTTGAAGCTTTATTAACAGATATTGCTAAATGGAAAGCTGTGTTTAAAATGTACGATGTTTATCAAACAGGACGCATAGATGGCTTTCAATTGCGTACGGCCCTAAATTCGGCTGGCTATCATCTGAACAATCGAATTTTAAATGCTTTAGTACATCGTTACGGTCTCCGTGATGGAAAAATAGCGTTCGATGATTTTCTAATGTGTGTTGTAAAAATAAAAACGTATATGGGTAAGTTCGGCACTACATACATATGTACATATGTACATACACATATTTAAAGCAATAAATTTAGAAATTGCTTCTATTTGTTTTATAATTATGGTATTAACAAACAAAATATGGTTATTGTTGACGTAGCTAGTATCTATATGCCTCCATTCCATTGGCGCTAACCAAATCATCAGTATATTTTATCCGAATCATGTTTGAAAAGCATTCAAAAATAAATAGACGCAGGTCGAATATATCGTGCCTGAATGGTCTAAAAAGTTTAAGGAATAAGCACAAAATGTTACAGAAGTGTTTTTATTAACTGCACTAAATGGTATGACTGCTGCAAAATTGATTTTAGTCTAAATTTATGATGCAACTTCTAAAGATTATAAATGCCCCTATTGCGGTTCACCACTCAACTCAGTTTGGTCGTGTGAGAGTCAACCCAACTTATGCACAACCAAACTCACTTTAGTTATTGCGATACACAATAACTAAAATGAGTTTGGTTGTGCATAAGTTGGGTTGACTCTACACGACCAAACTGAGTTGAGTGGTGAACCGCAATAGGGGCAAAAACTTTAAGATTTAGTTTTAGTAATCATAAATTATCCTTGGTAAGGGCCCGATGTGTTTGTTGTGCTGTATTTGTATAAAAGTTTTCTAAAACTAATATAGACTGAACTTTTTACACTATGCTTTTGTTCTTGAAATTTGTTGCATGCAACCTCTTTTATTCGCTGATTGGAGAGATATTGAAGCAATCAGATTAGCAAAACTGACAGCTTAGTGAACTTCAACATTTGTTATCCCAACTGTTTCACTCTGCCTTATATTGGCAAATAGGAAAAGTTTCACGAAGAAATTTACATGAATAAATTTTAGTGTAAATACTGTCATAGTTATATATTTTGCAATTCACAAGAAGAAAAATATGATTGAACTCCAGGAAATTCTCATATGGTATTTGTACGTATATGAGTTTGCTTTGCAAACATGGTTCGGTTAATGTTTGTTGATAGTTTGGTTAGGGGCTAATGAAATTTAGGCACGTACACAGCTAATAATGAATAGTTAATATTAATAAGTCTATGCAACAGCCAAGGTAATAAAAATATACAGATATATGTAACTATACTCGTATTCGTATATACAAAAATATTCATAGGTTTTTTATACGGCATTTAATAATTATATTCTCGGTTTTTTTGTAATCAATTCGCCTTGCAGATTTGGCCACTTTTCCAAAAAATCAAACTGGCTCCAAAATTAAATCGTCTTGAATCTGACTAAAAATTATTTTATTTCTTCAATTTTATTTTAAAGCCTTACATACATATTGTGGGCTGAATTTTCTTTCCCTTAGGCAATAAATAAACATTTTCTCAAAAATTTGTTTTTATTGTTGCTCTATTTTATTTTACAATATAACTTACATACATACATATGTACCTACATGCATATACATACTTATATGTTTTTTTCTTTACTTTAGACATATTTAAAGACAAGGATACGGGTAACACTGAAACTGCAACGTTTACTATGGACGAATGGATCGAAAGTACAATTTACTCATAATTTGAACCTACGATTTAATAGTTTATTTGTATTTAATGTCATTATAGAATTCTTTTTATTTTTGCATATCTACTCGTAAATATTTATTAATGTTGAAAAATTTTACGCTTACACTAATAAATAAATAAGGTTCTCCAAAAAGTAAAGAAATTTAACTGTTTTCGTCAATCTGTGGTTTAATTTTAGACCAGTGCTCAGGCAGATTGCAGATTGTCCAACTCCACATGGAAATTGTGTTTTATTTGAGTGGCGTTTCGCAAATCGCCTTTGATATGCTGTCAGCCAAGGCAAATTCATATTGCCTTGCTGTTAGTTTTATATTCAAACTTCAACATAAATATACTATTGAAGTGTTGAAGACAGTGACATTGGGCTGCATGGACGAAGTTGCACAGGACACCGTGGGTAATACGTCCAATGTCCTATTGGGCGACCCAGACGAGGATAGAACGAGGGACTTGTTGAAGCAAAGAAAGCCTGAGCTAAGTTCATTGGCCACTTACGAGCACATCTGCACCGAATCATCGCTGCGGAGGAGGACGAATGCAAGGCATGTAGGCAGGACACTGAGACAATGGAACTCTTCAGTCATTGCCCAGCTTTTCTGCAGGTGTTATCCCAATGTTTTGCGGATGATACCCCAAGGGTATTAACTAGAGAGAGTTTGGGAACTACATTCGTGGCACGGAAGTTCCCATAGTGCTATAAGTTTTTTGTTTTCAATGTTCGAGTGGCCAACAGACCTTTTACCGACTGTTTTTTTTTTTTAAATATGTTTCACCTAACCTACCGTTACGTTTGCGATAAAGTTCGTATTTTTGTTTTTGGTTCCTGACAGTTTAGGAAACTAAACAAAACGACATAATTACAATTTATAAAGACTATTTACTTTTCTTTAGTTTCTGATCATTATTGCTTCGAAATTTATCAAATTTGTTATTCGAGATATTCTCCAAAATAACTATTTTAATATTTTATTGTTTGTTGTTGGCTTAGCTAGGTATATACCTGCATTTCATTGGCGCTAACCAAATCATCAGTACCCTTTTAGCCAAATCATGATTGAAAAGCATTCAAGCTCGTATACTTATGCCACAGACTACAAATACTATATGAGAATTCAAACAGAACTCAATCATATTTTTCTATTTGTAATCAACAAAAACAAAAGTATAATCGTTTTTTTTTTGCTGACTACAAATAGAAAAATACGAGCTTGAGTGCTTTTCAATCACGATTTGGCTAAAATGGTACTGATGATTTGGTTAGCACCAATGAATTTTTCCCGGTAAAAAGATGGGCTATAAAGTCTACAAAATGAGGTTAATCAGAGCTCTGCCAACCATGATAACAGCGGTAACGTTGTTTTTCTGGTGGCAGCACTGTTTTCTATCACCTGATTTTGGCAAAATTCATACACTTGAAAAGCAAGACGTTTTTGTTGCCTTGCATTTTATTTTATTTTATAAAATTTATCGCAGACTAATTATTACGATTAGTTTCTTTTCGTTCTTTCATCAGCACACTTGCAGTAGCGGTTGTTGATTGAAACAAAGAGTGTATTGCCTATTACATACAAAACAAAAGGTGGAAAACACCAAAGATACTATTTTGTGCAGTATTAGAGGCCATTACGCAATTTTCTCTTCAGATCACAGTGACGTGTAAAAATTTGTCAAGGGCACTTTTTAATACTCCATTAAGAGTAACATAATCAAAAAGAAAAGAAAACAACATGCCTTGCCCCTTCCTAAATCGTTTGAGTGCTAATTTCGTACGTAATTATTCAGAAAACCTGATGCAAGTATATAGTCGTTACTGTCCTGTATTGCGAAATAATGGTCAAGCTGTTTTAACAAACGAAATGGGCCAAGTTGATGTAAACTTCGTCCGAAGCTACGTTACGTCCAATGTGAGTGCGCATAGTGAGGAGGAAGTAGTGGTATCAGCTAAAAAGGACGAGGAGCCAGTTGTTACATCGAAAGCAACAAATGCAGGACCTCCGGACCAATTTGCTTATGACAATTTCTTTAGTGAGCAAATAATGAAGAAAAAGCAGGACCACTCCTATCGTGTGTTTAAAAAGGTGAACCGTTTAGCTGGCTCAGGACTTTTTCCGCATGCAATGGAGTATTCAACTAGGGAAGAGCGTCCGATAACGGTATGGTGCTCCAATGACTATTTGGGTATGTCGGCACATCCAAGAGTTAAACAGGCTGTAGCGGATGCCTTAGAATGTCATGGATCTGGGGCTGGTGGTACCCGCAATATTTCTGGCAACTCCTTGTACCATGAGATGTTGGAAGCGCGACTGGCTAAGCTTCACGAGAAGGAGGCCGGACTTTTATTCACATCCTGTTTTGTAGCAAACGATTCAACGTTGTTTACTTTAGCTAAACTCTTGCCAGGCTGCCACATATTCTCCGACGCGGGAAACCATGCATCAATGATACAAGGTATACGAAATAGCGGTGTTCCTAAGCATATATTTCGCCACAATGATGTCGATCATTTGGAGAGCTTGCTGGCAAAGCTGGATAAGAAAGTTCCGAAAATAGTTGCATTCGAGACCGTACATTCCATGACCGGGGACATATGCCCGCTCGAAGAAATGTGTGATATTGCTCATGAATATGGTGCGATTACCTTTGTCGACGAAGTTCATGCAGTAGGTCTCTATGGAGCGCACGGTGCTGGAATCGGAGAACGGGATGGTGTTTTGCACAAAATGGATATAATATCCGGAACATTAGGTAAAGCTTTTGGCAATATTGGCGGTTATATAGCAGGATCTCACAACTTAGTAGACATGATTCGTTCTTATGCTGCCGGCTTTATTTTTACCACATCCCTGCCACCAACTGTCTGTCGTGGAGCTCTGCAAGCTGTAGAAATACTTGCATCGGAAGAAGGACGCGAATTAAGGGCACTTCATAGAAAAAATGTCAAATACTTGCGTAATCTCTTACGAGCTGAAGGTAAGAAATAAATGCAAATTTTAGAAACCAAAAAAAAAAAATTGGCACGATTTTGAAAGGTTAACTTATTTGTTATTTAATGACCATTAATTTTATTTATTTCTTTAACTTAATTAGGGTTTCCTGTTGAAGATACGCCCAGTCATATAATACCTATTCGTATTGGGGATCCTCTGAAAAGTTCTAAAATATCAGATCTACTCATGTTTAAGTTTGGACATTATATACAGGCTATAAATTACCCTACTGTTGCCCGAGGTGAAGAGAAATTGCGTTTGGCACCAACACCATTCCATAACGTCGAAATGATGAACCAACTTGTGACCGATTTAATGAAAGTTTGGAAAATGTTGGACATGAATTTAAAAAAACAACAAATTCGCGATGATGGTTTTGTTACCAAAAATGACATCAATATCTTTATATAGAACTGTGTACATACTAAAAAATATTAATTGTTCCATTACTTCTACTAAACCATGAATAAGTATACATACATACACATATGTATTTACTTATACATCCATAAATGCATACGTATGCATACATTCAACGGGTTTCTGGTACAACCACTGGTGATTGTTGTTTTTTATTATTATTTTTATTATTTATTTTAAGTTTAGTTGATATTTTCATGAAATAAAACTAAAATTGGTAGCATGTGAAATAATTTGATTCGGACATTTTATTTACCATACAAGTTCTCAGTCAGAGTATAAATGAACACATATAAAATATGTAGATTTCTTTTTTTTTCAATACCATATTTGTACATTGACTGGAATCTACGAATAAAGTGTTGATGTCGTCAATGAATATTTTATTTTTTGTTATTGAAAACGATGACATGGCATTTATGATAATGAGTAGAAACTTTTAACTGAATACGATGCAAAGCGTCTGTTGCGAAGTAATCACTCTGTATGCAGAAAAAATAATTTAGAAATTTACATATGTACATAAATGTTAATTTACAGTGATTCTTATGAACTATCTGATTTTTGTATAAATACCTTAAGGATTATGCTTATAACTATTGCGATACTGAACCAATTTTGATAAAACGTATACTTGTCTATTGTCCACGCCTATGAATCTAATAGGTTTTAACAGACAGCTTCCGCTCGATTGGGTCCATAGTTTGGTCACTTTGTTATATAATGTGATGTTACGTGATGTGGTATGAACAATAGCTCTTGCTATTGCTCTGCTCGCTCTTTCTGAGGAAAGATCGGCTTCAATGGATACCCCGTTAATGCAAGAAATGCACAAAAAGCACCATCAGTTTATATTGCTGATGTTCAATCGTACAATTTGTAGAATGCTGATGAATTCAGGTTAACTTTAAGCAGAACAAATTTTAATAAAAATATTTTACAAAGGCCTTTTCAATAAGATTGATTCCCTTAGAATTAAGAAATGAAAATAATTTGAATGTATGTGTTTGAATGGAACGTAATGGAGTGTATTAAACATGGCTTTAATTGTCTATTCCTCTCCATGCGAACGAAAATTTTGTTGAAATATTTATGTAAATATGTAAGTAGGTACATACTTATGTACATATGTATGTATGTATGCATATTGAACACAAAAACAACTTTCAGTTTTTAATTATTGTTTCCAATATACTAGTAGTTGCTTAGTACTAGTAGTTTTTCCAAATTTGTTTTAGTTATGCCTTAAACACCAATCCGGAACGTTTGCTATGTTCATTATGTTTAGCCGCAAAATATCACAAAACATTCGGCTACTAAACACAAAAAGAAAAATCCATGAACAGAGCGGAAGTGGCTCCAAACTGTTTTGCCTTTGCCTATTGATATAAATACATATGTATGTAGATGTAAATATTTGACCGAAATTATCGTTCGCATTTGTATGTAGGGAAGTACAAGTTGTATTCTAGATATGTAGCATTATGCTAAGTAAATAAAATTAAAAAAATTTATCAAATTCGTTATTCGAGATATTCTCCAAAATAACCATTTTAATATTCTATTGTTTGTTGTTGGCTTAGCTAGGTATATGCCTGCATTTCATTGGCGCTAACCAAATTATCAGTACCCTCTAAGCCAAATCATGATTGAAAGCATTCAAAGCTCGTATACTTATGCCACAGACTACAAACAATATATGAGAATTCAAACAGAGCTCAATCATATTTTTCTATTTGTAATCAACAAAAACACAAAAGTATAAATAGCTTTAGAAAGCTTTTGTACAATCACAACACAACAAACAATTATAATTGACTTGCGTCTTTTTGTTTTTTCTTTTTACGCCTTTATACAATTAATCGCCCTTTGGGTGATAATGAAAGTATTTATAAGGCAATGAAAAAACAAAATTTATAATGACAATATTTATCAAATTCTAGATATTCTCCAAAATAACCATTTTAATATTGTATTGTTTGTTTTTGGCTTAGCTAGGTATATGCCTGCATTTCATTGGCGCTAACCAAATCATCAGTACAAATAGAAAAATATGATTGAGTTCTGTTTGAATTCTCATATAGTGTTTGTAGTCTGTGGCATAAGTATACGAGCTTTGACAATTACGTGAAATTATACATGAATATGGAATTAATGTACATGTATCTGATAAGAGCAGAGATAAATCGTGTGATAGTAAACATCGATAACGTAAATAAACACTGATAACGTAAATAAAAATAAAAATGTGATCACTTGTACAGCAAAGGAAATACGAAAGCGTGTGAATTGGAACCGCGTTTTAAGGGCCCATCTATTGTTACAAAAGTTATGAGTAACGATCGATATATGATTGAGGACATTCCAAATTCAAAACGCAAATTAAAAAACCATCTTGAACGTTCTGAAAAATAAAATTGTAATTAAATTACTGACAACGTTACTGTAATTTTGATGTAAAAAAACTAGATATGTATGTACTGGTCTTCTTTTAAGTATGAGATGTGATAGTTTTTTTTTTTATTTTTAAGCTTATGAGTTTTGATCTGAATCTTTAGAACCCTTTATCTAAGTACAGAAGTATTTTCCTCTGATATATAAATACATAGTGTGTAATTGTCATTTTCTACAGAGGTGTTCTATTTTGTGACCGGGATGCCAAAGAGGTCACTCGTTGTCATTTTCTGATTGATACTGTAAGTGTGCTTTTAGAAAATTATATACTTCCAGCTTTACGGTAAGCACTGGTAATGGTCATAGGGTAAATATACTATGTACATATGTATATTCTGTGGTAATGTTTAATAAAATGTGAAATATAATTTTTTCATTTGTACAAAAAAAAAAAAAGCAGAATAGAAGTAAAAGCAAAGCAAAGTATATCCTTGAAAAGTATTAAGAACAAATAAGAAAATAATCAAGACAATGAGTAAATTTTGACATTCACCAATGGAGGTATTAAACGAAAAGCTATCAAGTGCGCTGCCATTTCCACCTGTTGTCATTTCGCCTTGCACTCGTCAAATAAAAAATCTAAATTTATTTGTTCCCATTAATCAATGAAAACTGAAGAACTTGTTTATATCTTGGTGAGAGAATATTAATAATTGCTTTACATGTGAACTCTCTCTTCCCTTACTCCGTCCATCCAGTTTCTACTGTAGATTTTTACTTTTTCACTTTTTCTACATTTTCACTTGAGGAACCATACATTAACGTAAAAATTTTGGAGACTGATGAGTTCTCAATTGTACGATTAGTACAAAAAGCAACTGAAGATTTAATTTTTTAAACAAATTTTGAGAACAACGTGAATTGCGCCATCGCACTTCTCTATGACTTGTGTTATAACATTAAAATCAAGCAATATGAATAACCAATATTACGTTTCCATAGAAATTCTATCAAAAACAAATAAATATCGCTCCTTTAATTCAACATTGTCATATCTCAAGAAATCAACATCATCTTTATATGTAGAAAAAAAATCAAAATTACGTATATATGAAGCTAAGCCGAATTTATACAAAGAAGAGACGATATGGAAGCTAACATCTTAAAAACTTTAATTGCATTTTGTAAATTTCGATTTTTTGAGATATTACTATGTTGCATTAAAGGGGCGATATGTACAAAATATTCGTAAATTGCTACTTCACAATAGTGCTAAAACATATTTGTTTAAAATTTGTCTCCTTAAATTTCTCGTTACACTATGGGAATGTTTAACAATTTTTTAAGTTTATTGAAGATAAATAAAGAAAAAATTACAGTTTTAGTTGTGGGCCTTAACAACAGTGGCAAATCGACTATTATTAATAGTTTTAAAAAGAAAAATGAAACTAATTCGCATATATCAGTACCCACAGTTGGGTTTACTAATGAGGAATTTTATAGTATATTTATCGATTAAGCATTAAATAATTATTGACTCCAAGAATTAAATTATTTGCATTATAGGCCATGGAGTTCAGTTTAATGTAATTGATATGTCGGGCGCATGGAAATACCGAAATTTATGGCAACATCAGTTCAAAAACTGTCAAGGAATCATATACGTTATAGATGCTAGTGATAATATGAGAATGGGTAAGTTATTGAACAAATGTCGTACATACCTTACATATCGCTATCTTTTTTCTAGTTGTTGTCAAAGAGGAATTATATATCTTGCTACAACATCCAGACTTGATAAATCGACAAACTCCTATTTTATTATACGCAAACAAAAACGATTGTATAAACTCGTTATCTAGCGTTAATATTGCTACAGGTTAAATAATGAGATTCTATCGAATTTATTTACATATCCTTTACTTTCATAAAAAAGTGTAAAATTCTACCATTTTTATTTGTAGCTTTAGACCTGTCATCAATTATAAATAAACCATGGCACATTAGTTCCAGTAGTGCGAAAACTGGTGATGGGCTTGACGAGGGTGTACAATGGCTAATTCAGCAAATACGTATAAAAAATCAAAATCGTCCCTCAAAAAAGGACAAGACTAAACGAAAATAGTTATTTTATAAATAAATATTAATACTCGTATTAATTTTCATACATAATAATAGCCTTTTAAGCTTGAGCACATCTTAGTGGAATGCATGGAAGATGTTTAAAAAGCGAAACACTTGTTTATGTATGTTCGTGGAAACGCGTGGTGGTCTAGTTACTCCTTGTTGAAAGTGGTTGCGTCACATCCCACTTTAATTGTGGCGATTAATTAATTAAATTATAAAAAATGTATGTTCGTACAGTTGAATTTGTATAAGCAAAAATAAAAATTACAGGAATTGTTTTTCGCGTATACAAGATTCTCATCAAAAATTAATTCCAATAATTTCGGTTACAACACTTCGGTAGAATAATACGCCGTGTATGTTTCAATAAAACTAGTGCTCTTGCACAGTGTTTCACTTGAATGAAATTCCAGTAAAGCGGGTTTTTTTCATAAGCGAACTAAAGTGCTTTGACAGTCAATTAAACGGAAATCTCTTAATCAAACTCTACTTTATGAACATAATTACATATGTACATATTTATATGTAGTATATTCCTAACTGATATTATAAGTAGATATTGTATTTGGTACTTGGTGAACAGTTTCTCATCACAATTCAGGAATTTGCATTGCTTGCACATTAAGAAAATTTATAATAAACTCTAACAGCAATTGCTTATGTAAAAAATCAAAAGCGAAATTCACCTAACAATTGTGGAATTCAGCGAAAACACTTAAATATAATATGACCTTTCGTAATTCTCGCGTACATACATACATACTTACATACATATGTATGTGTGCATAAGATAAATACTAATCCATTTCAATGCTTGAAAGGAATAAAAAAGGTTTCCTCAACTTTATTCCATATAAATGTTTTTTTTAAGATTTAATATAATATTTTTAGAACTAGCCAGAAGTGTTCTATAGGACTAAGTATTAATTACAAGTGAATAATGAAATGTCGGAATATGAACAGCTAAAGGCACAATAACTTTATAACTTATACTTTTGTAATTATTGTATCACACACTATATAAAACAGTCACAACTCGAAAATTTTCAAAATCGTGTTTTTCCAAATTATTTCAGATAATAAAGTCTTTAACGACCGCAATTTTTTTTTCATTGGAGTCTTATTTAGATAAAAAATAAATACTGCTTTATTGTATTTGTGCCGCTTGTACAACATTAAGAGATTATTGCTTCTCCTTAACATTTTGGAACTTTTTTATTTGCGGGCGACAAAAAATTTGACATTTTGCTTAGGAAGAACATATGTACGTAAAAAATTAACGAAACGAAAAATGACAGAAAACATACATAATCAATAATCGAAATTATAACAATATGATGCATTACTACGCCATCCAAAGCTGAAGGAAGTGCGATGGTTAAATTTTATTCACAAGCTACTATATTCTTTGGGATAGGAAAAAGACTAATCTGATACGATTCAAATATGTAGTTGTATGCGCTCAACTATTTTATTTTAATTTTTCCTATTGAAATAATAGTGTACAGTCAAAAGGGATTTAATTTGTAATAACTTGCAGACTGCTGGGAAAATTTTCGAGTATGTGAGCACTTTCTATTAACAAATAGTAAAAACTTTTAGTAAACAAATAGGCCTAAAAAGGTTAATATAAATATTGATCAAATCGAGTCTCGAAAAAATCAATCAGCTGTTTTCAAAGCAAAAAAACGGGAACTATTCCGTTTCTAAATCCCCAAAATCACTATTATTTTGGCGCACATCACTTTATTTAATACGCCTTATGCCAGCTGTTCACTGAGCTTAACTGATGATTATTGGCCCATGCAGTGATCTTTGTACCGTGCAACAAATTTTGGAGCTTGCTAAAATTCCAGTGTAAAAATATTTGCAGTTTGTTTTTAATAAGCTTTATATAGTAAATTCGAAAAAATGTTGGGAAACATTAAATTCTTTACCGTTAAAAATTCTGCAAACAAGTTTTTCTTAGTTGGTGAGTATAATCCAGAATGCATATTGTATGTGTATGTATGTATATCTTGTGCACATAAGTATGCATATGCACATATTTACTTATGTATGAATTAATTTTTATTATCCATAGGTATGTACATATGTACATACATGCATATGTATGTATGTAAGTATCTGTATGCAAGAATGAAAGAATATTTTATCATTCGTGATGTGTATGTTCATTAAATCAAACATTTTTATGAAAATTTTTGTTTTCATTATGACCGTGAATTGTATTTAAGAAACTTTAATTATGCCAAA